>JAGFNQ010005886.1:104306-347775 GCA_024364735.1 Boesenbergia rotunda | reverse complement strand
ACATCCATCTGTACTGAACAGGTCCAGCTATTTCAGCCTCGTATGGTAAATGGACTGGCAAATGTTCCATTGAATCAAAAAAGCTAGGAGGAAAAATTTTCTAGTTTACATAGTTATATGAGAGGAATGTCTGTTTTTAGCCGAACCATATCATCCATCATAATACACCTTGATGTCAGATCTTTAAAAAATAAACTCAATTCTGTGAGCGCTTCCCAAACATTTTGAGGAAGTAAGTCATGAAAAGCTACTGGAATAAGTCTTTGCATAAACACATGACAGTCATGACTTTTCATTCCGAACATCTTTAATCTGTTCATATCGACGCACCTACTCATATTAGAAGCATATCCATCAGGAAATTTTATTTCTTTCAACCAACTACATAATGCTTGCTTTCCATCTTTGTCCAATGTATAACAAGCCTTTGGATATCTGTTAGATGTTTCATCCTGATGCAATTCTGGTCTGTTAACTAGCTCTTTTAATTCTTCACGTGATTTTGCAGTGTCTTTAGTTTTTCCAGGGACGTTCATCACAGTGTTGAATATATTATCAAAGACATTTTTTTCAACATGCATAACATCTAAATTATGTCGAATTAGCAGATACTTCCAATAGGGTAGATCCCAAAATATACTCCTTTTCTTCCATCCACACTTGCACATCCGGACAATGTACTTGTTTATGTCATCCGCACCAGGTTGAGAAACTGGAAGAAATCCATAACTGTCAATTTGACCAATAATATCTTCACCTGAAGCAATGACTGGAGGAGATTTGCTGACTATTACATTCTTTAGGAAATTTTTTTTATTTCGCCGAAAAGGGTGATCAATGGGTAAAAATTTACGGTGGTTATCGAACCAAGAAACTTTTCCACTGCAAGGTAATGAAAATGCATCAGAGTCCATCATGCAATGTGGGCATGCTAATTTTCCCGATGTACTCCATCCTGACAACATCGAATATGCTGGAAAATCACTGATTGTCCATAATAATGCAGCATGTAATGTAAAATTAGTTTTGGTTGCAACATCATAAGTCAAGGACCCTACATTCCATAAATCACTCAACTCAGCAATCAAAGGTTGGAGGAAAATATCTATCTTCTCTTTAGGATTGCTTGGACCAGGAATCAGTATAGTAAGGAACATAAATTCATCTTTCATGCACATCCATGGCGGTAAATTATACGGTGTTAATATAACTGGCCAAGAAGAATATTGTTGTCCTGATTGACCAAATGGTTGAAATCCATCTGCAGAAAGTCCCAATCGCACATTCCGTGGTTCCATATTAAATGAAGGAAACACACTATCAAGATGTTTCCATGCAGGGGAATCACAGGGATGACACATTAGACCTCCCTCGTGTACATGCTCATGATGCCATATCATTTGACTAGCTGTAGCAGTAGATGCATATAAACGTTGAAGTCTTGCAGTCAATGGAAAGTAATACATACATTTCCAAGCAATCTTTTTCTTTTTCTTCCCGGGTATGCGAGTAAGAGGCTTATAACGAGGATGACCACATATTTTACATTCACTCAGTTCATTGTCTTCATTCCAAAATATCATGCAGTTATTGATACAACAATCAATCTTCTCAAATGGCAAACCTAAACCGTTGACCAATTTTTTGGTATTATAAAAGCTATCGGTCATTATGTTATCAGCAGGAAGCAACTCAGACATCAATTGACATATGTCATCGTAGCATCTTTCTGAAAAATGATGTTCTGCTTTCAAATTTAATAATCTTGCAGTAGCTGAAAGTTGCGAATGACCAGAAGGAATGCCTTCCCACAGTTCTCTTTCACTGGCATTTAACATTTCAGATAATTGTTGATATTCTTGTGTTGGTATATCATCTACATGAGAAAATTGAACAACATTGATTGCATCCTCAACCATTGTTTGCATTCCAATATTAGTTGTTGTATTAGGTGCAACAATATTTATATCAGATGTTGAACCAGCAGAAGGTCCAATTGGTTCGTACACATAAGGTTCTCCGTGACAGTACCAATTATAATAATTTGGCACAAATCCATTTCTACATATATGAACTCTTACAGTGTCCTCATCACGATAAGCTCTGTTTCTGCATTTTTTGTGATTACATGGACATCGTAATTCAGAACCATTCAAACATTCTGGATGACTTTTAGCAAAGTTCATAAAAGTTTCCAGTTCAGAAACAAAATCATCTATGATAAATCCCTTATCTAATCGGTTGTACATCCAAGCTTTGTTCATATACATTTTTGCCTAATAATGAGTAATTCAGTTGTAGGATGAGAATATCAAACAAATAATATTAAATTAAACCTATATCACAATTTTATATTAATTACATGTCATAAACAAACTATCAAGGTAACAACTATCAAGGTAACAACTAAGATCAATCTATATAAACAGTGAAAACACGTACTAGTTAGAACAATCTAAGTAAGATAATTTCTAATAAATTACTAATTTACACCATATACTAATAACAAATTAAATTTACAATAATCTAACACATAATATAAGCATTGCAACCAAATAGATAGTTAAAATAGATACCTTAAATCAAGTACAACTCTAGAAGGGAAGCAGCAACTGCAGTAACCTATAAAAGTACAAACAAAATCTAATTAATAACAAATAATACAGTATTAAGGTAACAAAACGTGTCAATTGGGCAGCCCTCAATTCGAATTGCTACAACGACAACCGAATTGGCACGCTAGATCCAAACGGGCACGCGCAACAGCCAATCGCCTGCGGACCCAGTCGACCCAATTGGGCTAGCCGACCCAATTGGGCCAGCCGGCCAGCCCAATTGGGCCAGCCAGGCTAATTGGGTCGGCTGGGCCAGCCCAATTGGGCCAGCCAGGCTATTGGGCCAGCCAGACCATATTGGGCCAGCCGGCCAGCCCAATTGGGCCAGCCGGCCATATTGGGCCGGTAGCCTACCGGCGAGCCCAATTGGACTTGCCGGGGCTGCCCGACAGCCCAATTGGCACGCCGGCGTGCGAATTGGCCCGCTGGCGTGCGATTTGGCACGCCGGCATGCCCCCAGGCAGCAGGGGCACGCCGGCAAGCCAGGGGAGGCCGCTGGCGTGCCCCCAGGCAGCAGGGGACGCCGGCAAGCCAGGGGAGGCCGCCGGCGTGGCCCCAGGGCCGCCGGCGTGGCCCCAATCGCACAGCGTGGCCCGAGGGCTGCAGGGCCGCGCCGTCGTGGCCCCAGGGCTGCCGCGGTGCCACCTCGGCCACGCGCCTGGGCCAAGCCGCCGAGGCTGTGAAGGCGCACGCCGCCGAGGCTGTGAACGCCGGAGAAAAGGAGCGCGTGAGGGAAGAGGCGTAGAGCGAGGAAAAATAGGGAGAAAGCTTACCGACGATACAAGGAGAGCGAGCGGCGACGAGAGTCCGGAGCGAGCTCGCGTGAGGAAAAGGCGCGCGTGAGAAAAAATTAGGGCACGCCCTAATTTTATGGCGCCGAAAACCCCTTTCCGACGGAACACTAGTTCCGTCGGAAATCTCCGACGGAATTACTGTTCCGTCGGGGGTTTCCGACGGAACAGTAATTCCGTCGGGAATTTCCGACGGAATTACTGTTCCGTCGGAAACACTCAATTTTTACACGGAAAATTTCCCTCCCCCTGTGCCCCGTCGACGGGAGAGGTCATTTCCGATGGATTCGTAATTCCGTCGGGAATTTCCGACGGAACTGCTATTCCGTCGGAACCAATTTATTTCAGCCTGATAGTATTTTAATTTGCCGACGGAAAACAATGGATTTACTGACGGAAAATTTATTCCGTCAGTAAATTCCGACGGAATACACATTCTGTCAGAAAAACACTGATGGAAAATAATTCCGTCGGTAATTCCGTCGGTAATCCTGAGTTTCCTTGTAGTGGGATGGGAAGTAGGGATGATCATTTAAGCTCCGCGAGATCGAGGATTCCCCAATTATGCAAGGATATAATTTGAGAGCGGGTTTGGGGATGACAAACCCACCCCGTCGTCCCACCCCATTGTCATCCTTAGCATGACACTATGGAGTTAAGGCACATGGATGTGATATGGCAGTCGGGAATGCACCCCATGAATTGGAACGATAGCGTTTAATTTACTCTAGATAGTTCAATATCATCAATCTTTCGATTAAATATATACACGTAAATCACATAATATATTTTATTTTAACATAGTGATCCTTTGTATAGAAAAGTCGGACACCCAACGAAGTTTTTTACATCAGTTTGAAATTGATTTCAAGACCTATTAGATCAATTATAAATTATCTTCCTTGACAACTCATACGAATAACGACTACAACTAAAAAATCTATAAATATATGCAAGTGAGGTGGAGAAAAAGTTAGAAACAAAATTTGTATTCTGGTTTCAAATTCATATAAGTTAAAAACTAAATTTTTTCATTCAAGTGTCTTATTAAATTAATAATTTATATCATAACCACTTTTATAGGAGAATGATCTTAGAATATCAAATACGTAAGATAAAAAACCTCTCGTAATGTAATAGTGAACTCTGATTATTATATTAATGACTTTAGATTTTACGTGATACAATCCGATTTATACATACTTATCTATAATTTAAGAATTTACGTAAAAGGATCTACAAATAATAGTAATACTCAAGTTAATTACTATGATAGATTTGTTGAAATCATAAAAGTTAAATAATATCTCATTTTACTTATAAAAATATATGTATTATTTAAATATTTATGATAAGATCTAACCCCAAACATAAATACATTCGAACTACAATTTAATCATGTGCCTGGCCGCATAGGCATCCAAACCCACCAACTGCATGTATTTAATTAGTTACTTTATATATTTTATTTTAAAAATATATAGTTTATTATTATTATTTTTCTTAACAATTAATAATTGTTAGGGTTTGTATTTTTAGTTTCTTATTAATCGCCCATCCCACGTAAATTATAAGGATTGGTCATCGTCGGGCAAGTTGTTGAGTCACCGAATGCCAAGTCGGTCGAGTCAACCGGGCAAGATACCAAGTGTCGAGTCGGCCGAATTGCCACCTTGCCCACACGGAATTTTTTTGTCCCAAAACTCCTGTCCTGCTGTCCTAACTCGTCGTCGATGATTGATGAATCGTCCCGAATCAAACGATATCCTAGGAGAATGGTAAATCTGTCGGAATTGTCGTTGATGCGGTTGAGTATCCTGTGGCGGCAGGGGCGGAGCTAGGATATTAGTTTAGTGTAGGCAAATTATGTGTAATGCTAACAAACATGCTGTGGAGGTTGCCTCCTTCAGTCTAGTTCTGACAGCAAACCCGATAGCTCTCCGATTTGCAAGCCGCATCATTATGTATCTTGCTTTTTTTTTATCATCTGCCTAATTTTTTTTCTTATACTTGTATGGGTAACAAAATAAGAAAAGAATTGGATTAACATATATCTTATTTTTGGCATATCATAGATGTTTGTTACGTCGTTCAATTACGAAAAAAACAAATATTAAAGGAGAGAATCATAAAATTAAAGATGATTACGATTCTAAGGACACAATAAATAACAGCTAGGTTTGTCAATAGAAAAAAGAAATAAAATGTAAAAAATTAATATTTTTATTCAATAATATTGTATTTGAAGTATAATGAAATTTTGTAAATAATATGGGATTGAAAAAAAAATCAATTAATAATATGTATGCATCAAAGAGTAACATATCAAAACTCAACAAGTTGATTTTCATTTTTTTGTTGTCTCATGATCTATCTTTATTTTTTTAGGATATATAAAATATTATTTTATAGTTTTGTTTTTTGGTCGTGCTCAATGTGGGCAGCTACCCACACTGGGCATGAGTTAGCTTCGCCCATGTGTGGCGGACACATGGGCTAAAGAATCTAGGTTGTAAGATGTACCGAGTCTGAGAGACTTTTTTTTCGGAGCTCCCGGGACTCTTTCAGGAAGGGGATCCCTCGGCCCCCCACCTCCCACGGTAAACACGTCCCAGAAATCAGATCAGAAAACTCCTACCGGGATCACCTCGGGAAGTCAGGGCTCGAGACCACCTCGGGAAAGCAAAGTGCTCGGGACCTCCCGGGCCAGAACACTCCGACATCACCTTGGGGGAGCGGAGTCCAAGAAGCATTCAGTCTCAAGTAACGACCCCCTTTTCTCGGATCTGCGGATAATCATCCCCGCTATCGCGGAGTCATCATGACGCCTGAATGTCGCAACGAGTCGAACTTAATGATGGCATGGACCATTTCAAAGATTATTCGGTAACCGACAAAGGGGGGGGGAGGGGGGGACGTGTCATAGATCATGAGGATGCACGAAGGCAGCCGCCGCAAGTATAAAAGGTACTCCAACCCCTCTGGTAAAAGGGTTACACCTTCTCTACTACTCACATACTGTCTTACGTACCTTCTTTTCATATTCTCCATCGAGGCACTGACTTGAGCGTCGGAGTGGCATCCGCCGGACAACCTCCGGCGTGTTCCCCTAACGCTCGTGTTAATCTCGCAGGATGCGTAGTCCCTCCTCTAGCGTCAGTATCCGCGTGGGTTGAACCCTAGTGGCTGACCGTCGACGTCGATTTCTTCCGGAACCGTCGTAATTGCGATCTCATTGTATTCGATGGTGAATCCAGGGATATTGCAATTGCGGCGATCCCCAACGAATTCATCGTACCCTTAGTATATAATTTGGTTTGAGTCGGCGGTCAGAGGTCGCTGATGGTATCCGATCGGCGAACGCCCTGCTCTTAATTTACACCCTGCTTTTAATTTCTCTCCTTCTTTTGACTTAATTATTAAAATAATCATATCAGAAGACTTTAACACGAGATCAGTAATATTTCTGCGGAAAACTAATGATCTCGATGATTAATAGTTAAATACATTTCGTTTATAAGTCCGCTCGCACAATTTATTTTTAAAACAAAGTCAAAAAAAAACATTCAGGACACCCACAAAAAAAATCAAAGAAATAATTTTAAAACTAAAATTATTTTTTTAAGCTATGTATGTCTCTTAAGCATCTATACATACATATCAGGGCGTAAGGGGAGCAAGAGGTTTTGTCTGCGCCCCAGTTGCTTAGTTCTTCTAGGACAAAAGCCCATCGGATTCCACTAACTTAATTTCCATCTCCTGGATGAGGATCCTGCAGCTACTAGCTAGCAACGAACCTAAATTTCTCTGTGTCTTCCTTCTTGTGATACTTCTGACCACTCTACTGTACGTGAACAGCGACCGCGTTGGACGTGGTGGTAAATCCAACAGTAACAGATCTCAGACCAAATAACACTACTACTCGATCGATCGATATGCATGTACGTACGTATATATATATATATATATCTTGTAATTAAATAGCTAGATTACACGAACCCATGCATTAATTAAATTAATAGCTAGCTCCATTACCATTTTACCGTCCTGATTATGATCAAGTTGGAGGTCTTTGCCGTCCTGAGCTGACACGCCCCCATGGGAATGTTCCTGACGTTCTGTCGGTTGACAGGTGTGTCTGTGGATGAGTTATAAAGATTTGTCCCACACCATCAATCATGAGAATATCATATACGCACGTAAACCACTTAGTAATAATATAATTAATCTCCTGGTCGACCATTAATTAAGCATAAAGTAATTCTGATCATGCTGTGCGAGGAGATGATCGAGTTTAGAGGTTATATATATATCATCATTATCATATTTTTAATTATTACATAGAGTACAGCAGCTAGCTACTAGCTATTACAATGATTGATTGCTAAATTTGCTGAGAGTTGCTGCAATAATAACAGTCTAAGACAATTCTCCTTGTCCAACAGATTATATTCATTCTCAATGAGCCTTAATGCCAATTACCTTATCGCAGTCAGTGATGAATTGTAACAAAAAAGATAAATATGGATTAATTAATTTCTAATATAATTAGTACATGCTACCACGTAATTAATTAGTTAACGTAAATAATAGCTAGCTATCCGATATGGCAGGCGTCCACACGTCAGCTAACAAGTTGTTAGTGGGTCCAAATCCATCGCTGGCGTGCCCTGCCCTGCCTGCCCTGCCCTGCTGCAGATCGTACCAAACTACATGTCTTTATAATCGACGCCATCGAAATCGATATCATGAGTTCAGAGATCCAACACAGCACGGCAGTTGAGAGCTACCGATCGATCGAGCATGGATCGCCTCCCGCCTGGCTTCCGCTTCCAACCCACCGACGAGGAGCTCATCACCCATTACCTCGCCCGCAAGGTCGCCGACGCCGCCTTCCACTCCGCCGTCGTCGGCGAAGTCGACCTCAATAAGTGCGAGCCATGGGATTTGCCACGTACGTCGTCGTCTCGTTCCTGAATCCTCCGTTTTTCTGCGTACGTGCTGTTCGACGATTTGCTTGTGCGACGTGCAGAGAAAGCCAAGATGGGGGAGAGGGAGTGGTACTTTTTCTGCGTCAGGGATAGGAAGTACCCCACCGGCCTGAGGACCAACAGGGCCACCCGAGCCGGCTACTGGAAGGCTACCGGAAAAGACAACGCCATCTACCGCGGTCGAAGCCTCGTCGGCATGAGGAAGACTCTGGTTTTCTACCGCGGCAGAGCCCCGAAGGGCGAGAAGAGCGACTGGGTCATGCACGAGTACAGGTTGGAAGGCAAGGTCTCCCTCGACAGCCATCATCGTCTCGACAAAGTAATTCTATCCTCCATCGATCATTCGTTCCAATTAGCGATTAGAAAATCACGCTCGCTGCGTTAATTTTGCTGCAAATATTGTAGAACGAGTGGGTGGTGTGCAGGGTGTTCCACAAGATTCCGACCAGCATCAAGAAGCCGCCGGTCACGATCAAACCCGCCGACGCGTCGACGTCTCTTCCGTCGATCCACGCGTACGCCAGCAACGACGCATTCGAGGCGATCGACGTGACCTGCTTCTCCACCGCCCCGGCGGGGACTTTCGACGAATACTTCGCTCCGTGCGCGGCGCCTCTGTTCCCCTCCGCCGCGGCTGCGGCGTCGGGGTTAAACGGAGGAGGCGATCAGCAGGCCGCCGCCGGCGGCGGTCACATTCTGGAGCTTCTCGATCACACCATTTGGAATTGTTAATAAATTAATTAAGCTTGGTTTAGTTAATTAACTACTACTGTCTTGTAGTAATTAAGCGGGCTGCATGCAATTGCTTCATTTAATCGAACGCTGTTGGATTGGTGAAGAATGCTAGCTATATATCAATGGATCATCTGATCAAAACTTGGATCTTTGGGGTGCATGATTCATCAATTTGTCGGGTCACGAGATTTTCATATGGATTTTGTCGTTAATTTGGAATGGCAGGGATTAAGGGGCCCTCAGAAGCATAATGCATGATTTGATGCAATTATTTTAGTTGGTGCTTTGCATAGGCCGAGGGCAGACGGCAGAGGAGAGCTCAATAATTAAAGTCTTTGATGATTACATTTGTAGATTTCTATAAGCCTCTCTATTAATCAATCACAAGTTCGCACCTGTTTAATTATTTCTTCAGAGTCGTAGGTCTGTGCCTTCGGAGCTATAGTGCAGCGGTAGGACGATTAATTATTATCTCAAGTATTCATGGTTCGATCCCTAGTTATAGTATATTTGTAGGAATTTTTCCTCCAAATAGAGCGCGAACCCTGGGACGTTGGGCTTTTAGACCGCTCACTGCGAGGGAAGAGGCTTTTAGACCGCTCACTGCGAGCGCTTCCCGATTTATCCTGACGGTCAATAGGAAACTTTCATGAGACCGGACCAGTCGCCCGAGGTTGAAAAAATTTCGTTAATCATTTAAAATTGTAAGTTTTTGATGATCGCCCGAGATTGAAAAAATTTCGTTAATCATTCAGAGTGGTAGGTCTTTGATGGTCGTCCGAGGTTGAAAAAATCTTATTAATCATTCAAAGTGGTAGGTCTTTGGTGGTTTAGTTGTTGGACACGATTTTGATGTCATCGATCGTTGAAAGTCAAGTTTGACTTCAAAATCGAAATCTACGTTTCGCGTAGATAAATCTGGACTATTTATTTACTCAAAACCGATTAAGGGTGAATGAGAAATTAATTGTTCAAGATACACTCAATGGTGGCCGTCGGATCAAAGATCTGGACAGATCACAAGAAGGTGCGATCTAGAGCGTCGGATCAAAGATCTGAATGTGAAGAGGGAGAATGAATCTAAGTTGGATTAAATGTTCTAATCTGACGGCCGAGATCAAGATGTATAACTCTTCAAATCAAGGGACGAGATTAAATGACCTTTAAAGGGTTATACCCTTTTGTTATGAACGGTCCAGATCTGTCCGAACTAAAGGACACTTACCTCTTCACTCAATATAAATAGATCCCTCCATTGGATCATTTCATTCATGCAAGCATTGCAATCTATAAGCATTTGCACTCCTTCCTCTTCTGCATCGAGAGTCCGAGAAGCCTACGGAAGGCTCGCCGGTCTCAGATTTAAAGTGCTACTATTCCGAGACGACGTCGTTGTATCTTGAAAACGAATTGCTGCTATCCGTGAGCTTCAGTAGCAGAGCAATATCGTTTTATGGAGATAGTGTTCAACACTAGCCTCGACATGAAATATCAATCAGTTTGCTTCCTTCGAAAGTAACCTCCTGAAAGTTTCGACGATCATGAATCGACTAAATTAAATATTAAAGAGATATATTCAAAATTATTAAAGGAATAAATTTCTAACATCAATGACTTGAACCAAATTTGTCTGAATTATTAATTGGCCATGGAGTGTCTTTTTCACTGTCTTTTCAGTACGTATTCTCCTTTTTGCCATGCAATTAATGTTTTTTGTTGTAAGCAAATTATGTAATTTGTAGTTGCTTGGTGTGATCAAATCGCTAACTAAGTCATGAATTAAAGAGGGAGAAGGAAAAAGGAAGAAAGTATCTATAGACTAAAAAAATCATGTAAGATTTCAATGAATTATGAAAGGAGTGATTAATGGAAAACACATATTTTATCTGTATTTTAATGGAATAATTTTGATATACACGAGAGCAAAACAAGTGGCATGTGCCCACATCAACACGACACTATAGATTTGTTAAATTATTGAAAACATGTTTCATGATCAAAGACAAATTACAAAGAAACACAAGGGCTAGACTTCCTTGGTGGACCTTCATGCCCATAAAATCTACAAAGCATTTTAGGTTGGTGATGAGTGGATATGTGGATTCTTTTTATAAGTTGATAAGATCTCTCATCCAAAGATTTTAAAATAATTAATGAGAATCAAACCTATGATTGAGAATTAATTAATTAGCATAATAAATGGATAACATAGCGCATGTGATCAAATTGCTTGCTAACTATGGAATTACATAATCAATTAACAATAATATGTTATGTCTTAGAAAATTTTAGGATCCACTTTGTTCATCAACACTTAAATCTATTGTTCTGGAGTGAACGACGAGGATGACAAGTCATCAAAGCACAACCCACGACGAGGATGACGAGGAGAAAATGTCCACGCCCTGCGAGATTAACACGAGCGTTAGAGGGAACACACCGGGAGATTTTTCGATAGAGTCCTCTCCGACACTCAAGTCAGAAATCTTATCTTTTTTTTAGGACAACGAGGAATCGAATTGCTATTATCTTGGAGAACCTTTTTTCTTTACCTGTATGCCGAGACATCTTATATACCTGAGGTTTTTATCACACGTTCTCCTCCACGTTCCTTAATCATCGATTACTTGATAAATATCCTATTGATCCTGTCGACAAGCGAAGACCAGTTCTCACTCGGATGATTCGGTCTGACCAAGACGACCTGGTCTGCTATAACTCGAGGGGTCGGACTTGGGCTCGAATGAGGACGAGGCTCAAGTCACTCGGCTCAGACCAAAACGGGGCTCACAAAGTGGTGGTGTGGTTGCAAAATGACAGCAATCCCCCTTTTGGAGCCTCAAAGGGGGATTTATATAGGGGAGGGTGAGCTCTCTGCTGTGTCAGAGCTGTCATGTCTCATTTAAGGAATGGTCAGCTGGCAGACTGAGCTCGTAGCAGCTTTATGAACCCTGTGAGACTGCTACAGCCGCCTGACACCCTGTCTAAACTGTCACTTCTAGAGCTCATTAACACCTGTCGGCCCTGTCAGACGGCTCTGTCAGGTGATGATTATGTCAGAGGTTTACTACACTATTACTACAGAGGCGGTTTTACAGCTGTTCAGTCGGCTTGCCCTAACTAGTAGTTTGGGTCGGTCGGACAAGTCTGGATTTGAGGTCTCCGCACGCGGGGAGAACTTAGGGTGCTCGGCTGGGGACACCCAATCCAAGTGACCGACCTCGGGTGCCTGACCCCGAGTGAGCGACCTCGGGTGTCTGACCCCGAGTGACCTACCTCGGGTGCCTGACCCCCGAGTGGCCAACCTCGGGTGACCGACCTCGAGCTGACTCGGGTGGCTGACCTCCGGTGTCTGACCCCGCGTGACCGACCTCGGGTGCCTGCCCTCGGGTATCCGACCCCGAGTGGCTTACCTCGGGATCATGCTCGATCGAACCCGACCGAGCCTCCAATCCTCTTCAAAAATCACTCGGCCGGATCACCTATTTTTTGGTAACGACCGCTGCGATCATTAAGGCATTAATTATCGTGCGTTGCGGACAATGATGATCTAATGACTTTTCTATTATGAAAGGAGGAACGAATACTTGAAGTTGGGCTTTCTGACTCCTATGTTGATCTTTGGGTTACACTCTCCCGAATCAGTCTTGGAGTCTCATCTCCCGAGCTGACCTCGGGACCTTCATCCATTTTTCCGAAATAGTCTTGGGAGCTCAATTTTCTATCTGACTTCGGGGGCTTTCTTCCATTTTCCAGAGATAGTCTTGGGAGCCCGATTGCCGATCTGACATTGAGACTTTGGTTTGACGGTCCTATCACATAATTTTTTCGTATCATATATTAATCCCGAGATGCTGATCTCAATCATCTATCATCTATCTAAAATAGATAAAGAAAAGAAGAGAAAAGAAAAGTGACTTCTGTCAAACCGATCAACTTTGGTGAAGTCCCTGAGACTTTATGGTGGAGTGTGGAGATTGGGGATATGGCTTGTGATTCACTGCCCTCCATCCGAGAATCTACTTTGCTTCTGCTCCAATAGTTTGAAGCCACATAGAAACAACCGCAAGTACATGCAATAACTAGCTATAGGAATAAAGTACTAGTGCATTTTGGTTCCATTATAAAGGGAATATTCAATGATAGGGTACTCTTTAACTCCATGTTTCACTGCCACAAAATATGTTTTGTTTTTAAAGATCAACAGAATATGATTAAGCTTATTTTAGAGAGAAATGATAATTTTTTTTAAAGTGATCGAACAAAAAAGTTTATCTTCTTCTAGCATTCACAAGTTGAATGTATTGCTTTTCTCCTTGATAAAAGTAGCTCACTGATTAGTCTCGGAGAGAATCCAGCAAAGTGGAAATAGATGTGGAATAACATCAACAAAAAAAAAACATATATCCTTTTTCTTTTCTTTTCTATTCTTTTGAGACTCTAATTTGAACTGTTTTTTGCTTTTAAACAAATAAAAATTCCCCGTGTTTATTGCATTTGGATTCCCTGTCTTTATAGTCAAAGAGGTTTTTAGAAAGATGATGAGCCACAGCTCATCATCCTCGAGCATATATTCCTCCATCCACCAGCCAGAAATGTGTGTGTCGAGTAGGCCAGTACTTGTAGTACCATAATTAGATGCTCCTCGAATTGTCCTGCTGTTCCTAATGGATTCAAAGGAAGTTCCTGAACGAGCAAGTAGCGAAGGAATTGTGGCGAAACAGAGACTGAAGTGGACTCGACAGCTTCATGAAATGTTTGTCGTGGCTGTCTCTCAGCTTGGAGGGGCTGACAGTAAGCTACTCGATTCAACTCTCCTTTTGTAGTAGGAATTTCCTCAGATTCTAGTGTTTGATTCTTGGAGCTCACAGAAGCAACGCCGAAATCTGTGATGCGCAAAATGGAAGTACCTGGGCTCACACTGCACCACTTGAAGAGCCATCTGCAGGTGATTTGTAGCCCAATTCATCTTTCCATACTTTTCTCAGCTGCTGATGAAAAGAATCCCTTAATTCAGAAGTATAGGTCAGCGAAAGCTCTAGATTCAACGAAACAGATGAGTTGGAATGGAGCTCAACCAGAGTGCGAGTAGGAAGCATACTAAACCTTGTGATCATGCTGATTTATGCTAGGAGTATTTTTCCCCCCTTTCTTTTACAAAAATTGCGCTGTTTGTGTTGCAGAACTATGCTAAGAATGCAGATGGAGATGCGGAACAAGCTCCAGCAACAGATCGAGGTGAGCTCGAATCGTATTGAAGTAGTAGAAATTGAGTAGTTGATGGAGATGCTCCGTTTCCATCAGGTGCAGAGGCACTTGCAACTCCGAATCGAAGCTCAGGGAAAGTACTTGCAATCAGTACTCAAGAAGGCACAGGAAACACTTGCAGGATACAGTTTGAACGACACCACTGAACTCGAAGCTTCGAAAACAGAGCTGGTCTCGGCTGTGGAAACGGGGAGCCTGCGGTACCTTCACGGCGAGAGCTCCAACGAGAGTTGCCTGACTTGTGTGTCGAATTTGAGTGGGGAATCTGACGAACTCAATTCCAAGAGCATGAAAAGAATGCGGAGGGAGTGGAGCGACGAGATATTTGCAGTGAAAAGAAGCTGTAGAAACGCTGACGGTGAAGACGAAGCTGAGCAGCGCAGCGTGCAAGAGCTGGACCTCAATCTATAGAGCAAGAAGGCGAATGGAGCAATTCTCTTGATTGAGAGCTCATGTGGAATAACTACTATGCAATCTGCTCGTTATGGCATCGATCGATCTATGCAGTTTTATGAAATTTAAAAGATCTTTGGGTGGGCACATGCCGCACAAATTAACTGATAAAGAAAACAAAAACAAAATCTCTGTCTCTTTTATTAATTTGAGCTGTGGGTACAGAGAGAAGGAAGAAGACTAGAAGCATGAACTCTATGGAGACAGATTTGATGGATATAGTTTTCCTAGCAAGAATTCAAGAAATGAAAGTTTTCATTGGTCATTAGGATAAATCAGAAAATATTTACGATGAATAATCTAGAAGTCTAGGATTCGTGCCTTATTTAAATTTTTTTTTATAAAATATACCATAACTAGAAATCAAACCGTAAATATCTGAGATAGTAATTATTCATCTTACCGCTGTATCATAGATCCAGGGGCTACGACATCCAAATTAAATCCTACGAAAGGAGACGAGGAGGAGGCCAGGCAGGTCTTATGTAAGACTTAGGGTAACAATATCATATTTTCCTCCTAATGGAGAGTGGAGAGACGTGCTAGAATCCTAACCTTACCATAACCGTCCCCTATATATATATAAAATGAAACCTTGATTTTAATATCAGTCGATAATGAATTAACAAGTTCCACGTATGTAAATATCAGCAAATATCATTACTTAGATCACTTGTTGGTTTCTTATCATTACTTAGATCACTTGTTGGTTTCTTAATGACGTAAATACACATACTTACAAATAACATGTAGGCCCGTCTAATAAAGGGATAAAATCCAACAAGATTATCAAGCTAAAAATCGACTAAGGGAGTATTTGGGAGAGCTTTTACTTTTTGAAAAATGATTTTTGTAGTGATTATCTTGAAGTTAGTAAGAAGCTAAACTAAGCAGTGTTTGAAAATAGAAGTCAAAAGCTGATACAAGATAAAGTTTGAGTGTTTAGGAGAATAATTGCTTCCAAGCTTAATTTTTAATTGAATGACAATAATATCCTTAAACTATATAAATTAATCATTTTTAATTATTTAAATATAATTTCGATACTATCAATAATTTCTTCACGAAATTATTATTATATTTTAAATATAGTATTAAAATTAATTTTTTTATAATTTGAATATTTGAAAAAATATATAAATTAATAAAAAATAAAAAATAAAAAATAAAAAATAATATAATTTATATAAATATAATATATATAGCGGCAAGTGACAATCAGGTAAAATGTTATATTATTTAAGGATATAAATATTATTTTTTAATGTTATATCATAAATAAAAAAGCAGAAGCAGATAGAAGCATCAAATTCTTGCTTCTAACTTCTGAGCAAAAGTAACAGAAGCTAAAGCAGAATCTAGCCTTCCCAAACATTCAAAAGTGATTCTGTGTAGCCAGAATCTAAAAAGCAAGCAGGTAGCAGAAGCTCTCCCAAACACTCCCTAAGTGATGCATGCCAAATTTAAAAAATATATATATAATTAATAAAGTTGGATAATATCGAATTTCGAGCGATCAATTTAGTTCTATGAAAATTTTTCATTAACCGTCAGAGTAAATCGGGAAGCGCTCACGGTCTAGAAGCTCAGTGTCCCGGAGTTTACGTCTCATTTAAAAGAAAAATTTCTATAAAAAATACATCACAGTTAGGGATCGAACAGTAAATATCTTGGATGACCATTATTTACCCTTCTACTGTACTATAACCTCGGGGCCATGCTAACTTAAGCATCAAGCAGATATGGTTCTTGTCCCCAAATAATGATAGATATTTTTTCAATTTCCTAAATTAATAAATGATTTTTTGTTAATGCATGATTGATATACGAATACTAGGTTGATTGGTCATTATACTTTCTAATTTATCCTGAGCTAAATTTTAGATAAGAGCAATGATAGAAAGAGTAAAAATAAAAGAGTGAAAATCATAATGAATGATGTGATATGACATGACACTTTATATATACGTGTCCGATTATCGCTTGGACCATCGGCAGTCTCCAACTGCCACCCCGAATCAAATTATATCCTGGGAGGTACGATAAATCGGTCGAAAATCATTGTATATAAAATGTCACATCATTCACTAAGCTTTTCATTAAGATTTTTCTAACAAATGCAATATAATTTGTTATAAATCTGTGGATATCAGGCTACAGGAGCTCCCTTACACAGTATGTAGCCCAATTTTCACCCATTTTATTTCAGTTTTGCAACAGTGAAATTGTGAGCCCAAAACCAAACGGGAACAAGGGGTCGTAATTCGGGTCGCCGACGTTCATCGGTAGCTGTTCCACCGTCTTGAACCAGGTGCGTGGGAGCTTCCCAGTAAACCCAAAGTTTCCGAACAGGACATCGGCCACCCCTTGACCTTCGGAGCCCGGGAGCCACGCCGCCACAAGCGCGTCCATCGCCGGCAGGTACGGCTCCACTACGAGGGGCCGGCCAGAGATGAGGACCACAACACACTTGACGGCGCCGCAAACCGTTTGGATTATGCCCGGTCCAGGTGCGGGGATGGTGAGGTTGACGTTGTCCCCGAACGTCTCGGCGTAGGGTACCTCCCCGACCACAACAATGGCGTAAGAGAATCCTTGGCTCCGCACAAAGGCGCCGTCAGGGTTCTCCGAGAAGACCACCTGCGTCGAGGGATCAACTGTGGATTCAATGCCTTGAAGGATCGTTGTACCTGTGCATGCAAAAAATAAGCTTTCAGTTCTGTTTTAATCGATCACTCTTGATGCTCGGACACTGGGAATCATACACATACCGGCTGTGATTTGTCCACTGCTCCCTTGCCAAGTAATCGTCCAACCACCGCATGGAAACCCAGGTTATCAGCATGAGTTCCGGCAACGAGGATTTTAGAGGCGTTCTTTTGTAAGGGCAGTAGAGGTTGGGAACCAGGTTTTCCATTTTTCAGAAGCACGAGTGATTTCCTCACGGCTTCTCTAGCTAAGTCTCTGTGCTCCTTTGTCAGTCCATCAGAGTAAATCAGAGATGAACAGCTCGGTTAAACTTATCTGTAATGAAGCTGATGAACAGAGAGATAGAATCAGGATACCTGTGATCCAAGCTGATTAGCTAAGCTCGGATCAGGAAGAGGGTTCTCGAACAAGCCCATGATGAACTTCACACGCAAGATCCTTTTTACTGCATCTCTAATCCTTTTCATGGGAATAACATTGGCATTGACAAGGGACTTCACGGTGTTAAAGAACCCTGTATAATTATATGGAACCATCACCTGCAAATCAATCACAGTGCAAATGGAATGTACAATCAGCATCTCGAAGCAAAATCTTGGGTATACAATTTTCTAAGATTCTGAAATCTATCCTATTTCTCATGAAGGCGTTGGAATTATGTCAACCTTAACCAGAAAGTAGATATGTAGTTATTTTGTTCAGGTAGACAATTATATGCTCGACTTGCCACCAGCACTATGAAATGAATATTCTAGATTTGTTCAGGATGTGGAAACATATTCTCGTAGTCTGTGAAATGAATATGCCTCTCACTGTGATTTTTCAACACTTAATATTCAAACAATCTATTAAGAGAATAGTAAATGTGTACTCGCAACTCACCATGTCCAGACCTGCATTTATTGAAGCTTGAACTGAGTAAGTGTAATTTGCACCAGGAGGATAGGTGATCTTGTCGATGCCCTGCCAGTCTGAGATTACGAATCCCTAGTAATATATCATAGAATCATAGTCAGTAAATAAGGCAGGTAAACTTAGTTAAAATATTATGAAAACTGGCTATGCTCATTGTATTTTACCTTGAAACCAAGCTTCTCTTTGAGGTAGCCAATGATAAGGTGACGGTTGGCGTGCATTTTTTTCCCATTCCAACTTGAATAAGAAACCATGACGCTGGCCACACCCTTGGCAATGCTATCAACGAATGGAGGTACATGGATGCTAATAAGACCTTCATAATCAATAATAGTATTATTCTCATTAATTCCTTTTTGCGTGCCACCATCACCAACATAATGTTTGGCGCAAGCTGCTACATTGTTCCTGAAGATAAGTTGGCATTGAGAAAGCAATCGACGTTGATGCTGTGAGAGAAAACTTACAAAATCAACCAAACAATCAAAGTCCAGTCCTACAATCTGCATTGTTGGATTGAGAAAAAGAAGATATTGGTGGTACATCAGTCTCAAATCAACTATTTGGATCGACTACATTTTTTACTTTTGGGGCATTGGGTATTCAAGACCATATCTCAGGTTCATTTAATCTCAATTCATGAAGACTTTCAAACCTCTAAATTTTGTGTCATCTTTGAGTATGTTATGTCAATATCCTTAATCTATTTACCCTCATTATTTCATATATGGACTGCGATTACTTGCTTGTGAATGAATAAGTCCAACATTGTTATATAAAAAAAAAAAAAGTGGATGCAAGAGAAGAGGATAAACTCGACACTTTAATGTACATTGCAAAATTAGACTTGAATACTGTGAGATCTTCAACCTAATTATCTTGGCATTCTAGGTTTGATTGGACTCTCTCTTAGTCTCACATTTCAAAAGGAGTGTTCTTAAAATATGATTAAATGCTAGGAGATCTCTCACTTAGTTGCTTTTGCATTTTGGGATGGAGTGGGCTCTCTCTTGGAATTCAACAAATATGACATTCTTATTTGATTTGATAACTCATTGGATTTACAATACTTACTTTCCCGCTAGATAAGGAAAGTTCCTTGGGTAGTCTCCAGGGATATCTCCTTGTAAACCAAGGACACTGTCTGTCATTGCCTGTACAACACTGTGATCCTCGCTATAGCTCTCATAGCACCGTCCCCACCTTGGATCTCTGCAAACCTGAATTTGGACCAAGTAATAACAAGAGAAGAGAAATTGTCCTTGGGTTTTGAAAAGGAGTTTTAGATTGAAATTTTAAGACAGGAATCTGTCGTATATTTTCTTAAGATAGGGATTCAGCCTTCCTTTGCTCTCAAAATAAAAAATGTATCTGCAAGTGTTCTAGATCTACTTACTGCGATACAAGGTGCAAAAGCATAAGGAATGCCTGTAGCTCTCGTTTCAAGTGCCGTTGCAGCACCAATCCTCTTTACGAGATAAGCATCCCTGCAGATTAAGATATAAGGTAACAAAAGTAAGAGGTTGAATCTGCAGAAAATATATGTTTACCATTGCGAAAAAGTATTACAATTGGCAAAAATATTTAAAAGCAATGGAGTAAAAGGTAAACAAAATAAAATCTATGACAAATTAAGGCAAAAAGTGTCTGAAAACTAGAGTGAATCTACATTAAGTATTACATTTAAAGGGATTGTAACCATGAAGATATCTTAATGGAAAATTAAATTTCAAATTGATGTCACAATATGCATACCTTGTGGCCCCGAGACCAATGTTGTGTGGAAACATCGTTGCGCCATAGGCATTATTGTTTCCGTGAACAGCATCAACCCCGTAAATCATGGGAATTCCCAAGCGTGTTGACAAACTAGCCTTCTGGAAATTGGTTACCATATCCATCCAAGCCTGCGCAGAGGCATTCGGAGCAGGAGCACTTCCACCACCACTTAATATGCTACCTGTAACGTAAGATATTGATTTTATAAATTCAGTTGGCCACAGGCATGCAAACCTTCTTATTGCTGACCATACAGATAAAATCATTTTTCATACTGTTTGACTGGAATGGATTTCAATAGTCTTGATTGAGAGGAACAAACTAGTTCTAGGGAAACAATTACTCACCCACAGACCCCAAGTTGGCTAAACATCCTAACGTTGTGGACAGGCTGGGTTCCACCAGCCAAGCAAACCAAATATGCCAATGTAATTGGAAATCTGAATTCCATCTGTTTCCTGAATGACAAGTGTTGCTTTTGTTCTTTTCACTCCTAAGGGTTCAATTACTTGGTTGAATGGAAGATATGAGATAGAGATAAATGTTAAATTTTCATATGCAATTTTATTCTCTCCCTTATATTTTTCACCCGGGTAATCAGAAAAGCTTGAGGCATTTCTGTTCAATTTTTAGACTATGCATAATTCAACATTTGTACTTGGACTAATTGTAAACTCTTAATGGGAGAGTTACTAGTTATTTGTGCTCATGTTTCTAATGTGAAAACTGCTGGGTGGGTAATCGTAACTACATTGTCCTTTTTAAAAAATAATAATGATGAATAATGTAAGAATGAATTTGTTAGCAACTTACCAATGAAATAGTCTTGCAAGACCTGAGGTGTGGCTACTGTCCTCTCAATTTGTGTCATTTGGCCTATCTTCTCCTCAAGAGTCATGCGCTTATATAGATCTTTCACTCGAATATTCACTGCTTGACTGGGATCTTGTATGCCATATACAAAGATGAACGTGCTTGTATGGTTATCGCCCAGGACAATAGTAGTAGCACACCCAACAATTGCGTTCCGCATGTTCCCATTTTCAGAATTCTATTCTAACCTTCTTCAATTGTTGCAATAAATTATAAACTGACTCGACATTCACAAACTGATTAAAAGTCTGGATTTGAGGGTTTAAAACTAAAGAAAGTAAGAAACATTTCAAAATAGAGGGAAAATGTAGTTTCATAAAGAGATTAGGCAGGAAAAAGAGATAAGAAGAAGAAAAACCGAATTAGAAACACTAGTGGATTAGTAATTTGTTTCAGAAACAACAATAACAAAACAACAAAAGGTACAACTTCCAGAGGTAGAAGAAATGTGCAGGTGAGCTGCACCGAATATACATGTATAAAAAGGAGTTTAAGATAGAGATACATTGTTGGGGGAAAGCACAATTTCGCCCAATACTTGTTCATCCAAATTATTTAATTAGCTTTAGATTGAGGAGGCTAGAAATCTTTGGTAGAAAGGAGCATTGTTAAATGCAAAAACAAATCAGATAAACTAAAGAAAAAAATGCATGAAAGTCTCACGAAATTGTTAGTAACATTAAATATCTAATCTTTTCAATATTTTGCTCTATTCATAGAAAAAGCAGTTTGATTAAACAACTAGGGAACAATGTGAAGTCCAATAAAAGCCCTAACGCCCAATTGTCTGCTCAGAAATATCGAAATCTTCAGCCCAATATGGAAAATGCAATCGATCACAACGAAGATGCAGAAGTAAATATGTCGTCTTACAAACCCGAGTAATTGAAACTCAAATCTTGCTACCAAATTCATGAAGAACGAGATCATCAACACATGCCGTGGGAGGAAGACAACTCACATGGAAATTATAATGGCGGATTCATTGTGCAAGGGAGTCCCTGCCAGGCTTGCGATCGATCATGGGGGAAGTCGAAGCCTTATATAATGGCGGAAACGACCGATATTTAGAAATTGAAGGTTCCGAGGATGGAGGAGTCCATCAACTTTCAAGAGCGAATGAGACGGAGATTGCGTTTAGGAAATGTGTGACAATGGAAGGTAGCAATGAGAGTCAATCCGGTGGTGTGGAGTGGGAGGAGGCGGAGGAGGAGGGGAGGAGCGAGGAGACCAGGATTTTTGCAATTACGGCGCAATTTGCAATTTTGCAGCATGGACAAATTTCTAGGCAGTTTGGTTTGTTCCATTTTTTTATTTTCATTTTTTAAAAAATTATATTTTTTTTATTTTTTTGAAAAATAAGGAGGCGTTTGATTTGTGTCATTTTTCATTTTTATTTTTCAGAAAACCGTATTTTTTAGTTTTCTGGAAAATGACTTTTTTTCATTCTCCAGTTTTCCAGAAAACACTATGTTTTTTTCTGGAAAATAAAGTTGGAAAATACAAACCAAACATGTTTTCTAGAAAACCGCATTTTCTACAGAAAATGAAAACGGAAAACAAATTAGAAAATGCAAACCAAACGCCCCCTTAACTTTCTTTCATTCCCTAGTTTTCTAGAAAACGCTATATCTTTCTCTGAAAAGTAAGACTGGAAAATACAAACCAAACACGTTTTTCAGAAAACTGCATTTTCTACCGAAAATGAAAATAGAAAACAAGCTTACCAAATACCCCTGAATTTTGCCTCCTAAAATTTCTGTTCAAAATTTATATTATATTTTATTTTTTTTAAACTTAAATATTATACTCTAGTGTTTCTGCTAGCTCTTTGTATTCTAGTTACACAGAAATATTTTTAAATATTTTAATATTTGTAAATGTCAAATTTTATTTTAACTTCTGTAACTTTTACTCAAAAGTTGGAAGCAAGAATTGGATATTTTTTTTTCTACTTCTACTTTTTTACTTATGGTCTAGAATTAAAAGTTGACATTTATACCCTTAATTAATTTATCCTATTACATAATTACCACCACACTTTTAAATAAAATTTTATATTTTTATATAATTTATATTTTCCAAAAAATTTTATACATATTTTTATAAATTTTGTCATTTTTATATTTTTATATTTATTAATTTTATATTTTTTTAAACATATATATTATTAAAAAAAATAATTTTGATATAATATTCAAAATATAATAATAAATATATAAAATATTATTGATAGTATATCAAAATTATATTTAAATAATTAAAAAAATTAATTTGTATTGTTTAAGGATACTGTTATCATTTAACTAAAAAATTAAACTTGAAAGTAATTATTCATCAAATACTCAAATTTTACCTTGTTTCGGTTTTTATTTTCAAATCCTCCATGCTTTAGTTTTTCACTAACTTTGAAATAATCTTTATAAGAATCACTTTTTAAGAAGTAAAAATTCTTCCAAATACTCCCTAAATTAAAAAAAATAAAATTAATGCTCACGGATGTAGAACGTTACATTTCGGTTGTATATCTATATATATTTGGAGTAAAGGAATATAATATAAATTTTCTATTAATCTTTTTTTTTTTAAAAAAACCTCAAGAAACTTATGCGAGCCTGCTGTCAATATAGTTAGAGTTATGAACGAAAAATATTTATGTTCATATTTTCTGATGTATGGAGTTCCAGAAATTTTTACAGTTCAGATCCTTATTTTCAACAGGTTTCGTAATCCATCGTAACTATATTTGATTATCCAGCTTTCAGAAGCATTCTGAGAGCAAATGCTACCGATATTGAGAGAGAACAGATTGAGTAGAATGTTTAACCGGGTATTCAACGAGCCCATGTCTAAACAATTGACAAATGCCATTAACAAATCGATAATATTTCCAACTCGATGCAAACTATAAGAAAGAAGGGTGCTGAAGGAACAGCCATGCTCCAACTGTCTGGTTAGCCCTTTAGATACCATGCTCCCTCTACGAATTACAGAGAACACAAGCACTATAAATATGCTTGCTTCTCTGCTGTAAATACTTACTAGCCCTCCACCGTTACAATGGAACTGCAATGCTCGTGCATAGGGGTGAGCAAAATTTTGAAAAAAATCGAATTAACAGAACCAATCGAATTCTGAAATTCGGTTTGTTTAGAATTATCTGACCCTGAAATGCATCAACTGTGTTGATATAAATGTCCTTGCCTTCTTCAGTGTCAAGAACCTCCTCAAATTCTCGTCGTAGGCACTTCAACTGAAGTTTATAAGGCGTAATTATGCCCATGGATATTTTCTTCCCAACATTTAATTTGACAAAGTTTTGTAGATGTTCATACAACCTCAAAGAAAATTGGGCTTCATGAACATTCTCTAGAGCTGCTGCAACATCTCAACTAGAACTTTGTCCCTGTTCTCTAGCGCTGCAGCTAGATACTGTAGTAGCATATTGCGGTTTTGGTCCCTAGCAGCAAGAACATCAGGATCAACACCTACAGATCCTTGTGACCTACCAGCGGCTGCTGCAACACTGAGTTCTCTCTGCAAACGAGATATTTGCTGTGCCAGTTCAGCTTCACGACCTTTCAAATCATGCAACCATTTAATTACTTCTTCACGGCCCTTCTGCAAAAGTTGTTCAGTTCTTCGCTCGACAGACACTGCCTGGGCAGCACGGGTTTGTGAATCGACTCCAACCCGAGCTACGTCGGGACGATAAAGTACATGTGCTAACAACTCATCTGTTGCAGCATTTGAAGGAGCACAGACTAGCATTCTTGGTTTAGGACAAAGTTTTGGCAGAGTTCTTAGGAGACTTTGATCCATATTCTGCAAGACTTCGTCTATTGATCCGCTACTGACACTAACCAAATTGCTCTCAGTTGTTTGCTTATAACTTTCTGGTGCAAGCTTCTTACTGTACCAACAACATGCCCAGCTGACTCATGCTTACCGTCTTCATTAGCACCAAAATTATTTCTCCTACCAGATCTTGCTGTGTCCAAGACCACAAATAACAATAGTAAGAATTAATATAGACTGCCTTATTCCAATTCCCTGTTTTATAATCCAAACTTAACTGGCAGAGTACTCATTGCATGCCTATTGCCCAATAAATAAAAAAAGAACATCATACAAGGATAAATTTTTCAAACCTGCACCAGGCCTTAGCTATGCCAAAACTGCTACATCACCTTCCTTAAAAGTCCATTTGAGGTCATGAACAGGAAGAACAATAACATCATACCGCCCTGAATTGAACATATAAGATAACATTATTAAACAAAGATTGAATGAAACAACAGCAACCATTTCTTGTAAATCAAGCATAATCAGAATGCAGAACCATAAATCTCAGCAAGCTACTCATGCTCGGTTACAAAAAATATTTTCCCCATCACTAAGCTCTAAGGCTGCATTTTTTTTCAAGCTATTTTTTACTTTAGTAAGCTATCGTCAGCACCTTTCTCCTCTCTCTCATTTTATCCAGTGTTCAGGTCATATCCATCACACTTAATTAGGATCAGGATTGGCCACTGCCAATCTGATTTCGAGCAAGAAATCAAACACACTCCCAGATTTGTGAAATTTAGAAATTGATATTGAATTCATATTAATCATTGGTAATCAATGGAGATATAGTATAAATCAGCTGAGTTTGAAAGAAAGAGAGCTCAAGAAGATAGAGATTCAATAGAGGTAGAAAAGTCAAAGGCTGATACATGGACATTGTCTAGGGCTGTAAACAAGTCAAGCTATGTGGTGTTCAAACTTGTTTAATAAGGTAATCGAGCCAAGCCAAGCCTAAAATGAACCAAACCGTTAAAATGATTGTTCAAGCTTGACTTAGTTTCTTTTTTATAAGCTTGAGATTGGTTTGTTTAGAAGTTATCGAGCTCTCAATTCAAGTTTGTTTGATTATTTGAAATTTTTACATTTTAAGCTTGTTCGAGTAGTTATTGAGTTTGATAATACAAATTTGTTTGTTCAAAAGTTTCTTTATTTATTTAGCAAGTTGATAAGAGTTTTATTGACCAACGTTGCTCATGAATGTTGTTCACGAATATTGTTCACGCTATTCACCAACATTGTTCACGAATGTTAACGAGTTGAACACATATATGTTCAAGCTTGTTCGTTTAGTTAAACGAGTTATTCAAGCTTGTTCATTTAATTGATCTTGTATATATTAGACAAACATAAACAAGCTCTTACCAAGCCGAACCCCAAATTTGTTTAAGAATGTTCTGTTCATGTACATCCCTAACATTGCCTTCTTGTGCTCATCAGCTTTAGGCCTCTTAAGAGGCTTCTTTGCAAATCTCAGAGCATGACTAGCTTCAACTCCTCTAACCTTTTTCAGTTTTCCATCTGAAGATTCCTCAGATCCATCAGCCAGCACATCGACCCTAGAGGTGCAATCCAACCTTCCATAGTTATCTGAGACAGGACCATCAACTTTCAGGTCTTTGATTGCTTCACCAGTTTTGTCAGTGGTAATTCCATGAAAACTAAAATTGTTGTGTCTGTTCTCATCGGTTTTAACAGCACAAGGCTCATTTTCTTCATTAACAATATGCTTTTCTGCAATTTCCCCATTGAGTATCTCCTGCTTATTGATTGAAATTCTTGAAATACCATCTATGTTCCTATCCATATCAGACCACTCCCCTTCTTCTCTTTCTGCTGCATGGCCACCCTGACCACCTGAAAGTCCAAGCATTCTAATTTTATTAGCAACTTCAAAATTTGTGGCCATCGATACCGAGGCTCGGGCTATATTTTGCTCACTTTCTGATTTTTCTTCTTCTTTTAGTTTCTTGGACTCTTTTTTTTTCTTACAAAAGGTTGAAAAACAGATGTATCTCATATAGTCATATTGTATGTTCCTAGATTTACTGCAGTAAATCAAAGAATGTGGTATTGCTAAAGACTTTACAAACTGACTGCCTTTTGACAAAAGACAGACAATGAAATGCAGGTTATTGAATGAACACCTCAGGTTACCCTCTACATGTTTTCCTATACAACTGAATTACCCTCTATGTATCGAAAAATCAACTCGCCATAGACATTGTTATATCATTTCTGGCATTATTTTGAAGTAATACAAAGCTCATTGTTATATCATTTCTGGCATTACTTTGAAGCAGAAAATATAGCACAAACTAAAACACCCGACCATAGGCACATCCACTCCTTTGTGAATTTGTGGTTACTTGAAACAGTCATGCTCCAGAAGATTGTCAACTACAAACAGGTGTCCCCTGTTATTGTGTATAGATAAGCAGATCAGCCAAACAAAGTGTCACCGACACTACGAATCCTATCTGGAATATATCAAGTACAAAAAGCAATTATGGCAGCAGAAAGGATTATCTACTCTATATCTATCTATATTATCAAAGGCTATTAACATTTGGGAAATGCATAGTCATGGATTTTGTGATATCACGGCAAACAATTTTATTCACAATCATATTGCGAGGATCATATTGGAAATTTTAAAAAGTTAATCCAGGTCATACTCTAGCAGCAAAGAGGAACAAATAAAATTTTACATGATGCCCTCAAAGGTTCAAATCATACAGCGTGGAAGAATCAAGTTTTTGTTGATTTTTTTTTTTAAAAAATTACAAATTCCGATCATAGTAAAAAAGAATATTAATTTTAAAGAAAATGACATGCTCAGTGAAAAATCTCGAGGAAAAGCTCAGTAAATGACGTGACATTTTACATACAGCGATCCCTAACGGATTCATCGTGCCCCCATTGTATAATTTTATTTGGGACGGCGACCTCGATAATTAAACGTATGCATGCGAAGTGTCACGTCTGAGCATTTCATTGAGCTTTTTAGTGTATCAGAGCTCTAATTTTAAATATTAACTAGAGCTAATAGATTTCACTGATGGGAACTCGATGGTATCGGCTCCCACTACGAATCTAACCATCACCTCCAAGCCCCGGGAATTCGAATACTCCTCTCAGTCGCAACTAGTAACAGACATCTTGTCTATTTGACAAGCCGTGAAACGGCGGCTTCTATAGCCAATGGCAGAGATCAAACCCTGTTGTCAATCTACCGGACAGATGACAAATTGCTGCTCATGACTTTTGTAAACTAGAAGCAAACGAACAACTAGCAGTCCTAGGGCTTATTGTAGTCATCGAAATCATAAAAAGGAAGTAAATGTCGCCAGATCTCACCAGATACTCGCCGAAGAGGGCAAAAAAAAATAAATAAAGGTTGAGTGAAAGCGCTTCTGCTTGCTAGTTGCAAAAGGTGCCTCTCACAAGTTGGCTCGATTGGTAAGACGTTTAGCTATTTGCATCGAAGGTCTTAGATTCGAGAGTTGTCAGTCACACATGGGATAAAAATCTGATCTGCTGACTTAAATTCTCTCGGCCTCAGATGTCTTACCCCACCAGTAAAATCGTGATTTATTTCCTCTGAAAACTTGTGGGGTCGGGACCAGAGGGCCGCTAAGGTGATGGTTCCACTATGTAAAAAGGTGGAATCACCACCTTAACCACCACTTTAGCGGCCCCTGGTCCCGACCTCATAAATGTCCAGAGGGGATAAATCACAGTTTTACTGGTTGGATAAAGCGTCTGGGGCCGAGAGGATTTAAGCCAACAGATCAGGTTTTTATCCCGTGTGCGACTGACGACTCGAACCTGAGACTTTCGATGCAAGTAATTAGATGTCTTACCAATCGAGTCAGCCCGTGAAACGTTTCGGATTGCTAGTCCAAAAAAAAGGTAAAACGTTCGCTCCCAGCGTCCCCGTCAGCCCGCCCCAGGACCAATACGGAGGAGGCGCATTGGCTTGCTAGTTGCAAAAAGGTGGATCCGCCACCCTAACGGTCCCCTGGTCTCTGCCCCACAAGTGTCCAGAGGGGATAAATCACAGTGAATACTGGGATGGTTGAGGCACTCAGGCGCGAGGGATTTTTTTAAATAGCAACTGAGATTTTATCCCCCACGTATATCGTCGATCCTCGAATCCATGCCCTCCGTTGCATCGGCTTGCTAGTGCTCGAGAAAGATGTTGAGAAAGAAAGAGAACGATTGCTTCGAGGTCGTGATCCCAGGCTTAAGAGTTGGTGATGATGGGAAGAGGCATCGGCCGGTACTTATAGACTCGTCGGTCGCCAACACAGCGTTGTAGACACGTGCTCCGCAGGCGCACATGGAACGAACGGATGAGATTCAGATTCGCTCTTTTTGGACGCTGGATATTTATCATTCTATTACTACACCCTTTGCACCCCTAGTGTGACTGGGCGACGTGCGTGGATCCCGCCAAATCTGGTGAGGTGGTTGGACATGTGACCATGCGACGCGTTCAAAGCACTTTGAAGGTGGATCCTATCATTTTCGGGCTCGGGCTCGGGCTCGGGCTCGGGCTCGGGCTCCGGGCTCGACCCGAATGTATTAAGGTCGGATTCGGATCTCGATCACATTGACATAAGTCGATTCGTTCGCCCCAGTACCCTATCAATTTATCCCAGGACCAACACGGAAGAAATAAATAGTAAGAATTACTAGTCCGGATACGGATCTTGATCACGCATGTAGCGAATGACGTGTCATGCTACCTAATCGAAGCATATGGTATTCTACATCAGATAAAGGTTGTATATTAATTGAAGTTGATGCTCCACTTAGGGGTGCTTGGTAAGCGGATTTAGAAGATGGGAATGAGATTGAAATTTATTTCATTCTCATTTATGATGTTTGATATATGAGAATCAGAATTAAAATATGAATATGATATTCCTGATTTTATAATTCAGCCCCCATTAGATTATCACTAAACTCATAAATCCCTCAATCAAAACTCATTACCATTCTCATTGTCGAATGTATACCAAACACCCCTTTAATTTTTACGTATGGATTGATAATTAACACGTATAGTATTATCATCTTGAGATATATGAGTCAAAAGTTGAAAAAATCAGTATATCTGTCTTTCTCACGCGTTAATTATAATAATCAAATTAGTAGTCTCTATAACTTATCTCCTCGTATTAGATCTACACCAAGGATGTTGGAATCGAATGAAATTCACACGTCTCAAAATATAATCGAGCTAATTATAAAATTGAGTTAAAGGTGGAAAATAATTATCATAGTTAATTTTGAATTTTAATTTATATCTTTTTAATAATATGGACAGGTGTTAGAATAACATATTTTAATTTTTTATATAGTGTGTATCCTAGATGGTAAAAGGTGATTCGTTCGTACTATCACCTCCATTAATCCGTCCCAGAACTAATACGGAGGAGATAAATCACGAAGATATATAGTGTGTATCCTGGGATATAGTTGAACTGATTTAAATTAACATGAATTGAATAAGATTGGATTGAAAAATATATAAAAAAATAATTCGATTCTTATCAAATTCGAATATAATTTGAAATTTTTAAATCCGAATCTAAACCCAACTATCCAAACCAACCCGAATCAATTGAATAACCCAATTAAAATATTTTTTTATTATTTCTTTTATAATTTTTTATTTTTATCACAATACTATATATTATTATATTATTATTATTTTTTAAAAAATATTTAATTCTTAAAATTACTAAAATCTAAATTCAATCTGAACCTGAAAATCTCCAATTCGAAAATCCTAATCTGAATCCAAATCTAAAAAATCCCCAATTCCATATTTTTCAGATCGATCGGATGATCGGATCGGATTCATTTTTACACCCTGTTTAATCGTGAGGACAGGAGGATTTCACTTTGCGCGGAATTTTCAGAATATTGTATCATTCCACGAGTTTGATCCTCGAGTTGTTCAATTCTGGCAGCGCGATCCTTCTCATGCTCCTGCAATTTTTAGCAATTAATTTTCTGAAGATGTTTTTAGCAATTTTTTATTTAAAAATCAAGTCTTCCCGGAACCGCTAAACCCTAACTTGGGGACTTCTTCTCTTTCCCTTCCGTCAATTTTCCGACTTGCGTTCCGGCAGCGTTGGTTGCCATGCCCTCGCGAAATAATGCATCGTGGAATAGGGTATAGTGTCGGTTTGCTTCGGAGGCGTGAGCGGTCCTCAGCAACACTACTGAATCGCAAGTCTGGAGTTTTATCTTTCCTCTTACAGCGCTCGACCTGCGTGAGGGCTGGTGGTGTCACTTCTCGATGCTGCATTAGATGGGATAGGGGTTTCTGCGGCTATGCAGTGGAGCAGTTCTCAGACGACGAATATGAGTGTGAATTCGATAGCCAAAAGGTAAAAAATTGCTGTTATCGCAAGTAGTCTTTGAGGCACATAGGCAAGTTTAAGATTTTAGGAAATTCTGGTTGATTTTGGTTAATTCATATGGTTTGAGTATTTCCTTTCTGATGGAATTTAGGGCGTATAACATCTATACTTAAATTTGTACTTGTTTAATTTATTTATTATGGGTACTCAATATATTTTATTCTTTTTAAAAATCTATTTTTTTTATTAAAAAGCTGCTCAGTCTTGATCTAGCTACTAAGAGACTACACTTATCTACAGCCTTCTTCAATGGCTAACGTTGATGAATGGCGATGGAAACTTAGTTTTCTTTTACGTAACCCGGAAGAGCAAGAGATCATTTCCAGAGACAAAAGAGACAGGCGAGATTATGAACAAATATCCAATCTTGCAAAAAGAATGGGTCTCTACAGGTTAGAAATGTTACACATCAATTCTTTTATTAGTATTCTGTGTATGTTGACAGAAACTATGATGTTTCCCTATGCTGTTGCTAATGCATTTTTATCATTTGCTTAGTGAACTTTATGGTAAGGTGGTGGTTGCCAGCAAGGTCCCTCTACCTAATTATAGACCTGATATTGACGATAAGCGGCCACAAAAAGAAGTAGGGGCTGCACATTGTATAGAAACAGATATTCTTGTCTCTGAACTATCTAGCTCACTGTTTCAAGTGACATCTGTGCTTGTAATGCAGGTGGTGATTCCTCTTAGCTTGCAGAGGAGGGTCGAGGGCCTGCTGCAAGAACATGTTGATAGGATGCTGTTAAAATCTAACAAGATCAACAGTGAATTGGAAAACAACACTTCCAGCAAGGTGGTGGAAGATGTTGAACCATATGAAAGCCAAGAACCTTTGGTTGATAGGTCAGTTATGGAAAAAATTCTACAGAGAAAGAGTCACCGAATGAGGAACTTGCAGATAACTTGGCAGGTTTATCATTTCTTCTTAGTGTGCCTATCAAATTAAATTGTTCCTTTATTTGACAATTGTCTTCTACTGTTGTGTTTATCCAGTGTTTGTCCAGTACATCGGAATATTCTTGCCCAGTATAGATGGTATATAGCTTATCTCTAGCAAGATTAAGTGTTCACTTCTCTAGGAGCCTATATTACTAATTGCCAGTATATTACTAATTGCTTAACTTAAAATAGAAGTGTATTATTATATTGGTTGTTGGGAAGATGGCAATATGAGATATCTATGTTTCTCTTGTGCTGTGTAAAGTTTTTAAAAAGTGTATGTGGGTGTTATGTAGTTGAGCCACTACATAACATATATGCAATATGCTGATGCATATTCAAGTGCACATGCAATCCACTTTTTTTTGAAAAATATAACTTTCGTTATTTTAAAATAATGTATAAAATCGTGTGCTGAATTTGCATCTGCTGTATAATGCATCACTTCAAGTTAATCAACTTAAATAATCATTATACAAAAATTCCATCTGTCACTTAATAATGAAATTAAGCATTATAATAATGCAAGTCATCGAACATTCAGAAAATTTGCATGTTGACTTAAGAAATATATATAAATTGTCATCTATTTGTCATAATTGCTTTAACCTAATCAATATTAACTTAAATACAAGTTGTTTTTTACAAGCTAGAGAGACTGGGTTGTCAATATGATCTTGTGCAATCATTAGCAGATATCATGTGGTCCCTCATTGCTTAAGCTTATGCCATAGTTTTCTAGAATAATGAGGCGTGTAATTAAAGCTGCAATTTTATTGGATCTTTAAATTTTCTTTTGTTTATCTTTAACTTATTTCATAATTCATAGAAATTATGTTTTTTTATGGATATGAGGAATGATGTAATGACCAACCTTTGACAGGAATCACCTGAGGGTGTAAAGATGCTGAATTTTAGAAAAACCCTCCCTTCATTCAAGGAGAAGGACAGATTACTGTCTGCTATCACCCACAATCAGGTTTGAATTTTTGGTTATTGTGCATAATAGGAAGCATTCTCATCATAATATTTTGCAGTTTTTATATTATTTTCAGTTTCTTATGTGTGGGTTCTGCGAAAAAAAACTTTGTACTGCTAGATGATTTCCCATTGTAGATTTTCGTTCAAACATAACCAAATTTTACTTGGACAAGACATATCGTTTTTCTTCCTTTTGAATTTATAGTGGATTCAAAATGGTATCATGTGCTTCATATATAATGGTATTCTTTTCAACGGAAATAAGTCCAAAGTATTGTATTGCACATTTGAATGAGATATTAGGAGCATTTGGTTGCGTTTAGTTAGTTAGTGATGCCTTTGTGCTTGCAATTGACAATTGCACGTGGATACAAACATTGTCATATCAAATGACAGCTGTAACGTGGGTGTATTGTAGCCCGTAATGTAATTGTTTATTGCAAGAATGTTTTTTAAGTGTGTGTTCAAGAATTGGGTCTGTGTACCAAATTTTGGTGCTTATCTATCAGGTGATTGTAATTTCTGGGGAAACCGGCTGTGGGAAAACCACTCAACTTCCTCAATATGTATTAGATTCTGAGATAGAATCTGGCCGTGGAGCATTTTGTAATATCATTTGCACTCAACCACGAAGGATATCTGCAATGGCTGTTGCAGAAAGAGTTTCAACTGAAAGAGGGGAGAATCTTGGTGAGACAGTAAGTTTCTCCGTACTTCCCTGATATGCTTTGGCAAGAGATGTTTAATCTTTAATGATTAGTGTGCTTATTTTGAAAATACCTTTACAATCTTTGTTCTAGACGTTGGTTTTTGTTATAGGTTGGTTACAAAGTTCGATTAGAGGGAATTAAAGGAAAAAATACACATCTGCTTTTTTGTACCAGTGGCATTTTGCTAAGAAGATTGTTAGGGGACCCAAATTTGAATGGTGTAACTCATGTTTTTGTTGATGAAATTCATGAACGAGGCATGAATGAAGGTGTGCTATCCACATTGCTTTCATCTTTCACACGAAGCTATTTGTTGTAATATTGCATTTACATATTTAACTTGTGCAGATTTTTTGTTGATTGTGTTAAAGGACCTTCTTCCACGCCGTCGTGATTTGAGGTTGATTTTGATGAGTGCAACTCTGAATGCTGAATTATTTTCAAGTTACTTTGGTGGGGCTCCAACAATCCATATTCCAGTAAGCTTTGTTGCGTTAATATTTGGTTTTTGAATGTCCATCATTCTCTTTATCTTTTTGAAAAACTGCAAAATACTCACACTGCCGAAACTTTCTTGGTCTCCCTTACTCTGATTGTGATTCGTTCCGAACTATGATTAACAGATCTGTTGTGGACGAAAAGGAAAAAAAAATCAGCCTTATATTGCATATTCAACTTTCAGCACCATAAAGATTAGATAGATTATTTGTAATTGCATTGTCCATGGGATTGATTTTACTAGTATTCCAGAAGCGTTGAAAATATAAGCAAAACGTATTCAAACTAATTTTTTGTTGTATCCTTATGAAATAAAAAATATCATGGTCATTCATGGTAATTTTATTCCACTTTTGCAGAAAAAATTCAAGAAATATGTCAGAAAGTCTATGCATAGTAATTGTGCAATTTATATTTTTTCAATTTGTGAATTGAAAATAATCGAACTTTTAGGATTGTTACTTAAAACCTATCATTTTCTGAATGTAAATATTCATCCTCTTATGGAGTATGGTACCAATTAATTTCTACTTCATAAGTTCACCAGTTGTGGCCAAATACTTCTTCTAAACATACTTCTGTTGACATTTTTAAGAAATGCTTGCTTGACTTCGTGTTTTTTTAAAATCATATTCTCTTAGGGCTTCACCTACCCTGTTAGGGCACACTTTCTTGAAGATATTCTTGAGAAGACTGGATACAAGCTGACTTCTTTCAACCAAATTGATGACTATGGCCAAGAGAAATTGTGGAAGACACAGAAGCAGCTAATGCCACGGAAAAGGAAAAATCAGATTACTTCTCTTGTTGAGGTACCGGTACTGTTTGCAAGAATCTTATGCGAATGCAGTTCTTAAATGTTGCTACATACCATATGCAGGATGCTCTTAAAAATTCAAATTTAGAGGGCTACAGTTCGAGAGCACGTGATTCTTTGGCCTCCTGGACACCAGATTGTATAGGTTTTAATCTTATCGAGGCTGTTCTATGTTATATATGCCGGAAGGAGCAGGTGGGTGCTGTGCTTGTTTTTATGACTGGCTGGGATGATATTAGTTGCTTGAGGGATCAGCTAAGGGCTCATCCTCTATTAGGAGATCCAAACAGGGTGTTGGTACTTGCATGTCATGGTTCGATGGCTACTTCTGAACAGGTGAATATTGTGATCATAATTTTGCCTGTTTCTTAAATGGTTTTTTAGTTGTACTTCTTCAATTGTAAATTGTGTACACAATTTTCATCTTGCCTTATCTGAGTAATTGTTTACTTCATTGTTGGGAGTTAAGAATGCAAATGTATTATGTGTAGAGAACAAGCATTTGTATAGATCAATCACATTTAACATGGTATCATAGCAGAGTTCTTGTGTTTGGATTGTGCCGTGCTAGTAATAGATCTCCAATTAAGTTGAGTTGGTTGACATGTTGGGCCTGTCCAGTTCACTCGGGGCTATCAACCTGGGCCTGATGTGAGCATTAATATTATAAATGTAGTCTTCTAAGTGATCAATAGTCTATCAGTGGAATTCAGCACCAGTCATATTACATGTATGAGACTTTTGATATTTTTTTTCCTTGAAAATTTATCCCATGATTTAATTTCTCTTTCTGCAATCTCTCTCTCTCTCTCGCTAGTATCTCAGCTATTGGGTCAGAAGTTGGTTGGACAAACCCTTTTTAAGGAACTAATTGGTTGTTCTTGAATATTAATGGACATATTTTTTTTAATTGGTATGTATTTATATCTAAAGTTAAATAAATACCGAAACTGCATCACATGATACAATATTGAAATTCCGATTCGAGATTTTAAATCTTGGTTGATTGTATAAGAATCTTCTAGCAAATAAGTTTTTTGGTATCTACTAGTTAAGGCTGTGTTTCAGCCTTCAATTATAGTTCTGCCCAATATTCTATCAAATGTTAAGCAAGCAGACAGAAATTATTGTGAATGAAAGAAGACATGAACGAAAATCTTGATTGGATTGAAATATCTCAGTGTGTCTCTTAGCAAACACCCATGTTGTTGTTTATCGGGTGATCCTTATATGTTTCTATTGGCTAGTTTTCCAATAAAAAAAAGGATCATATTACACCATTTGTGTAGATTGACTGATCAATCAGTTCCATCCACGTTTGCAATTCCTTTCCTATTGATTGGTGTTTTTAAATTAATAGGATATCCCATTTGCTCATTTTGATGCTCTGCATTTTTCTTTTTCTAGTTTCTTATTCTACATTGATATTTGTAGAAACTTATCTTTGAAAAGCCACCACCAAATGTACGGAAGATAGTTCTGGCTACAAACATGGCAGAAGCAAGTGTTACAATAAATGATATCGTCTTTGTTGTAGACTGTGGAAAAGCAAAGGAGACTACATATGATGCTTTGAACAATACACCTTGCTTGCTGCCATCCTGGATTTCTAAAGCTTCTGCTCGTCAAGTGAGATATTTTTCCTTCAAAATTTGATATTTTACATCCCTTGTATATGTTTCATTTAATTTTTTGATGGGTTTGATTATGTTCATGATGATTTCCAACCTTATCTTGGACAAAGGGCCGCCCGGAGCACGAAGCTCCCACCAATGCGGGTCCCGGAGATGAGTCTATTGTACGCAATCTTACCATGCTTTGCAAGAGCTTATTTCCGAGACACGAATCCATGACTTCTAGGTTACATGGCAGCAATTTTACCGTTGCGCCAAGGCTCCAACCTTATCTTGGACAATTTAAATTATTTATCTATCAGCAATATTTGGGTTTAGAATGACATGTTCTACTTGGACCTGGATTTCCATACCGGTCAAGTGATAGATTCCTCCAATTTCTCTTATCTGTGTTCTATTTAATTTTTTTTATGTTTAGATATGATTTTCTAGTTCCAACCTAATCTTGACTCTTGAGTATTAAATTTCTTGTTTATCAGCAACCTTTGGGTTTAGTATGATAGCATTGAATATTCCACTTGAACCTGGGTTAAAAAATGATAGCATAGAATATCCCACTTGGACCTGGGTTAAAAAATCCCCACCCATATCAGTTGTCATTTGAGTTGTGACACATTTAGTCTGACATTTTATCTGATAAAACACTACATAAATTCATTAAAATTATATATATATATAGAATGATATGGTGCCCAACTTATACTGCACAACCCTGAGCACCTGCATAGGTAGCGGAATTTTGATCATTCATCTCTATCACACATTTTTGATGGGTGATGTGCAGGTTGCCACCTATGCAGGTGCTCATGGTTGTGCACCATAAGTTGGGCACCATATCATTACTATATATATATATATATATATATGTATGGTCTGCTTGTTTTAACTTGTTCATTTTGTTTCATTTTCAGAGAAGAGGTAGGGCTGGGCGTGTTCAACCAGGGGAATGCTATCATCTCTATCCTAGATGTGTATATGATGCCTTTGCAGAATATCAACTTCCTGAGCTGCTACGGACTCCGTTGAATTCATTATGTTTGCAAATAAAAAGCTTGCATGTTGGTAGCATAGGGGAGTTCTTATCAGCTGCTTTGCAGCCCCCCGAATCTCTTGCTGTAAGTATTGCAATTCACAAGTTAACCACTGAAACTAAACAGGTGAAACATGATTCCTAGTTAGGATCCTTTGTTGTTTTTTACCTTTCATTATTCTTCTGAAATGCTAGTTCAATAAATTGGAACCCTCTCCTGCAAAATCTGATTCAGTAAAATTGGTGTACTACAAATCATGTTAATCATATTACTTGTGGAGATCTCTGAACTATAATTAATGACCTGTGTATTGTTTGATTGCCCTACCGATCAACTGTCAGATTCATTGTGTGCCTGTTATCTGGATCATATACATGGCTCCAAGCTCTGTGCACATTGAGTATGCATTTTACCAATGGAGTCCTGAACGAACCGCCCTCTTGACTATCAAATAAACATGAATGTGCTTTATTTTAAAAAAAAACAATGAGGTTGATTACTCAGCATTTCTATGATGTTTTTTCTTTTTTTGAAAAAAATGTAATATTAATGAAGGCATGCATTTTTTTCACTTTGCAAAATCAAGAAGGGTTCTACTCCTGCAAAACCTTTCTAGTTCAGTGCACAAATCAGTTGACATTCTTGATTAATACAGGTACAAAATGCTATTGAATTCCTTAAGAAGATTGGAGGTCTAGATGAGCAGGAGAATCTTACAAATCTTGGTATAAGTAAATGATGTTATCTTGAGATTCTTTGGATTTCATCTCTTGAAGTTTGATTTTTGCCATTTTGTAACATGTAGGTCAATATCTTTCAATGCTTCCAGTTGATCCAAAGCTAGGAAAGATGCTTATTATGGGTGCCATTTTTCGGTGTGTGGACCCAGTTCTTACAGTTGTAGCTGGTCTAAGTGTTAGAGACCCTTTTTATTACCACAGGACAAGAAGGACGTAAGTTCACTCCCTAGTGGGACAACCAAGGATTATTGCTTAGTTTCATGAGTTATATTTTACCTTTTTTTAAAAAAAATAATTAACTAATCCATAAAGCATTTTTTTTTTGGTCAAACGTTATCATTTCTCAATCATTCTATAAGCATATAGATTGGTTTTTCTTTTTCTAATTTTTAGGATTTCTTATTTTCAATGGCTTTTTTTAGTACGCATGGAGGTTGGATTTTGAATACTTGCAGCATTGCATGAGAAATGCCCATTTAGCTTCTTTTCTTCAGTTGGCAGGAACTGCAAAATCAAGATTCTCAGCAAAGGATTACAGTGATCATATGGCTCTCATCCGTGCATACGAGGGATGGAAAGATGCAGAGAGAGAAGGATCAGCATATGAGTACTGTTGGAGGAACTTTCTTTCAGCGCAAACTCTTCAAGCAATTCATTCTCTTAGGAAGCAATTTAGCTTTATTTTAAAAGATGCTGGTTTAGTAGATGCAGACTCCAGCGTCAATAACAGCTTGAGTTATAACCAGTCAGTGGTTCGAGCTATTATATGCTCTGGGCTGTTTCCCGGGATAGCGTCAGTTGTGGTAAAAAGATGGTTCTTAATCTATATTTGTTCATCTTTTTCCTATTTAAGCTTCATATCCTTTGTTCTTTGTTCCTATGCTCGTGCAGCACAGAGACAAGTCCATGTCTTTCAAAACGATGGATGATGGCCAGGTTTTACTTTTTGCTGTAAGTGCACAGCATTCATTATAAACCAGTTTGTCTTTTAACGCATTCTAGGAACTCACGCTCATTCAGACATAAACTAGAAGGCACTGCTAATATTTATTATTGTTGACTATAAATAAGTTGATGTTTTTAGGATGAAGCTTGTTCTATTGACTTTCGCCATCTTTTTTGATTTTGGCATGTGCTTTCTCATGGAAACTGAAAATGTTACACAGAACTCTGTGAATGCAAATTACCAGACAATCCCATATCCTTGGTTGGTCTTTGGTGAGAAGGTGAAAGTCAATACTGTATTTATTCGCGATTCAACAGGTGTATCTGACTCAATACTGATCTTGTTTGGTGGCTCTCTTGTGAGAGGAGAAGTGGTATTACTCTGCACTGATTTTTTTTTTTCTGTTTTACTGTGACCGTTTGTTTTTTTTTTCTGATTCGAACTTTATGACTAGCCTGGGCACTTAAAGATGTTGGATGGTTACATCGATTTTTTTATGGATCCAAGTTTAGTTAACTACTACTGCAACCTCAAGATGGAACTTGATAAGCTTGTCCTTAGAAAGGTAAAATAATTCAAATTTAACTTATCTCTAGTTGCCTATAATCACTGTTAATTTGAATTTTATTAGTTCATAAAAAAAAATCACCAGTATATCTTCTGATGCATGCCTAAAATCTTTGATTCAATTTCATCAGCTTGAAGATCCAAAAGTGGACATCCACAAAGAAGGCAAGTACCTAATGCTTGCTGTTCAGGAGCTTGTTTCGGGAGACCTGTGTGAAGGAAGATTTGTATTTGGAAGAGAAACGAGAAGGGCCAAGTTTAGTAGCAATGAGGGTGACAAGCATGATTTCGTGAAGAACGGCACCAACCCAAAGTGCTTGCTGCAGACGTTACTGATGAGGGCCGGTCACGCTCCTCCGAGGTACAAGACGAAGCACCTGAAGACCAACGAATTTCGGGCGGTAGTGGAATTTAAGAGGATGCAATTTGTTGGAAAGCCAAAGAAGAACAAGCAGTTTGCAGAAAGGGATGCTGCCGTAGAAGCTCTGGCATGGCTGACCCACACTTCTGATAAGAGACACCAGGATGAAGGTGATGAAGACTCCCAGATCGATCTCACACACAATATGCTGAAGCTTTTAAGCAAATCAAGGCGAAAGTCGAGGCGCTGATCAATCTTGATGGGTTGTGATGTATTCGATAACGAAGGCAATGCAGGAGGTAAATTTGGCCAGGTTCTATCGCCTCGGGTGGTCCTATCATTATTTGTTTAGGTCAGTTGGATTAATCAATCCCAAACAGGCTGACCTTTGAGCAGGACGTTTGGATGGTTCCTTTGAGATTCGGCCAGCAGTGGAGAGGGAATGGGATAGCAATTGGATTAATCTTGTATTTGAGCTATCTTGTATTTGGTAGCTCAAATGAATTTTATCTATATATATATATATATATATATATATATAAAAGTTATGATAGGAAAAGTGAAAATCGAAGAGTGAATGACGTGTTACTTTACCACCTTGTTTGGAAAGGAAGAAATTGGAATTCAATTCCATTGTTTGATAGCAATTTTCAGGAAGGAATTGTTAAGGAATTGAATTTCAATTCCTTTCAAACCCCTCAAAATAAATCACACCTAAACACATGTGATTTGTGAAAGGAATTCATTTAAACAAATTAAATTACCAAATCGCCCCCTCACAAAACAAATTAAAATTGCTCCGGTTTCATCCTCGCAGGATAAAATCGTAAAAGTATAACAATTGAATTCAATTCAATTCTGTTTTTACAATTCATTCCAAACATGAGAATTGGAAATCAATTCCTGTCGGAATTCAATTCCGACCGAAATTGAATTCCAATTCCTTACTTAACATGTTTCTAAACAGGTGTACATGTACACGTCCGATTATCTCTTGGACACCATCGGCGGTCTTCGATCGTCGTCCCGAATCAAATTATACCCTGGGGGAGCACGGTGAACCCGTCGGAGATCGCTACATGCAAAGTGCCACGTCATTCACTCTACCATTCACTCTTTCATTTTCACTCTCCCTATCATTTTTCTATATATATATATAGAGCAATGATAAAGAGAGTGAAAATGGGAGAGTGAAAATCATAGTAATGATGTGGCATGAGTGACACTTTACATGCACACGTCCGATTATCGCTTGGACACCATCGGCGGCCTCGACAGCCGCTCCGAATCAAACTATACTCTGGGGGCATACTGAACCCGTCGGAGATCGTGCATGCAAGGTGCCACATCATTCACTATGATTTTCACTCTTCCATTTTCACTCTCCCAATCATTATATATATATATATATATATATATATATATATAGAAATGCTCTGTTGCGAACTGTCATTTGCGCGACGCTGCGGACCATTCTGCGTGGCGCGTCCACGTTGTCCAGCATCATTTGCGCGAGGGAATAGCGGAGCATTAATGAAATTTCATTACGCTTCTACTTTTCCCTCCTTTTCCTGCAGCTCGTAAACCGAGGCAATTTCCTCCCGCGCCAGCGATTCAACCCTTCGGCCAACGATCTCTCCACGACGCCACTCCCGAGCTACGGATGGATCAAGCACTTGCCTGATCGGTCACCGAGGAGCTCGGGAGGCGTCGGGATGTCAGAGATCGACGGCGAGGGCTATTAGTGTGCTCAGGAGAGGCGTCGGGGAGAGATCGGTCACCGAAGGGCTCAGGAGGCGTTGGGATCTCTCAGTGTCCGAGGTGAGGGCTCGGGAGTGGCGTCGTGGAGAGATCGGCGGCCGAGGGGTTGAATCGTCGGCGCGGGGGAAATTGCCTAGGGTTTGCGAGCTGCGGGAAAAGGAGAAGCGTGATGAAATTTCATTAATGCTCCGCTATTCCCTCGCGCAAATGAAGCTGGACGACGTGAACGTGCCACACAGGAAGGTCCGCAGCGTCGCGTAAATGACGGTCCGCAACAAAGAATCTCTGTGTGTGTGTGTACATATATGAGTGATCTCCTGCAGACCGCGCGCTGCGGACCGCGTGCGAACCGCGTGCGGACCGCGCTGCTTGATCGGTCCCCCGTGTCCCAACTCGTCGGCGAATCCTCCGATCGTCGATCGGACACGATCGGCGGCCTCCGGCCGCCGCCCCCGAACAAAACTATAACCCTAGGGGGTGTGGTGAACCCTAGGGGTAGCGGTGAACCCGTCAAACCCCGGTGAACCCGTCGACGTACCTCCGATCGTCGATCGGACACCATCGTCGACCTTCGACCGCCGCCCCCAAACAAAACTATAACCCTAGGGGGTGCAGTGAACCCTAGGGATAGCGGTGAACCCGTCGGCGCGATTAACCCTAGGGTAGTGTTGAACCCGTTGGCGTACCTTCGATCATCGATCGGACACCATCGGCGACCTTTGGCTGCCGCCCCCAAACAAAACTATAACCCTAGGGGGTGTAAACCCTAGGAGTAGCGGTGAACCCGACAACGTCTAATCGGTCCGCACGCGATCCGCAAGAGATCATATATATATATATATATATATATATATATATATATATATATATATATATATATATATATATAAATATGTTCAAAGCTGATGATAAAATTACTTTTTCAAAAATAAATATTCAAAATATAAACTATGTATATGAGGTTCTAGAAACATCTCAGCCTACATTTGTGGATTTGGAGACACGATGATCTCTAGATCCTAAATGTGATGAATTGAACTCAGATCTTTACCGATTAATACTTTCACTAAGTTGAGTGAATTTGTAAATCGTTCATATACATCAGGCCGATCATAGGTTAACGATCCCTTCAAATTTATTTTAATGATATACTTAACAAGTTCCAGAAGCACTTTCTAGATGGAATTACCAAATGTTATTGTTTACATTGTTTCCAGTTATGTTCATGGTTACTGAAAGCGAGATAGCTTCTTGAATTAGCGATTTAGCTCTAATACCAATTGCTGAGCATGAATTAAATGTACTGCTAAAAAATCTTGAACTCACAACTCATGAAGGAGAAAATTTTATTAATCTAAGATATTTCAATAAATGAGATTCTTTTTATAGACTTAAAATAGAAAATATTCTATTAAAAAATAACTTCTTTTTATACAAATTTTAACATCTTAATAATTATAAACAATTTTTTTCAAAATAATTAAAATAAAATAAAATCCTAAACTGTGTGGAAGGCTTAAGATAATTTTTCTATTAGTAATAAATCAAAATGTAAATGACATTTGGAATTGATGAATGTTTTTTTGTTTATTTACAGGATGCCAAGTTGAATAGTGCAAATTTGCAGAATGCAAATCTTCAACGGGCTTACCTTCGAGAAGTTGATTTGCGTGATTCTGTAAGTTTTCTTATCCAAGTTTCTTTTCATTCTACCTACAGGAATATTACAGATGGCTTGAAATTTTTGGTACAAAATACATGACTATGTCAATATGTTCTTTTCTTCTCGTATTTGCAGACCCTAATATTATCGCGTCATTTTGTATTGTTGCTGAGATTTCTTATCTTTTATTCTAACAACACCAGCAGTGATGTTTCTATACATCTTTTATCTTGAAACAGCAACTTGAAGGAGCTAAGATGGGAGGCGCGAATCTTCTTGGAGTTATCAGATGATCCAGCCACATAAGACTTACTAAGGTCTACAAATATACGCCGCAACGGCAACCTCAAATCATTTGCTTCGAACTCTGCTCGACAAATTGTAGACCTTAGCAATTCTTCTGTGGCTGGATCATCTGATAACTCCAAGAAGATTCGCCCCTCCCATCTTAGCTCCTTCAAGTTGTTGTTTCAAGATAAAAGATGTATAGAAGCATCACTGCTAATGTTGTTAGAATAAAAGATAAGAAATCTCAGCAACAATACAAAATAATGTGATAATATTAGGGTCTACAAATACGAGAAGTAAAGAACATATTGACATAGTCATGTATTTTGTACCAAAAATTTCAAGTCATCTGTAATATTCCTGTAGGTAGAATGAAAAGAAACTTGGATAAAAAAACTTACAAAATCACGCAAATCAACTTCTCGAAGGTAAGCCCGTTGAAGATTTGTATCCTGCAAATTTGCACTATTCAACTTGGCACCCTGTAAATAAACAAAAAACATTCATCAATTCCTAATGACATTCACATTTTGGTCTATTACTAAGAAAAAAAATATCTTAAGTGTTCCACAGTTTAGGATTTTATTTTATTTCAGTTATTTTGAAAAAAAAATTATTTATAATTATTAAGATGTTAGAATTTGTATAAAAAAGCTATTTTTTAACAGAATATTTCCTATTTTGAATCTATAGAAAGAATCCCATTTATTAAAATATTTCATTAGTTGTGAGTTCAAGTTTTTTTTGAGACACTGGGCTTCTAGACACTTGCTTCGAACTCTGTTCGACAAATTGTAGACCTTAGTAAGTCTTCTATGGCTGGATCATCTGATAACTCCAAGAAGATTCGCGCCTCCCATCTTAGCTCCTTCAAGTTGTTGTTTCAAGATAAAAGATGTATAGAAGCATCACCGCTAGTGTTATTAGAATAAAAGATAAGAAATCTCAGCAATAATACAAAAGACCGCGATAATATTAGGGTCTACAAATATGAGAAGAAAAGAACATATGGACATAGTCATATATTTTATACCAAAAATTTCAAGCCATCTGCAACATTCCTGTAGGTAGAATGAAAAGAAACTTGGATAAGAAAACTTACAGAATCACGCAAATCAACTTCTCGAAGGTAAGCCCGTTGAAGATTTGCATCTTGCAAATTTGCACTATTCAACTTAGCACCCTGTAAATAAACAAAAAATATACATCAATTCCAAATGTCATTTACATTTTAGTCTATTACTAACAGAAAAAATATCTTAAGCCTTCCACATAGTTTAGGATTTTATTTTATTTTAGTTATTTTGAAAAAAAAAATTGTTTATAATTATTAAGATGTTAGAATTTGTATAAAAAGAAGCTATTTTTTAACAGAATATTTCCTATTTTGAGTCTATAAAAGGAAATCCCATTTATTGAAATATCTTAGATTAATAAAATTTTCCCCTTCATCAGTTGTGAGTTCAAATTTTTTTTGGGACACTGGACTTCTAGACCGTCCGCCGCCAGTGCTTCCCGATTTACCCTGGCGGTCGATGAGAAACTTCCATGGGGCCGAGCCGGTCGCCCGAGGTTGAAAAAACCTCGTTAATCATTGTTTAAATCGCTAATTCGATCTCGGTATGAATCCTGCATTATATTCTGACCTAATTCGTTATGCACAAATCTCCTCTGATCATCTTGGATATGATCAAACACCGCTTCCTCCAACCTCCATTATGTTAAGACTCCCCAAGCTCCTGATTACACAGAATTCTTCTGCGCCCATCAACCTGAAACATCAAACAACCTACCTCCTGAATTGAAACACGCATCTCTACTCCTGAATTGCTAACAAGTCACTTGGAGTAAAATTCTCCTTAGTAAACTACGTAGTCTAGTGGTTTTATTTTATTTCCTTTCTTTTTAAATAAAATCATTTATATTTATTAGAGAGTTAACAAAATTGAGACAACCAAGTAATATTTTTACCTAGAAGAGCCCCTATTTCGAGTTTATAAAATGGGTTTAGGACCTCCGTATACCGAGATATTTTCACCTAAATAATATTTCCCTCCATATGAGTTATGGGTTTGAGTTTTTTGGCATCACAATTAGTTGTACTGTGACAGCTTTTTGTTAGACAGTCTAACAGATAGAAATGATAAAATCAGTTCATTGTTTTTTTTTTTGTAATAAATAATTCCATGACAAAAGTATTTACCAATGTTTACCTTCAGATTTGCTCCTTCCAGATTAGCACCTTGGAGATTTGCGCCAGTAAATTTGCACTCTGAAAATAAGTTAAATGCAAATGAACATGTTGACTAATTACCAAGAAAAAGATAATTTGATAAAACAACAAAATAAATGGCAAAGTATAAGTATGGCAAGACAATATCTCAAGAGTCACCATTTTTTTATTTTTTTCAAACTGATAAGAAAAGGGCCATTACTTAAGCAAAATTATAAATATGTTTTCCACCAGAACTCCAAAAGGTTAGATTTAAACAAGGGAGTTTCTATTGAAAACAAGGGAGTCAGAAGGAAGAAAAATAAATATTCATTAATACGGAGTCACAGCTACAATTTTGTCAGAAGTATGACTAGAATTATTGAGGAATGATTCATGCTGTCCTTCCTGTCAACAAGATGATCTTTGAGTAGCAAGCAACTTAAATTGAAAATATCCTAAAATGCAAGATCAATTTCCCATATGTAGCTAAACAAAAATACTCCATACTTTCAAGAAACTTCAACTATGAGGTGAATTATTTACTGTTGCTATTCATTATACAGACACTGCTAACTAGAAATAACTTGAGAGCTAATATTTAAGATGAATAATCAGAAAAACCCTCTCAAGAGAACACATTGATTAAGGTAACAAAGATAACCAACCTGTAAATGTGCTGAACGAAGGTCTGCTTCACAGAGACTACATTGAGTTAAGCATGCATCTGTTGAATCATAAATTTACATCATTTATTAGTACCACCAAATGACTATTTGCAAGAATTTCCATTTTTTCCAAAAAAAAAAGAGCCTACAAGTCGATCATTTTTTTTCATCAGGCATAAGTTCCAAAAGAATTAGGAAAAGGAATTATAAACCAAAAATCCTAGAAGACCCAATTTCCAGCAATATTGTGTTAGTAACTATAAATTAAGGCTGATGTAGGGAATGGTTAGAGAAACTTCATAGGAAGATAGTTTTGTTGATTGTATAAATCCACAACAAATAGGGAAAGTTCAAGATGCATCAAAAGCACAAATAAGAGGAGGTTTTTGTCTACAACACAAATTGATAAAGAAAAAACAGTACTCATAACCTTGGAGATTTGCACTCTGAAGATTAGCTCTATCCAATTTAGCTTGATGAAGGTTGCTCCAATAAGCTCACATCTATGCAAGATAAATCAGATAATATGAAGATAGCTCTTATACAAGCACGTAAATGAAATTTTTTTTACTTCACCAAGATGAGAAAAATCCTAATGGCACTCAATGACATCAATCTTAGACATTAACCTTTCCACTATACAAGTAATAAAAATTAAAAGAAGTTAATTTTTGTTACTTCTAGTGTTATTACATAACAGACTCTAAGAAGAATTGTAATTATTTCCTCCAATAAATGCCAACCTTTTTCGAAGACATCCCCTGGTTTGTTTGTGAGAAGTGGCAATGCAAGGAGGAATAACAAATAATCTTACAATGAGAACATAAAATCTTATTGAGACATGCATAATATGGTTAAAATTGAAACACAAAAATCTAGAGTGTGAGACCAATCCAGTGCTCAAGAAATAAGCACACAGGTTAAAGACTATTTTACACAACAATGATAAAATCCAACCAGATAGATGTAAGTCTAAAACTAAAAGGATCTACAAGTTGATAAACTTCAACTGTTAAATTTAAAAAAAAACAAGTGTTATGCTTGGAGTTAAAAATTGTCTAGCCTAATTCAGATAAAGTGGTGAAAAAGAGCAGCACAGTCCATGGCTTCAAATATTGTTATAGATCAGTCAACATGGCTAAAACATTTTTGTTCCTGCCAACAATCAATATTAATGCTATGTTGGTATGCCATTGTCGGCTGTTCTGATCAAATTTTGGTGGTACAAATTGGAACTATGTGTCACTTGAATCATAGGGATCAAGTTTTGGCCACCTACCCTTACAATAATTTTGGGCCTTATCTTGGCCAATACGATATGGATCAAATGAGATAGGATGATTCTCTGTTGACATTATTTGATTTTGTTGCCAACATGGAGTGGAAAATGAAACACTATAAAAAGAGGGGGAAGGTGAAACGCCAATAAGAGCACCAGTATCAATGACAAGAAGTGACACCAAAGCCCTAGAAACTGAGATATATCTATATCCTATAGTATGCCTGTTCTAGTTCTAGTTCTCCCAATTCTAGTCTAATTCTTAGTAGTTAAATGAGCTAATTAATGAACGGTAAAAATATCATTTCCAATACAAGAAATCGTGGAAGCTTTTTTAATCTGAGTTTTAAAAATTAAGGTCAATTTTACTAGGATGCTACTAGAACCAAATCACCAATACTCTGATCTGATGCATCATACTCATTTGGTATTAGTGAGGTAAAGCCGAAATATTGACAAGATTTTAGTAGTTTGTTGCTCCCAAATTTCAATTCAATTGATAGGCTTATATTTGGAGTGAAAAAAGATAAGTGGAAGAGAATATTATGCAAGGATTTAGGTTTCGTTTGGTTTCGGACGAAACGGGCGAAACCGTTTCGTTCCGCTCGTGCGCCGAAACCGGCTCGAGAAAGCCAAGCGTACCGACGCGAGCAGCGGCGAGCGGCAGCGACGAGCGGCAGCGGCAGCGACGAGCGGCAGCGGCAGCGTCGAGCAGCAGCGGCGAGCTGTAGCGGCGACGACGAGCAGCGCAGGACGCCCTCGCGGGTTCGCTGCTCCTCCGCCTCCGCCGGTAGGCAAAACGCAGGCCGGAGACGTCGCGGGATTGCTCCGGCTTCGCCGGAGGCGTCGCGGGACGCCTCCGGCTTCGCCTGAAGGGCCGGCGCTGGACCCGCGCGACGCCGTCGCAGGCTCGCGCGCCTCCGCTTCCGCTTCCGCCTCCGCCTCCGCCGGTGGGCAACGAAACAAAAAAATAAAAAAATAATAATTAAAATTAACATTTCCCACATTAAATACAAATTAAATAAGAAAATAATAAAATTATTTATTTAAATCTAACATTTCCCTAAATAAATATTATCACAATAAAATTTAAAAAATAAATTTGATAATTTTTATTAATTAATTTTCTGAATTTATAAAAATTCTAAAAAAATTTTAAAAATTTTAAAAAAATTATAGCAATTCAATTTTATATTTTGATAATTTTTATTATTTTTTAATTTTACTGTTTTAGTAATTAATTAATATTCTAATATTTTTTTATCATTATATATATTATTTAAATTAATAATTAATTAATTATTTCATATAATTATTATATATAAATAATTATTATATAAAGTAGTATTTTAGTTAATTTATATACTTATTAGTTATTATAGCATATTATAATCTTTCAATTTTAATTCGAAACTGTATTTATCTAATACAAATAAATATATTTATCTAATAATTAATATATATAAATAAAAAAATACCGAAACCATACCGGCACGGCACGATACGATACCGAAACCGTATCGTCCGGTCTGGGACCGAAACTTCGGCACGGGTCGAGATTTTAAACCTTGATATTATGGCAACATAGGAATTTATTTCCATGAGTTAAGCACTTGAAGTCAATGTCACATCATGGATTGGTCATCCAAGTAACAACAGACTCGCAAAATTTGCCAAAAAAAAAGGAGGGGGGGGGGGGCGGGGAGTTCAGCATGATATTAGGGTGCAAGTCTCTTTATAATGAATGATCAGGACAATAGTTAACCAAATTTTGCATGTAGAAATCACTTGAAGGGACTTAAGAAGAACAAAACAAAATGTGAGTTTTGTTGTCAAAGTCTTACTCGCGCAAGTTTGCATCTTCGAAGATTGAACCCTGTGCTTCAGCATCCTATCAAGAAGAAAGTGAAACTATTTGGCTATGATTAAAAAAACCAGACTTTTGTAAGAACTAATATCCACAACCAAATATCTATTAAAAATTATAATGCTTATGAACAAAGATTACTGTACGACTAACAGAAAGTAACAGTGATTTATGAAAAAACAATAACCTACATCTCAAGTTGACAAGTGAAGAATCCTACCCCAAACTTAGCCTTATTGAGATTAGCTCTTGAAAAATTGGTTTTCTGGATGCAGGCATAACTGAAATCAGCATATGATAGATCCTGCAAAGAACCAAAAGTGCAATAACTGCATTCAAAGAAACCAATTGATATGGCAATCGATATTCTTGATTTAGCTCTTAAGTAAGATGAAATGGACCAACATTCAACTTAAAGTTTCAGTTATATTGGATGAGTTATTCAACAAAGAGGGAAATTGAAAAAGAAAGCATTAATAGGATAAATAGCAGGGTGTTGCAAGCTATAGTTCAATCTATCATACATTCTAGGTCAAAGTGTTGGATAGATAGTGTACAAAAGAAGAGATCATAACTAACACTATCAGCAATTAGGCATAGTGTCAAAAAATGATCAATGAAAGAAAATATATTAAGATGAAATGAATATGTTCAAAATCAACCAATAAATTCTATAGTTAGATAAGTTAAAGACAAAAAGTGAAGAATAGAGGGACTGAAGAAAATTATTTAAGTAATTTTAACGTATTTGAATATTTCTAGATTCAATGGATCTATAAGATCCATGTACCCCACCCAGCTGTCAACTATAACTTATTCTATAAAAGGGACATGTCATCTATAGACAAAAAGATAAAGATCAAACAGGTCCTTGTTTCATTATTTTTCAACACAGAACAACAATAAGAATGAGCACAAAGGAGCACTTTGAAGTGTTACCAGCTTAGAGAGATCAAGACCAGAAAGGTTCACGCCTCGAAACCTCACTTTTTCAGATTGAATGATTTGGATGACTTCTTTACGTGTTAATTCTGGTAATTCAACCACTGGGGTATCTTCATCTTTTCTATTACACAGATTTGCATTAATATTTTCAACCAATCCCTGTAGTGTCATGATGCAAAATTTTGTAGATACTTTTAATCACCAAAAGAAACAAAATACATTAGTTAATAGATAACAAACCCTATAAATATTTTTAAAAAAATAAGAGAGCTACTGCTAAATGCAAAATGCAGCACCATGCTCAAAGTAGTGTGTTTTAGCATAAAGAATCTGGATATGAAACACCGTCAGGGGTCACTCAAAAGTTGTAGATACTTGTTTTGCTTTTGAAACTCCCAATCAATGGAAGGCACCAACTTCAACCATATTGCATTTAACTTCATTTTTCATGTTTACATTACATGCATTAAAATGCAACAAAAATTTCTTCAAAAACAAGGAAAATATTTCCAACTATATGCAAAGACTAAGCCTTGTTTAATAGGGCAACAAAACTTTAAAATGTCACAAAGATAGTTAGGGCTGAGCATTCGGTTAAAACCAAACCGAACTAACCAAACTAATCGAAACCAAACTCACCAAACTTTTTTTGGACAAACTGAACCAATTGAAGTTTGCTACTAAAACCGAATAAACCGAACTTAATCGATAACCGACCGAATTAATCGAATTATCCAGTCAATTGTTCCTTCACTAGCAGTTGATTGATGTGGATAGTCGACTACGCCACTCAACTACTAAACTTACTGTCCAGTTTATCAGTCCAACTGATCCTATACACTAGTAGTAGACTGATCTTAACCAGTCGCGACTTCGCTATTATACGAGTTTGGAGATTTTTAGGGATTTTTTTTATGATAGACCTAGACTAGCAGTGGACTGATTCTAACGTATCAGTCGACCGGTTAACTTTAATCGAATTCTAAATTTTAAAACCGAGACCGAACTAAATAAACCAAAATAACTGAGATGTTTTTATAAATAAATAAATAAATAAAATTTCAAATTAAATTGATATAGTCGGTTATTTCGGTTTAACCGAGATTTTGCTCACCCCTAAAGATGGCAACTAGTGAAGTATGGTTCTCATATTTATGGAGTTGCATGTATTAACAGAAAGGAGACACAATTGAACTAATAGATAATAGAAGAAAAATCTAATTTGAGAGAATAATCTAACTAAAACATTACTTTATAGACTAAGATAATGTCACATCAAATATGTTTGGAGGTTGTATGTTTCCGTACTTTCAGTTGCCACAAGGATTCAGTATACTTGGAAAATGTTGATGCGTTGCATGATATTAAGAACGATCAGTTGGCTTATTCAAGGGGATGCTCTCACTTTAGAAGCAAAAGATAGTATTGTGCTATGGATGGAGTTATTTGATTTGCACTTGATGCTGGCTCATCGTTTCTAAAGTATCACAAAATGACTTTCTAGTATTTTAAGGAAAATTAATAGACGCATCTTTATAGTATCGTGTCAACCTTCCAGGCTAAGTGCTGATAGAACAGAAAGGCCATCATCACTTACAAGTAACTGATAGTATTCTGCCTCTCGTATCAGCTCTTGGTAGTCAGAGTCTTGGAGCATCGGAATGACACCATCCCTTAACCAATTTAGTATATGCCTAAAATGCTTCCCATCTCTATCAATAAATATCATTCCCTGCAAAAACAGAGCATTGAACAACATCAGAAAAACCTTAAATTAATTTTGTCAAAACAAACAAAAGCAACACTGCGTTATCCTAATTATTCAAACCCTGAGTCAAATGATTATTCTTTGCTAGATAGATTGACTGTCCTGAATTATCATATTCAAGCAAATCAAGCAGGAAAACAAGGCAAATAGATTTAAGATAAAGCAAACCTACTCAGGAAGTAAAACGACCATGCATTTAAGATAAACGAAACTACAAGAATCAAGGGAGAAGTACCCGCCTCCAAAATATGTGCTCGTAAATGCAGAGAACTCTCGTCCAAGTATCCGCAATCATCAAACAATGTCCTGTACCAATATATACGATTTAGCTAATTATAATATTCAACGAGTACCTAAAATAAATCCTAGCACCCACTAGGAAGAACTCTTTATCGCTTCGATCATTAACTAATCCCAATTAATGGATGATACTAATTAACCCCAATTCCTTGGATAGATTTAATCTAACCCATCAATAACCCTAATCCAATCCCGCCAAATGATTAAATTGGATTTGAATATATTATCCCTTAATTGAATAACCCTCTCATGAGTTAACAACACATCTTCAATCCTTACTTAATCAACTAATAGCAATTTATCATGAAAACATACTAAATCAATCTACATGATATCATCAATATCAATACCAAAATATCCGTATACCTAATTCAATTCCAATAGTACTCTAACCCTCAGCGAAGCTAACAAAAAGGCTAAGAACCAATTAACCAAGTTCATTAGCATTCTCCACCTTTGCATGAACAAACTTAGGGAGGGAAATTGTTACCCTTTAGCCAGTTTCTCCTTCTTCGATAGTGGACCACAGCAGGAAGTGGAGGCTGACAACAACAGCTGATCGGATGTTGAGCTGCAAAACATGGATCGATTAAAACATCATCGATCGGCGATGGTGCTTGGGCTTTGGCGATTGAGAAAGAAGGCAAGGAACACACGAACTCACCTAAACGGTCGACCACAACGACAAACCTCGACTAACTACCAAAGTTAGCTCGCTGCCCACCCAAAAGGTTTCCCCAACTCCGGCTATGGCTTGCTCATGTGAGGATGGGTTGCGACATCGAGCGATTCAAGAGGGTTGTGCGGCGTCGGCGTTTCCATCGTCGGCATGATCGCGCAACGAGGGAAAAAGGACGGCATCAAGGTAGGAGACCAGCAGCTTCTTCTCGGCCAGAGGGCTGAAGGCGTCGGCTGGAAAGGTGGCTCACGGCCGGAAGGGAGGGGGGGGGGGGGGGGGGGGTCGGCAGCAGTGAAGGACCGCCGGTGAGGGTGCTTTGCGCAAGCAAAGACTTAGCTTCCGCAGGACCACCTTGGACGCAACTTTGGAGACTTCGAAGTGACCATCGCCCGCCGGAGATCGGAAGACGCCGACGAAAGGTGGGGCAGCGCGATCGTGAGGAAGGGATGCCGCGTCGGGCGGAGAGGGGAGGAGAAAGGAATCGGGGGCGTGAGGTTTAGGGTATATATATATATATATATATATATATATATATATATATATATATATATATATATATATATATATATATATATATATATATATATATATATATATATATATATAAAATTAAAACTTTTACTTATATATATTCTAAAAATTCAACTTTTCCTTAAATAAATCAAAACAAACTCATCTTGCACCCAATTATCTCGTAAATATTTTCAAAAATTCCAGAGAATTATTCAAAAATTTTCCCTCTGATAGCTTTCAATTTTACCTCTTATTCATGATGAATCTATATAAATTTATATATATTCCTATATATATTTATATATATTATTTTATTTTATAGATTTATTTATTATTATTATTATTTTTATCGTATTTTACAGCAAGATATATCTTAGAAAAACATAATGTATTCGTAGACCAGTTTTCCTTTAAAAGACAAAAAAAAGTGACCGGCAAGCAACTGGGCTAGCTTGACATAACTTTTACAAGATGCTACAAATGGCATCAAATGAAAAAAAGGGAAGTGAAACCATGCAGAAGGCAAGTTTCTCTATAGCGCAAACAGCCATCTAGGACCAGTTATAAAGTAGAAAATACAATATAATAATACTACCATTAAAAAGATAAGAAATCAAGAAAAAATGTATAACAACAAAAAAGTATGCATAGCATAAAGTTGGACATGAAAGGGAGGACTGATCATTAAAAGCGTTAAAAGAAAGAAAATTCTATGATAAGTGCTCTCACTAGATAACTTGGATGCTAGCTTTCAAATTGTTATTTACGATTGTTAACTTCCGTTTTGCAATTAAGTGATAAGTTACCAATCCTAAGACATTAAATAGCAGAGCAATAAAATTCAGGCAGGAAACATACAATCACAGTACAAACAAGAAACCAAGCCATAAGGCTAGCGTACTAACAATACCGTTTTATCATCAGTAGAAATTGTATGCTGCCCACTAAGGGAATGTTTGAGAGAACTTTTGCTTCTTGAAAAATGATTCTTATAGAGATTATCTTGAAGTCAATGAGAAGCTAAAGCATGCAGTATTTGGAAATAGAAACTAAAAGCTGATACAAGGTAAAGTTTGAGTGTTTGATGAATAATTGCTTCCAAGCTTAATTTTTAGTTAAATGACAGTAATATTCTTAAACTAAATAAATTTTTTTTTTAATTATCTAAATATAAAAAATATATAATTAATAAAAATAAAAATATAAAAAAATGACAAATTTATATAAATTTATAAAAATTTATAAAAAAAATTATGAATATATAAATTATATGAAAATATAAAATTTTTATTTAAAACTATGGTGGCAATTATGTAAAATGATAAATTATTAAGGGTATAAATGACTACTTTTAATTCTAGACCATAAGTAAAAAAATAGAAGCAGAAAAAAGTATCAAATTCTTGCTTCCAGCTTTTGGCTAAAAGTTATAGAAGTTAAAGCAGAATCTGATATTCACAAACATTCAAAAGTGCTTCTATGTAGTCAGAATCGAAAAAGCAGATAGCAGAAACACTCCCAAACACTCCCTAAATATCGCTGCCAACATGGAATCAGGCTCATGCTGCATGAGTGTATCAATTATTGTGGCATATTTCTTACCCCTGAATAAAAAGGTCTTAGAATGAAGGATCAGTGTGACACACAAGAGAATAAATTGTGCATGAGAAATTAGATGGTAATTTATTTTATTTGTCAAGCCAACTCTTAAGATAATCAAAGAATGACTAATCTAGAGAGTTATATAATAGCTAATTAACTCCCGAATAAGTTATTGCTGACTTACCTGTCTGAATGAACAAGAAAACGGTTAAATTGAATTAAAGTTTTTCTGCTGAACATCAATGTCCTTCCAATAACCTTCCGAGTTATTTGATAGCATATTAAGTACACGCCATTTTTTTTTACCGAAATACTGCAACTCGGTTGTAAATATAAAACTAGATGAAGCTAATAGTCATCTACCAAAGGAAAGAAATCCAGTCCATATTATCACTATAGTCAGGTTATCCCTCGGATAAATCTTCAAAAAAAGCAACGAGAAACTAATCCCGCGTAGACTTGAGAATCCTTTCATGGAGATATAAGATCTCCTGTTAAAGAAACACATTCAGTGTGTAAGCATATTCTCAAAACCCCTAATTAGGTAGAGCCGTCTCGGAACCCGAATAAGCCATTGCGATGGAAGAAGAAAGCGCGCAACAAAAAAAAAATGAAATGATCGACCTGTTGGTGTCTAAGCATGAAAACGAATTGCAAAATTAATGATTTTATACTTACAGCGATTTCAACTTCTTGGTTCTTCTTCTCTTTTCTTCTTCTTCTGCTCGCTGTCGTGAGAGCGTCACCGGACTGATCTCAAATCTCTTTCACAAGCCAAATCCCTCACCGATTGAAGCTCCTCTCCTTCTTAGTCGTCTACCTACGGATTGCAATTGGACACCCTTTTATAGGGAGAAGAAGAAGACGGTTTCCTTACCACTCTTCAATGACATTCAAGACGAGGTAACGTCAACATTCAAAACGATTCATCAATGGCAACGAAGGTTAGTAACGCCTTCGATTGATTAAAGTTTGTAACGCCAACATCTCCCACTCGTCCAATTCTATCCATATAGGTCATCTAGTCACTAAGACTATGTAAGGAAGTCACAAAGACCATATAGGAGCATTCAACTCATACTTCAGGGAAAATGGTTCGTGCGACAGCAAACACACTGAGCAATTAATGCTAAGAAAGTTGTTACACTTAACTTAGCTGCTCTATCGAACGAATCAGAGACATCAATAACTTGTCATTACCCCAGATTAAATATTTACATCAATATGAACATCTCTAATCCCTCACATGACATCTGTGTCAAGAGCATGTTCGTCATCTCAAATCAATACTTTTATTCACAATCACATTTTTAAGTACTTAACAAAAATATAACTGGTCGACCAGTGAATAAGTATTACAGATGTAAACCAATTTTAATCTTCCTTTTCAGCTAGAATCTATTCATTCTAATCAGTTGCTTTCCTAGTTATGCTCCATAGACCGAATCATCCATAGTCAATAGGATACACACTAAAGTAGCAAACACTGATTAAAACTTCAAGTAGACAGCTAAATAGACAGTTAGGGTAAGATTGAGATTAACTGATAATCTCAAGGGTCTCACATAGTAGAGAAGCAAGGATCCTTTCTCCTACTACCCTTATTGTCGCTATAGCACATGTGGTATGAATCGCATGCTACGATATTTTTCTCTTTACCAAAAAGAGTGCATGTTTTTCTCAAATATCTAACATCGTACAGATTTCGATCTAGACATACCTAACGTCTAATCCGAATTCAACTTATGAATTCCAATCTGGCTTTAAACAGGTTTAGTAAATGGTGGGTGCATTTACTTCGATCATTACATAAATGATCTTATCTTGATACAAAATCAAGGCGACCTCAACTTATGAGTATGTCTCTCTTTACAACTACATTAGCTGTCTCATAAGTAATGGTCTTACCTCTATTTATACTCAACAAATAGAGACGATTGTCCATGTGAGTGGACCAATCTCAGCCTGCCAACATGCTCATCGAGACTTTTTCAAATGTAACAAATACATTCACACTGAATAGATCCTGACATTTCATTTAAATAATAGTCTTTACAATTTGTTACATCTTGCGTAGTCCCAAAGACTTCACATGTTCATAAAATGACTCTTTAGTCAACGGCTTAGTAAAAGGATCTGCAAGCATTGCACGGGTAGGGATGTACTCAAGAAATATCTTTTTCTTGTCAACAATATCCCTTACAAAATTGTATTTAATCTCTATATGCTTGCCTTTGCTGTGATATTTAGGATCCTTGGAAAAAGCTATAGCAGCTTGATTGTCACAACACACTGTAACAGGGCTCCCACTGTCCTCAATAATCTTCAGATGCTTTAGGAACCTTCTCAACCAGACAGCTTCTTGTACAGCCGCTGCACAAGCCACATACTCGGCCTCCATTGTCGACAGTGCTACACAAGCCTGTTTCTTGCTGTTCCAAGAAATGGCACCTCCATTCAGCAAAAAAATATAGCCTGATGTGGATTTTCTGTCGTCAAGGTCCCTTGCCCAATCTGCATCTGTGTAGCCCTTCAAGCTCAATTTTGATCCTTGGAAGCAGAGACAATAATCTGCCGTTCCTTTGAGATATCTGAATATCCTTTTTACCGCTTTCCAGTGTCTCGGTCCTGGGTTTGACTGGAAATGACTAACTAAGCCAACAGCATAGCTTATATCAGGACGAGTACACAACATAGTGTACATCAAACTACCAATGACACTAGCATATGGTCTTTTCTTCATCTCGGCTATCTCTTCAGGAGTCTTGGGAGACATACTTTTGCTCAAAACAACACCTTTCGCTGTAGGTGTTTGTTCAACATTGCAATCAAACATATTGAAGTGTTGTAATATCTTAGTAATATAAGCTTCTTGGGACAAACCCAAAAGTCTTTTTGATCGATCATGAATGATCCGTACTCCTAAGATATACTCAGCTTCTCCCATGTCAATTATGTCAAATTGTGATGAAAGCCAAGACTTGACCTCAATCACAACTTTTAAGTCATTTCCAGCTATCAGCATATCATCAACATATAATAATAAAATGACCAACTTTCCTTTATCCTTTCTTAGGTAAACACAATGATCCTCATTGATCATTTCAAAACCATAAGATAAAATGACTTCATTGAATCTTATGGTCCATTGTCTTGACGCTTGCTTTAGCCCATATATAGACTTTTTAAGTCTACATACTTTTTCCTCTTGGCCATCAGCAATATAACCTTCTGGTTGTGCCATATAGATTTCCTCGTCAAGATTACCATTAAGGAAAGCCGTTTTTACATCCATCTGATGTAATTCCAAGTCATAATGTGCTACTATAGCTAAAATGACACGTATTGACACAAACTTCACAACAGGGGAAAATGTCTCTTCAAAATCAATACCCTCCATTTGGGTATATCCTTTTGCAACTAGACGAGCTTTGTATTTATTAATCGATCCATCTGCCTTCCTCTTGATTTTGAGAATCCATTTATTCCCAATAGCCCTTCAGCCTGGAGGAAGATCGACTAAATCCCAAACCTGATTCTTTCTCATAGACTCCATCTCTTCATCCATTGCAATTCTCCATTTTTCTCTAACTGAGCATCTCAATGCTTCCTCAACCGTTCGAGGTTCTTCATCGTCAACAGGGAGAATCATTAATGCCTTATTTTCAATGTCAAACCTTCTCCGAGGAATAATCTTACGATTACTTCTTCGCAGGTTTGACTGTTGAGAAACTAATTCACTTATAGGCAATTCACTTCCACTAGGCTGACTAGATTCAGGTATCCCATGTGATTCCTGATCTGTTAATGGAGGAACAGTATCCTCCTCCTCTATTGCAAATAGAGGAGTTGATTTATCAACTTCACCTCTTGTTGGGAACTCAATTTCGAGAAAAGTAGCATCTCTTGACTCAATTTCAGAGATGGCTCCATCTTGCTGCTCACCAATAAAAACATAACCCTTAGAAGTATCAGAATATCTTATAAAGATACACTTCTTACCTCTGGGTCCTAATTTTCCATATTTGTGAGTCTTATCATGAATATAAGCAGCTGACCCCCATGGTCTCAGATTACTCAAATCTGGTTTTCTGCCTGTCCAAAGTTCATATGGAGTAGATGGAACGGATTTAGAAGACACCCGGTTAAGTATGTAGGTTGCAGCCAATAATGCATCTCCCCAATAGGAAATTGGCAAATTAGCTTGAGCCATCATCGACCTAACCATTTCAAGAAGAGTTCGATTTCTTCTTTCAGCAACTCCATTTTGCTGTGGAGTTCCAGAGATAGTTAACTGTCTAATAATCCCTTTTTCATTACATATTGTCTTGAGCTGATCAGACAAGTATTCACCTCCACGGTCAGTGCGTAAGGTTTTAACCTTACGTTCCAATTGATTCTCTACTTCGTTCAAATAACGATTAAAGCAATCTAATGCTTCAGATTTATGAGAAATTAAATACACATGACCAAAACGCGTGAAATCATCAATAAATGTAATGAAATATGAACTACCATTTCTAGCCTTCACGTTCATCGGACCACAAATATCTGAATGAATCAATTGCAATGTTGAATCATCCCTAATAGCCTTACCAAACGGTTTCCTAGTTGCTTTTCCAGCAAGACAGTGCTCACATATAGACAAGTCAACTTTAGCACGAGTGCCGAGCAAACTCTCTCTTACTAATATATTCATTCTTTCTTGTCCTATATGTCCCAATCTAGCATGCCAAACTTTATCATTAACATCAGCATCACTAGTAAGAGCAATGTTTGAAAAACAACCATCATTTTCACAATTAACATCTGGTTCTACATCAAGAACCATGAAACCGTTTGATATAAAACCATATCCAATTAACACAGAGTCAATTTTAAGTTCTACACGACGACTGTAAAAATTTATACAATAACCCAATTCAAGAAGACAATTAACAGAAACCAAATTCCGTCGAATCTCAGGAGCATACAGGACATCATGCAGAAACAATGTACGCCCACCACGAAGTTTGAGTTTGCAAGTGCCAATTCCTTTGACTTCAATTCTTGCATTGTTTCCCACATAAATCCACTTATTGCCAGCTGGTACACGACGGTACTCCACGTATGTAACTCGATCACGAGCTACATGGTTCGTTGCTCCTGAATCTATAATCCACAAAGAATAAGAGTCAGCTAACAACACCGAACTAGCAACATAAAGCTCATGAAAAAAAGACAAACATGGATTTACCTTTTTCGGCTCAGTACACTCCCGAGCAAAATGACCCTTCTTGCCACAGTTGTAGCAAGTTAGCTTGCCTTTAGGTTTCTTTCCATTCTTCTTTCCTTTCTTCTTGATTGGGTCTTGCACAGTAGTAGCACCAGCTTCTTTTCCCTTTCCCTTTCCTTTCTTAAACCATTTTTTCTTATTCTTGGATCCAGAACCTTCAGCTACAAAAGCTTACTCAGAAATCCTTGCGGATTCTACTCTCTCCGCCTCCAGTTCAATATGGCGTGAGACATCAATGAAAGTCCTGATACTCTCACTGTGAGTAAGGTTCTGCTTCATTGTTTCCCAAGAATCAGGAAGGGAACGAATAACTGCTTGAACCTGTTGTTCGTCGGTCAACTCATGACCAGCAGTCTTAAGCTCCCGAATCATATTACCCATTTCTCTCAGATGTTGGGTCATCGTTACATTCGGGCGCTTTTTACAACTGTCAAACTTGATTGTCAGTTGACGAAGCTTGCTCACACTAACTCCACTGTATCTCTCTTTCAGGGCAACCCAGACAGCATGAGCTGATGGTAGTGGCTCATACTCAAATACCAGGTCATCTACCATTGAACTAATCAATATCCCCTTTGTAGTGGAGTCCTTTTTCTTCCATGCCCTATAGGCATCAAGATCCAATCTGTACTGTGCAGTCGAACCAACAGCAGGTTCAACCATGAAATGATTTACAGCCTCCAGAACTTCTTATTCCTCAAGAACATATTGTATCTTGAGATGTCATATCTTATAGTTGTCCCCATACAATTTTTCCCTTTTGTTTAGTTCAGCTATGATGTTCTTGGTTGCCATGATCTATCATAAATAAATATATTATTCATTAATTCAGTGTATATCATATGTACATAATTTTTTGATTGACTCAATGTAAACTTGACTTGGATTACGAAATCAAGTGATAACTACGTTTTCACTCATCATTCGCATCATCCAATCTAATTAACATTGATCAATTATATTACATACATCCCATTAAATGAACTAATCATTTATCTTGAATATGAACTAATCACATAAATGAACTAATCATTGACAAGTCAGTTAACACATAACATAACTTTATTTAATAGGCTTAATAAGTTGGTACAACAAACAGAATTCAACGAACTAGATAAGTTGACATCATTCCCATAATAAAAAATATTATGGCAGTGGCTATCACTCTCTCGTTCATCTCTAATCGGTCAATCTGATCAGGCTCGGGATCTTCCACAGATTCTATCGGTTCTTCCTCAAATATTTCAGGATCTTCCTCGATCATTTCAATATCAAGGTATTCCTCAAATATTTCAGGGTTTTCCCCAGGCATTTCGAGATTGTCCTCGAGCATTTCAGGATCATCCTCGAACATATCAGGATCGTCCTCGAACATTTCGGGATCTTCCTCTGGGTCCTCCTCAGAATCCACTATTGGATCCCACTCGATTTCCTCAGGATCACCTTGGAATTCTTCAATCAGATCCATCTCTGGATCCTCCTCAAATTCTTCAGGATCCTCTTCCAGATCGTCCTCAGACTCTTCCAGATCCTCTTCTGAAAAATTCTGGCGAAGTAGTTCTCTGCACAACTCGGTATATGAGATACGTCCTTCGTAGCATCCCCAAATACCTCTTGCAGCTACTTCAGCACGTCTCGACAAAGAACTAATCAATGCCCCGATCCGGTAGTTATCTAGGACTGGAAACTCTTCCTGTTCGAGTTTCCAAAATAGACGATCAAGCCTTCCCATATGCCCTTGGATGCCTAGATGCGGGAGGAAGTCAATATCCTCTATCTGTTCCCTCAAATGATTCCGTCGCACATTTCGACGAGTCATTGTGGTAATAAATCTCGGCATCTGGAATTGAAATACACAATGTCAGTACAAAACCGACAAACCAGTAACAAAACTGGTTCAATTCAATTCACAACACAAATAGATAAAGGCATATAGTTTCCTTTTTGTTTGTAGCTACAATTAAGCCTATTTAAATTTGGAGTTCAATTTAATAATCAAATCATTCTGTTTAGTTCAGATTATTTGATCAAAATGGTTTGGTTAAACCAACTAATAGTTTGAACCAAAACCGATTTGACCAACTTAATCTTTTTCAACCAAACTAGAATCTAATTTAAATAAATTGAACAAAACTTAAATCAATTACCGAATGGCTCTTCTGGTTGAGCCTGTTTGCCTTCACCGGGAGGTCAAGGGTTCGATCCTCCCTTGGGCAGCAGCGTGGCAGCAGCATTTTGCAGAGTGAAATATGTTTCAGTTTTTTTTTAATAAAAAAAACTTTTCCTTAAAAAAAACCGAAACCTAATTTCATTCACCCAACGCCCGCAGCCGCCGCCTCTTCTTCTCCACGCGACCTTCTTCCCCACACAGCCAAAAAAAAATTTTTTTTCATCACAAACGCTATGGCCGCCTCTTTCGACACATCGAGCCGAAGGCGACGGCTCCCTTGCACGCGCGTGAGGCATTCGTCGGCTAGGGGATGAAAGAACCGAGAAGAAGGTGACGATTCCAAGCGATCAAAGCGATTTGTTCATCGCAAAGGTAAAAAAAATGATTTTTCATGCTTTTACAACTGCTCTGATACCATTGTTGGTGTCTAAGCATGAAAACGAATTGCAAAATTAATGATTTTATACTTACAGCGATTTCAACTTCTTGGTTCTTCTTCTCTTTTCTTCTTCTTCTGCTCGCTGTCGTGAGAGCGTCACCGGACTGATCTCAAATCTCTTTCACAAGCCAAATCCCTCACCGATTGAAGCTCCTCTCCTTCTTAGTCGTCTACCTACGGATTGCAATTGGACGCCCTTTTATAGGGAGAAGAAGAAGACGGTTTCCTTACCACTCTTCAATGACATTCAAGACGAGGTAACGTCAACATTCAAAACGATTCATCAATGGCAACGAAGGTTAGTAACGCCTTCGATTGATTAATGTTTGTAACGCCAACACGACCGACCTACGTTTAGGAAGACTTGCGACGGAGGCCTCGGAGTGCCGGGCTCCATTGTCGTCGGCCTCCTGCTCGCCTCCGGCCGATTTGTAGTTTCCTCCCTTACGATTACACGAATGCCCCTGCTCTGACAGTCGTATAACAAGATCGACCTTCCTAGGTCGATTCGCGAAAATGTCATCGGTTGTTGCTTCAGTTTGTCCCAATTTAATCGTTTTCTTAGGGCATCCGCAACGGCTCGTTAATCGAGTGTTATAAGGAAAGAAATCCAGTCCATATTATCACTATAGTCAGGTTATCCCTCGGATAAATCTTCAAAAAAAAGCAACGAGAAACTAATCCCGCGTAGACTTGAGAATCCTTTCATGGAGATATAAGATCTCCTGTTAAAGAAACGCATTCAGTAAGAGAATAATCTTCCCCATCAATGTGTAAGCATATTCTCAAAAACCCTAATTAGGTAGAGTCGTCTCGGAACCCGAATAAGCCATTGCGATGGAAGAAGAAAGCGAGCAACAAAAAAAAATGGAATGATCGACCGACCTACGTTTAGGAAGACTTGCGATGGAGGCCTCGGAGTGCCGGGCTCCATTGTCGTCGGCCTCCTGCTCGCCTCCGGCCGATTTGTAGTTTCCTCCCTTACGATTACACGAATGCCCCTGCTCTGACAGTCGTATAACAAGATCGACCTTCCTAGGTCGATCCGCGAAAATGTCATCGGCCGTTGCTTCAGTTTGTCCCAATTTAATCGTTTTCTTAGGGCATCCGCAACGGCTCGTTAATCGAGCGTTATAACGCTCGATTAAGGAGCGTCACGCGTTAAAATCATTATGGATGTCGTATTAATGTGAGCCCGCGATGAACGCGTTCTGATGTTTGAATGCGTTCATCGCGCATGACCTGGCATCTTGATCGGTCTGGTGACCGATCAGGCTCCTGCCTGATCGGTCACCAGACCAATCAGGCAGGAGCCAGACCAATCAGGCTCCTGCCTGATCGGTCTAGACCGATCAGGATGCTGATCAAATTGGTGAAAGAATAAATATGTAAATAAGAGTAAAAAATAAGTAAATTAGCAAATAAAATTGAAAATAAAAAATATGTAGATAAGAGAATAAATATACGAAAGAATATGTATGTGAGAGAATGTATATGTGAGATAATATGTATGTGACATGTGAGTCCCACAAATAATGGGGGTTGAATATTAAACGGTTGTGAGAGAATGAAGATATTAATGTTAATGTGTATGTGGCATGTGGGTCACATGCTTTTTGATGAGGTAGTAGGTGTTATAACGTTAAAGGAGTTAAACGGTTGTGGATGCCCTTATTGCCAATCGAAATCGGCTGACGGTCAGATTCCGTCGCAGGACGGCAGGAGTCAACGGACGGTGGATGCATTACCCGCACCATGCAAACTGCTGCAGAAGCACGTCCAGAGTTCACTTCAAGAATTAGCTGCCTGGTTAAAAACAGAGAACGACATTTATATGATTTCGATTGCAAAGAAAACCAGAAGAGCTTTGGGTGCCGCGGCTTAATATTGTAGCTTGTCTGGGGTGATCGGTGCGATCAAATATGTCGAATAGAGTTTAAATGCCACAACGTGCCTTTTGTCGTGCCCCAGCGGGCGTTTATGCGATGATCTAATTTCATTCCTTTTAACCTAGTTTTGCAATTTTGTTGGATTTTACAATCTACAATTTTTTTAGGGCATTCTTGCATAGATGCTTGAGAATGCAATTAAGGTTGTCCCAGGGTGTAGCATAGACGATGGGTATATGAAATCTCTAGCGTAATAGTTTGAGATTGTCTCTCGAGAATTGATGACTTGATTTCATCCTACCATGTGTGTCCTGCCTGTATGCTTGCATTTATTTCCTTTCATATCCGTGAGACAGACTCTAGGGACCATTGAGATAGCGGATTTACCTTTTTGAGAATATATTTAAGGTCCCCTCAGGACGGGCAATTGGCTAGTGCATGAGATATTCCACCATGAAGCCTGGGGTCATTTCCTAGTAAGTTGTCAGGTTCCTGTCCTCTCATGCACTGGTCATTGCTCGGGCTAATAGTCACTTGTGATTTATCTCTCTTCGCATAATCAATGAACGGACTGTGAGGAACTTCTGGGGTGAGCGTTATCACTTTTTGCCATCTTAAGAATGTATTTAAGGACCTAGGAGGCAGCAAATACAAATTCTTTTCTAGTCAAGTAATTACTGTAGATGTGGAATCTCATATTATGGATTGTTGGATCACTAGAGGTTGCTGGACAAAAACTGGTAGAATGATTTTCTTAGGATGGTGAGGTGGCTCAAGCATATGATTTCTTTAGCTAATTTAGACCTAAGAAGTCATAGATCAGGACAGTGTATAAGATATATGTACAACCAAGCCATACAGTTGCCCTCTGGATGTTGGCACTGAAGAGGCTATCCACGAGAGAGAGACAGGAGTACTTAGAGGAGGAGGCTATCCATGAGAGAAAGACAGGAGTACCTAGAGGATTGACAGTATACCTTATATTGACAAGTGCTAGATTCACAGGAGCATAAATTCTTCAGGTGCCCCTATAACAAAGTTATAGAAGAGGATGAAAGATTAACTGTAAATGACACTGGAGATGTCCACATACTAATAGATGATGTGGGTTTTTGAGAGATATTATCGTGTGAGTAGAATGTTGACAAATATTTGTCTTCTTTCCTTGTCTTCTATGGTACACAACGTATAGAGGGCTAGAAATAAAAGTTTCTTTGATGAGGGTCAGCTAGATTATAAAAAGATTTTCAAAAATCTACAAATACATATACCGACCCTTAAGAGTGTATTCTGATCTAACTCTTACATAAGTTACTCCTAATGATCAATTCTTATACTCTTGATTCTGAGTCATAAAATTTATTTATAAAAAAATCAAAAATGTAGGTTCTCATGCGAAGGATGGTTGCGCTAGAAAAATTATCTTCTATGATTTATCCTCTTTCAAAATATACGAGATCGATCCGAAGAAATCATTAACATTATCACTTCACTTTTTTTGTTTGTTTTTTTGTTTTTGATGCAATTGAATTAGCACGCATTTGATTGTTGCTTCTATAATGTCGTTTGTCTTACTGTTTAAAAGATTTATGGATGATAAAGAAATGAGGAGTTTTTGTTGTTTTGAACCAGTTTGGTAACGACCAAAAGGCAGGAACTAACGAAATGATGAAAATTTTTCTAAAAAATTCTCAAGATATTGTATGAACTCGAAACAAATTCATGTGCAGAATCTAATTAACATAGAAAATTACAGCAGTAATTTAGTAAACCAAAATAGAAGATAGCTAAAAGATAAATATGATCGGAATCTAGCAAAATTATCATTGTCTTAGCGTCATCTACAAAATTTGATATCTTAAGAAAAAGAAGAAGAACAGTAGACAGATCTTCCATTGGGATCGAGACTATGGTATCATACTCTTCTCGCAGTAGTAACAAGTTCTTCTAAATTATTCAATTCTACGAGGACTGCACCCTCCCTATATATAGCATTATACTCGATAGTGACTAGTTATCCTACTGCTACACCATAGCCCCGGGAGTTAGTCGCCCGAGATTAAAAAAATCTCGCTAATCACTTTAGTTATCATTAAGAATAGATTTGTAGATTAATAGGTTCTATATAGGTAAATTCACATTCAACGACATAAATTCACAATTAACACCAACTATATCATCCATAATGATATAAATCTGTGTGTTACAAAATAACATACAAACTCATCCAATAATAAATTAAATTTAACAATTTCCTAATTTGGTTATAAGTGAGTTTGTATATAACATGTAAGTATAATGTTAGTTGAGTTCAAGCGTCAAACTTTAAACGTATTCTAGTTCATTAATCTCAACAACAATAATATCAATATCATTAATAACTTAGATTAGATGCAAATAGCCCCTCTATTTGCCCCACGTGTTAAGAGATTCATAGATTGTCATTAAAGATCTTGGATTCGAGCCACAAGATTGATGGGGAGTAAATTCTTATATCTTGTATAAAAAATTTCTCCCCTCAACCTCTTATCCTTTTAAGTCGTAATGATTTATCTCTCTGTGTTGGTCCTGAGAGGAGCTGAACGAGCATTTAACTTTTTGTCACTAGATTAGATATAGATATGTTAATGAAAAATACATGAAATGCAATCTTATTTGATGATTCCATAAAAAATTTAATATCATATTTACAAACGTTGTATGCTAAGCGACAATAGTAAATAATGATAATTTTATTCTGTGATAAAAATTAAAGTTTGTACAATAAAATAAAATGCATGTGTTTAATATATAGTATTAAAGATGAAGTATAAATTCTCACTAAATAAATATTTCCTAAAAAATCTCGTATTATTCATTCATCACGTACCGATGAAACACCTTAAATGATAATAATTCGATGAGTAAATCCACTAACATAAAATCTATGCTGATATAAAACACCTTAAATGATAATAAGTAAATCCACTAACATAAAATCTATTGTATCGTTCCAAATTCTTTTTTAATAGCGAAAAACTTGAGATGACTATGACAAATCAAGATTATTCTTGACAAAATATTTTTTAAAAAATAAATATTTAAAATAAAAAATTTGAATATAAGGTTCTAGATCTCCATCAATTGATCCCTCTTAATAAGTTGATTATTAAGATAGTAACCAAAATGCATTGTACTAAGCGTCACACAACCTTCAAATAGATCATTTTTGAAAAGTGATTTTTTAAATCGATCATATGAAAACCAACCACATCAGGGGCAATTTCTTCAAGCCACTTAAGTAGACACCGAGTATTTGGAAATATACACCACTAGGACAGCGTCAAATCACGTTTGCTTCGTACGGAGCTCTGCTCGACAAATTGTAGACCTTAGCAAGCCTTCTGTGGCTCGATCATCTGATAACTCCAAGAAGATTCGCGCCTCCCATCTTAGCTCCTTCGAGTTGCTGTTTCAAGATAAAAGATGTATAGAAACATCACTGCTAGTGTTGTTAGAATGAGATAAGAAATCTCAGCAATAATACAAATTGACGCAATAATATTAGGGTCTACAAATACGAAAAGAAAAAAAACATATTGACATAGTCATGTATTTTGTACCAAAAATTTCAAACCATCTGTAACATTCCTGTAGGTAGAATGAAAGAAACTTCGATAAGAAAACTCACAGAATCACGCAAATCAACTTCTCGAAGGTAAGCCCGTTGAAGATTTGCACCCTGCAAATTTGCACTATTCAACTTGGCACCCTGTAAATAAACAAAAAACATTCATCAATTCCTAATAACATTCAAATTTTGGTCTACTACTACTACTACTATATATATACCGCGCGGACTCACACAGACCAAGTGTATTTGTTTTTCTTTATTTTTTGCTTAAGCTTTCCACACAGTTTAGGATTTCATTTTATTTCAGTTATTTTGAAATAAAAAAATGTTTATATTTATTAGAAAGTTAAGATTTTTAATAAACGAAGTTATATTTGAACGGACAATAATTTCTATTTTGAGTCCATAAAAGAGTTAGAATCCCGCATATTGAAATATCATAGCTTAATAATATTTTTCCCTTCATGAGCTATGAGTTCCAGTTCTTTTAGCAGTACATTTAATTTGTGATAAACCGTGAAATTGTCACCTTAGCGGCTCCTTGGCTGCCCCGCACTTCCAAGAAGGGAGTAAATCAAGAGGGGGAAGGGGCTTCGCCTAGAGTGGTACATTTAATTCATGTTGGCATTAGAGCTAGCCAATTGGCTATGCGTCTAGCGCGCTAGGCGCTAGGGTAGTCTCCGACTCGCTACCGCCACGATTTACATTGCATTAGAGCCAAATTGCTGATTTGATCTCGGTATGAATCATGCATTATATTCTAACCTAATTCGTTATGTACTAATCTCCTCTGATCATTTTGGATATGATCAAACTCAGCTTCCTCCAACCTCCACTAAGTCAAGGCTCCCCACGCTCCTGATTACACAAATAAGTCTTCCATGCCCATCATCCCAAAACATCAAGCAACCCACCTCCTGAATTGAAACACGCACATCAACTCCTGAATTGCTAACAAGTCATTTGGAGCTAAATGCTCCTTAGGAAACTAAGGAAGTGTGACGTAGTCTAGGGTTTTATTTTATTTCCTTTCTTTTTAAATAAAATCATTTATATTTATTTGAGAGTTATCAAAATTGTTGAGACAACCAAGTAGTAATTATACCTAGAAGAATTCCTACTTCAAGTTTATAAAATGGGTTAGGACCTCATATACTGAGATATTTTTACCAAAATAATATTTCCCTCCATGAGATATGAGTTTGAGTATTTTTGGTGTCACGTTTAGTTCGTTCTGTGACAGCTTTTTTCTAGACATTCTAATCAATACTATTTCAAAATAATAGCTGCAGAAATAATAAAATCGGTTCATTTTTTTTTTTTTTGATAATATAGTTTCATGATGAAAGTGTTTAGCAATGTTTACCTTCAGATTTGCTCCTTCCAGATTAGCACCTTGGAGATTTGCACCACTAAATTTTGCACTCTGAAAATAAGTTAAATGCTAGCGAACATGGTGACTAATAAATAAGGAAAGGGTCATTGATTAAACAACCAAATAAAAGGCAAAGTATTAGTATGGCAAGACAACATCTAACTAGAAATAACTTGAAAGCAAATATTTAGATGAATAATCAGAAAACCCTCTCATGAGAACACATTGATTAAGGTAACAAAGTTAACCAACCTGTAAATGTGCTGAACGAAGGTCTGCTTCACAGAGACTACATTGAGTTAAGCATGCATCTGTTGAATCAAAAATTTGCAGAATTTATTAGTACCACCAAATGACTATTTGCAAGAATTTCCTTTTTTCCAAAAAAAAAAAAACCTACAAGTCAATCATTTTTTCATCAGCCATAAGTTCCAAAAGAATTAGGAAAAGGAATTATAAACCAAAAATCCTAGAAGACCCAATTTCCAGCAATATTGTGTTAGTAACTATAAATTAAGGCTGATGTAGGGAATGGTTAGAGAAACCTCATAGGAAGATAGTTTTGTTGATTGTATAAATCCACAACAAATAGGGAAAGTTCAAAATGCATCAAAAGCACAAATAAGAGGAGGTTTTTGTCTACAACACAAATTGATAAAGAAAAAACAGTACTTATAACCTTGGAGATTTGCACTCTGAAGATTAGCTCTATCCAATTTAGCTTGATGAAGGTCTGCTCCAATAAGCTCACATCTATGCAAGATAAATCAGATAATATGAAGATAGCTCTTATACAAGCCCGTAAATGAAATTTTTTTTACTTCACCAAGATGAGAAAAATACTAATGGCACTCAATGACATCAATCTTAGACATTAACCTTTGCACTATCCAAGTAATAACAATTAAAAGAAGTTAATTTTTGTTACTTCTAGTGTTATTACGTAACAAACTCTAAGAAGAATTGTAATTATTTCCTCCAATTAAGTCCAACTTTTGACAATGCAAGGAGGAATAACAAATAATCTTACAATGAGAATATAAAAACTTATTAAGACATGCATAATATGGTTAAAATTGGAACGAACATATCTAAAGTATGAAACGAATTCAGTGCTCAAGACATAAGCACACAGGTTAAAGAGTATTTGACACAACAATGATAAAATCCAGCCAGAAAGATGCAAGTCTAAAACTAAAAGGATGTCCAATTAATGAACTTCAACTATTAATTAAAAAAAAGGCAACACAAATGTGATGCTTGGAGTTAAAAAATTGTCTAGCCTAATTCAGACAAAGTGGTGAAAAAGAGCAGCACAGTCCATGACGTGTTGATATGGATCAGTAAACATGACTAAAACAAATTTGTTCGAGCCACCAATCAATATTAATACTATGTTGGTATGCCATTGTTAGCTGTGCTGATAAAATTTTGGTGCTACTAATTTGAAACTATGTATCACTTCAATCATAGGGATCAAGTTTTGGCCACCTAGCCTCATAATAATTTTGGGTCTATCTTGGCCAATATCATTTGGAACCGATGAGAGATGATTCTCTTCTGACATTATTTGATTTTGTTGCCAACATGGAATGGAAAATGAAATACTATAAAAAGAGGGGGAAGGTGAAACGCCAATAAGAACACCAGCATCAACAATGAGAAGTGACACCAAGGCCCTAGAAACTGAGATATATCTATATCCTATAGTATGCCTGTTCTAGTTCTAGTTGTCCCAATTCTAGTCTAATTCTTAGTGGTCAAATGAGCTAATTAATGAACAGTAAAAATACCATTTCCAAGACCAGAAATCGTGGAAGCTTTTTTAATCTGAGTTTTAAAAATTAAGAGGTCAATTTTACTATGATGCTACTAGAACCAAATCATCAATACTCTGATATGATGCATCAGACTCATTTGGTATTAGTGAGGTATAGTTGAAATATTTGCAAGATTTTTGTAGTTTGTTGCTCCAAAATTTCAATTCAGTTGATTGGCTTATATTTGGAGTGAAACAAGATAAGTGGAAGAGGATATTATGGTAAGATAGGAGTATATTTCCATGAGTTAAGCACTTGGAGCCTATGTCACATAAGGGTTTGCTCACCCAAGTAACAACAGACTCACAAAATTTGCAAAAAAGAAAAAAAAAAAAAGGAGATCAGCATGATATTAGGGTGTAAGTCTCTTTATAATGAATGATCAGGAAAATAGTTAACTAAATTCTGCATATAGAAATCACTTGAAGGGATTATAGAAGAACAAAACAAAATGTTTGAATTTTGTTGACAAAGTCTTACTCACGCAAGTTTGCATCTTCGAAGATTGAACCCCCTGCTTCAGCATCCTATCAAGAAGAAATTATACGTCAACTGAAAGAAAGTGAAACTATTTGTCTATGATTAGAAAAAATCACAAAGACTTTCATAAGAACTAATATCCACAATCAAACATCTCTTAAAGATTACACGCTTATGAACAAAGACGATTGTACAACTAAGGAACTAACAGAAAGTAACAGTGAGTTGTGAAAAAGCAATAAACCTACATCTCAAGTTGACAAGTGAAGAATCCTACCCCAAACTTAGCCTTATTGAGATTAGCTCTTGAAAAATTGGTTTTCTGTATGCAGGCATAACTGAAATCAACATATGATAGATCCTGCAAAGAACCAAAAGTGCGATAACTGCATTCAAAGAAACCAATTGACATGGCAAATCGATATTCTTGATTTACTTATCAACTCTTATGTAAGATGAAATGGACCAACATTCGACTTAAAGTTTCAGATATACGAGTTATTCAACAAAGAGGGAAATTGAAAAAGAAAACATTAACAGGATAAATAGAAGGTTGTTGAAATATCAAGAAACCTCTAGTGTCTTGTGTGATCATGATCTGCTCATTAGGGTAAAGGAAAATTTTTGCAAGCTATAGTACAATCTATCATACATTCTAATTTCTAGGACAAAGTGTGGGATAGATAGTGTACAAGAGATCATAACTAACACTATCAGTAATTAGGCGTAGCGTCAAAAAATGATATATGAAAGTAAATATATTAAGATGAAATGAATATGTTCAAAATGAATCAATAAATTCTATAGTTAGATAAGTTGATTTAATTAAAGACAACATGTGAGGAATAGAGGAACTAAAGAAAATTATTTAAATAATTTTAACGTATTTGAATATTGCTAGATTAAATGGATCTATAAGACCCATGTACCCCACCCTGCTGTCAACTACAACTTATTATTTAAAAGGGGCACATCGTCAATAGACCAAAAGATAAAGGGCCCTTGTTTCAGTATTTTTCAACACAGAACAACAATAAGAATGAGAACAAAGGAGCACTTTGAAGTGTTACCAGCTTAGAGAGATCAAGACCAGAAAGGTTCACGCCTCGAAACCTCACTTTTTCAGATTGAATGATTTGGATGACTTCTTTACGTGTTAACTCTGGTAATTCAACCGCTAGGGTATCTTCATCTTTTCTATTACATAGACTTGCGTTAATATTTTCAATCAATCCCTGCAGTGTTATGAAGCAAAATTTCATAGATGCTTTTAAGCTCCAAAAGAAACAAAATACATTAGTTAATAGAATAACAAACCTTATAAATATAAAAAATAAAAAGAGCTACTGCTGAATGCAAAATGAAGTACCATGCTCAAAGTATAGTGTTTTAGCATAAAGAATCTGGATATGAAACACTGTCAAAGGCCACTCAAAAGCTGTAGATACTTGTTTTGCTTGTGAAACTCCCAATGAATGCAAGGCACCAACTTCAACCATATTGCATTTAGCTTCATTTTTCATGTTCACATCACATGCATTCAATGCAGCAAAAATTTCTTACAAAAACAAGGAAAATATTTCCAATTATATGCAAAGACTAAGCCTTGTTTAATAGGACAACAAACTTTAAAATGTCACAGAGATAGCGATTACTGCAGTATGGCTCTCATATTTATGGAATTGCATGTATGAACAGAAAGGAGGCACAATTGAACTACTAGATAATAGAACAGAAATTTAATTGAGAGAATAATCAAACTAAAACACTACTTTGTAGACTAAGATAATGTCGCATCAAACACGTTTGGAGGTTGTATGTTTCTGTACTTTCAGTTGCCACAAGGATTCAATAAAATTAGAAAATGTTGATGCATTGCATGATATTAAGAATGGTCAATTGGCTTATTCAAGAGGATGCCCTTACTTTAGAAGCAAAAGATAGTACTGTGATATGGATGGAGTTATTTGATTTGCACTTGATGCTAGCTCATTGTTTCTAAAGAATCACTAAATGACTTTTTAGTATTTTAAGGAAAACTAATAGACGCATCTTTATAGCATCGTTTGTCAACCTTCCAGACTAAGTGCTGATAAAACAGAAAGGTCATCATCACTTACAAGTAACTGATAGTATTCTGCCTCTCGTATTAGCTCTTGGTAGTCTGAGTCTTGGAGCATTGGAATGACACCGTCCCTTAACCAATTTAGTATATGCCTAAAATGCTTCCCATCTCTATCAATAAATATCATTCCCTGCAAAAACAGAGCATAATACAACATCAGAAAATTCTTAAATTAATTTTGTCAAAACAAACAAAAGCAACACTGTGTAATCTCAATTGTTTGAGGCTGGCTAGACAGATTTGTCCTAATATTGCAAATCATGTAAAGTTACATAGCTGGTGATAGCTAGATAAACCTTAGGCTAATTTTAAACAACTACACTAGGTGTGACCCAATTGATTGAGGTTGGCTAGGTAAATCTGTTCTGATATTGCAAACCATTCAAGACTACATTGCTGGTAATAGCTAGATAAAATAAATCACGGTCAACAAACATTTAAAGATTTTCAGAATATGCCTATCAAATTATGTTTTATAGATTGTGCCTATCATGCAAACAGCAAAATATATCTTAGAAAAAAATAATGTAAACATTGGTAGATAACTAGTTTTCCTTTAAAAGGCAAAAAAGTGATAGGCAAGCGACCGGATTAGCTTGACATAATTTTAAATGAAAAAAAAGGAAGTGAAACCATGTAGAAGGCAATTTTCTCTATGGCGCAAACAGCCATCTAAGACCAGATATAAAGAAGAAAATACACTATAATAATATCACCATTTAAAAGATAAGAAATCAAGAAAAAATGTATAACAAAAAAAAAGTATGCATAACATAAAGTTGGACATGAATGGGAGGACCGATCATTAAAAGCATTAACAGAAAGAAAATTCTATAATAAGTTCTCTCAGTAGATAACTTAGAAGCTAGCTTTCAAATTGTTATTTCCAAGTTTTTTTATTATCTCTTTAATGTTATGGATAAGGATAGAAACAACAAATAAACTAACAAATAGCAGAGAAAAATACATTTATCCAACTTCAAATAGTTGGGAAAAACATTTTGTTCTCGATGCCATTTTTAACTTTCATTTAGCAATCAAGTGATAAGTTACCAATTCTAAAACAATAATAACAGAGCAATAAGATTCAGGCAGGAAACATACAAGAACAGTACAAACAAGAAAACACGCCATAAGGCTAGCGTACTAACAATACCGTTTTATCATCAGTAGAAACTGTATACCGCCCACTAAACATCGCTGCCAACATGGAATCAGGCTCACGTTGCGTGAGTGTATCAATTGTTGTGGCATATTTCTTACCCCCTGAAAAAAATGGTCTTGGAATGAAGGATCAGTATGACACATAAGAGAATGAATTGTGCATGAGAAATTAAGATGGTAATTTATTTTATTTGTCAAACCAAGTCTTAAGACAATCAAAGAATGACTAATCTAAGAGTTATGCAATAGCTAACTCCTGAATAAGTCATTGCAGATTTACTTGTCTGAATGAACCAGCAAAGGTTAAATTGAATTAAAGTTTTTCTGCTGAACATCAATGCCCTTCCAATTACCTTCCCACTTATTTAATAGCATATTAAGTACACACCCTTTTTTTTTTTACCGAAATACTGCAACTCGGTTGTAAATATCAAACTAGATGAAGCTAATAGTCATCTACCAAAGGAAAGAAATCCAGTCCAAATTATCACTATAGTCAGGTTCTCTCTCGGATAAATCTTCAAAAAAAAAACGAGTAACTGATCCCACGTAGACTTGAGAATCCTTTCAAGGAGATATAAGATCTCCTGATAAAGAAACGCATTCAGTAAGAGAATAATCTTCCCCGTCAATGTGTAAGCATATACTCAAAAAAACCCTAATTAGATAGAGCCGTCTCGGAACCCGAATAAGCCGTGGAGATGGAAGAAGAAAGCAACCAAACAAAAACCTGGAATCATCGACCTACCTACGTTGAGGACGACTTGCGACGGAGGCCATGGAGTGCCCGGCTCCATTGTCGCCGGCCTCCTGCTCGCCTCCGGCCGATTTGTAGTTTCCTCCCTCGCGATTCCAAGAATGCCCCTGCTCTGGCAGTCGTTTAACAAGATTGACCTTCTTGGGTCGATTCGCGAAAATGGTATGACCTGTCGCTGCAGTTTAACCCAATTTACTCCTCTTCTTATTGCCGCCCATTGAAATCGGCGGACGGTCAGATTCCGTCGCAGGACGACGGGAGGCCACGGACGGTGGATGCATTACCCGCACAAAGATAACTGCTCAAGACGCACGACCAATTAGCTGACTGGTTCGAAACAGAGAACAGAATTTTCAATGATTTCGATTGTAAAGAAAACTAAAGAGTCGTCGGTCCTGTAGCTCAGAGCCATTCGATATTGTAGCCTGTCTCAGCTAGACATCTCGGAGTAGGTGAGCTGTGCGATCAATTATGCTACGTGACTTGTATACTCTCGACGGGCGTTTCCGCCACCACGAGCTGATTTGGTTGGTAATGTGTCAAACTGTTTGCATCGGAGGTCTCAGGTTCGAGAGTCACCACTCACATACGGGATAAAAACTTGATCTACTGGCTTAAATCCACTCGGCCTCAGACGTCTTACTCCACCAATAAAATCGTGATTTATCTTCTCTAGACATTTATGGGGCTGAGACCTAGGTTCGTTAAGGTGGTGGTTCCACCTTTTTACATCTCGACGTGTGTTTCTGAAGGGGCCCATTTCATTTCTTTTAACAAGAAACCCTTATCTCTAATCATTTGATTTGATGATCGATTATAAATTAATTTTATAATTTATCTTTCTTAAATTAATTATGAGAGATGTATGGGATGAATATAATTATTTTTTACTGTAATTGAATGACAATGTAGTTTCCGAGACATAATCGAGTTGTTCACTATAATGTAGATTTACAGAAGTAAGCAAAGATCAACTCCTCGATGAAGTTGGAGAAAATACCCTCTTATGTAATGGTTTACTTGGGTTTCTAATTTAACTTTTTACAAATGGCCACGTTCGGGATCAACGTATAATAATTTATAAAAACTAAATGATAATGTAACCCGCCCCAAGGCTTGGCACATATGGTACGTAAGTGCATGATAGTTTATCTGTAGTGAACAGTGTTCGAGTCTTAGGGAATCCATCGTCTATGTTCGTCCCATCATACACTTAAATACTTGTGTTTCTAATATCATTCCATCGACGTAGGGCCATTAGTGGGGGTCGTTAATGTGGTTGTTTTATATTTTTTTTTGAATGATAATACAATAAGGGTAAATATTTAATTAAAATTGAATCGAACCGAATTAATATAATCAAATTGTATTTTTTTTTAACAAGCTGACTAACTAAATTTTTCAATAAAATCCGAACAAATCGAACCGATAAAATATTAATTAATTCGATAAAAACTTAATTAAACCAATTTTTCTAATTGGGATTTAAAAATTCAATTTAGTTTAATAAAATTTGATTTAATCGATTAAACTAAATAGATCAAATAATAAATTTTAAAACCCGACGTAAACAAAATTAATCAATTTTAAAAAAATAAAATTCTCGATATACCGAATTAAATTTTAAATTGAATCAGTTCAATTCAATCGATTTATTTATTTTAATATAATTTATGCTCACTCTTAAATATATCTTCCATATGATTTATCTCTTTTCACAAAACATGGATGGACTCTGAGGGCACTGAGTAAGTATAGTGATCATTTGCCATAATCAAATAAATAATGTAACACCCCTAACTTAGGAGGCTAATTGTCAAGTCAAAAGATCCATCCCATTTATCCCCCATTCATATGCTATGAGGCCGGCAGTGGATATCACACGAGATGCGTTTTTTCCCCTCCAATTGAATGATAATGCAGTTCTAATTGATACTATATGCTCTAATTGTATTACAATTTTTTTATTACGAATATATATAAAATATTAGTATTTGACAAATTGAATTTGATATTATATTCTATTGTTAAGGTATATTTTAAAAAAACATATTAAATTTGTGTTTATTAGGTCGTGTATTTTTTCTTATAAGTAATTTTGGTTTTATTTATATGTCTATTTTAATTTTAGATTTATATATGAGCTAGCTAAAATAGAACATATAGTGAACTTTAGATTCACGTAGGGAAATTTGAACTATCATATTATATTAGTATTTCACCCCTGCTATGTACAAATTATATCTCATATAAAATATAATTAAAAAATCATATTATGATAATATGATTAAGATGGTAAAAAATAATATATTCGTTTCTAGCGTTCTCGTCAATCCGTCTCAAGATCAATATGAAAGAAGTAAATTACAGGGATTACTAGCTCGGATACTGTGGCTAGTACGTGAGGAGGACGGATATATTGACTTTGTCATATTTTGACTTTCAGATCTTATCATAATATCTACATATTAATTATTAGTTCATCTCGTGAAAATTACGATAATATGATTATGTATCATAAGATTACGAGGAATGATATGAAATTTGATTAGCAGAGTTCCAAATAAAAAGGTAATGTTACTTATTTTACTTCCTAAATATTTATCCTCTTGTATTTTTTGCATAGCGATTCAGTTCAACCGCAACCAAAAAAAACTCAAATATTATTCATAAAAATTAATAAAAAGATTATGAAAAAAACATATATAATATAACTAATTAAGATGAACCACGAATACTATTTTGGGCAAATCCCGAAAGAAATTTTATTTCAATTTCTAACAAATTGATTTCGATCTCAAGATTAATGACATTCAAAATAAAAACATATCTCGGAAACTCAATTTTGGTTTGGAGATTATTTTTAAGATGTTTTCTATTTAAAATTATTAATTTTGTCAGTCACTTTATTTTTTATTCGTTCCGTCGACAATGATATTTTTTTTTTTGAATATTTGAATCCAAATATTTTTATTTTTGTTGGTAAAAAGTGATTCACTTATCCATCGTGCCCCATCAATCCGTCTCAAGGCCAATATGAAAGAAATAAATGACGGAGACTACTAATCCGAATACTGTGACTAGTACGTGGTAAGGTGAAAATATTTTTATTCTTACTTCTCTAATACTTGTATGTATATTTTTAATGGAATCAAATTAGAAAAGGGTGAGATTGGGGAATCAAACTGAAAATTAGTGGCATTGAAAAAGAAATTACCAAAATATCTATTTACAGAGATATTATTTAGACGCGAAGTTTTATGGTTACTATTTTAGATTTTTTTTGTTTTTATAAAATTATATTAATACATTATATTAGAATTTTAAAAATAATTTAAATGCTTTTATAGTTTCAAAAGATAATGTTTTATCATATTTTAAATGACTATGATTTAATTTAATATAATAAATAAACATATATATTGGAATATGTATCGTTGTTCAAACAATAAATGAATTGATTTTAACCTATCTTTGAAAGTTAATAATATTGTATCAAATTTTAAAAATAATTTAAATAATTTTTCAATTTTAAAAAAGATAATATCAAAGTTTATTATATTTTAAGTAGCTATAATTTTAAAAAATAATTTAATTTGTTATAATAAATAAATATATATGGATTAATACATTATATAAATGCTTTTATAAATTCAAGAAAGAATATCAAAAATTTATCATTTTAATGGCTACAATTTTAAAAAAAAAAAATCAAAGATTCGACCTTTTAAAATAAAACTAAAATGATTTATATATATTTAAAATTTTGAGATTTAAATTGATTAGGCTTTCTATTTATAGAGATGTTATTTGGACGATAAATTTAGTAGTTATTATTCTTAGAATTTTTATTTATTTATTTATATATATATATAATTTTGATACACTGCGACTTAAAAAATGCTCTTACGACCATATCTGTGTCCACATATATTGACATTTTTATTTTATTTTTCGAAATTTAGTTTTTTCTCAATAAATCACTTTATTTTTTAAAAATAATTTTGTAAAATAAACTTATTCTCTCCGTCTCCCATATTTCTCCTATCTACCTCCGAAACGACGCTAGGGTAGGTCTTGGCCGTGCACCCGCAACTTATGTTAATGCAGTCTGACCCTGATTGTTGTTTTGGTGTTGACACCGATTTTAGTTTAGGTTGATGATTATGATTATGATTAAGTCCTGGTCGTGGACTAGGCATACCTAGTGGGACTAGGTTTGATGAAATTTTAACTTGGAGGGTTAGGTGTGAGAAAATCCTAGCTTGGAGGGCTAGATGTGGAAAATCCTAACCTGGAGGGTTAGGTGTGGAAAAGTCCTAACCTGGAGGGTTAGGTGTGAAAAGTCCTAGCTTGGAAGGCTAGGTGTGAAAAGTCCTAACCTGGAGGGTTAGGTGGGAAAAAAGTCCTAGCTTGGAGGGTCAGGTCCTAGCTTGGAGGGCTAGGTTGATGAAATCCCGACTTGGAGGGCCAAGTCCTAGCTTGGAGGGCTAGGTTGATGAAATCCTAGCTTAGAGGGTCAAGTCCTAGCTTGGAGGACTAGGTTGGATGAAACCCTAGCTTAGAGGGCTAGGTTGGAGTCCCTGGATCGGTCTGGTGACCGATCAGGGAAGTTGGCACGGTGCTACTTCGTGGATCGGTCTGGTGACCGATCCAACGATGACTGATCGGTCTGGTGATCGATCAGGGAGCACACAGTGAGGTTGGAAACCTACTGCTCGGCTCCTGATCGGTCTGGTGACCGATCAGGGAGCGTGCAGTTCATTCACTGCTCGGCTCCTGATCGGTCTGGTAACCGATCAGGGAGCTCACAGTGAGTTGAGTTCCCCAGCTGTTCTGCCCCTGGATGGGTCCGGTGACCGATCAGAGAGCATCCAGTAGGTTTTTGGGAACCTTACTGATCTGCTCCTGATCGGTCTGGTGACCGATCTGGATCACTGTTCAGATCGTTTTAGTGAACGATCAAGTGTCGCAGACTCCGTCTTATAACCGATCAGGTTGGAGCCTGATCGGTCAGGGAGCTTCCTGATCGGTCTGGTGACCAATCAGGTCACAGCCTAATCGGTTTGGTGACCGATCAGACTCGTGTGGCCGCGATAGCTGGGAGTCCCAGCAAAGAGGTGGATCGGTCCGGTAACCGATCCACGGGCCCTGGATCGGTCCGGTGACCGATCACTTTAATTCAAAATGCACTGTCAAACGCTCTGATCGCGTCTGAACACATCTGATTTCTCTGCGCTTAATCTCTGATACTTGATTCACTGCTGATTTGCTGTGTTAATGCTCTGATTAAGTGTGCAGGTGACAGGAATGGATTCAAACACTCAAGGAGAGTCAATGGAGGTCTTTCCTTGGAGCAAGTTTGTCCATTTGCCATCTCAGGTTGCATCGGTTACTGGCGCTGCTGACTGGGGCTAGGCTGAGGGAAGCTTAGGCAGTCCAGGAGAGCTCAGTGATAGGCTGGTGGTTGCAGGTGAGCAGCTGGAGGCTGCAGCGAGATGACCTGGCGATTAGTGGAGAGACTTAAGTTGCGTAGCGGAGAAGAGCAGAGTAGAGTTGTTGCTAAACAGACTTCTTGCGAGACTTCTTGCTGCGCGATCAATTCTCCACATTGTGCTTGTGCGATCTGTGATTCCATCATCTTGAGCAAGCAACTGCGATCTCTGAAGCAACCTCTGTTACTTGAGCATTTGGAAGAAGAATCAGGAAGCTTGGCGAGTCCATCAGCGAGAAGACACGAAGAAGGGAGTTCTTGCGTGAGATCTGCACTGGGTGGAGCTCGGTGAGAAGTTTGCTTGGGTTCTTGCTGTCCTAAGTGCTCTGTAAGATTCTTCTTGTGTTTCATTGTGCTTAAAACTTTATCTTTTTTGAAACGCTGTGGAGAGGTTACTCCACCGAGAAGGAGGTTGCATTTTATCCGGATCTTCCGGGGCTTGATCTGCCGACGATCAAGGGATCGCCCGCATTAAGGGCACACCAAGGAGTAGGGGCAAATTATCCCCGAACCTTGTAAATCCTCTTGTTAGCGAAACATTTGTGCTTAGCTTAGGGTTAATTTCTGCATACTCTGTTTCCTTTTAGCTTCCGCTGTGCTACTAACATTTGAGGTGCAGAAAATCGATAAGTGCTAAAGGTGAAGTGTCTGGCTATATTCACCCCCCTCTCTAGCCATCCAAGTTCCAACAACTTATTCTCTCTGCCTCCTCTTTTTCTCCCTACGTTTTCTTCTCCCGCGATGTTATTCTTTCCTCTCCTGTGACGTTGACGCTCTCCTATCCTCGCTCCTCGGATTGTTCCTCGATGTTCCTCGCTCGCCAATCCTCTCCTGCGACGTCGAAGGCTACAACGGGTGGCGACAGATTCACCTATCCCTCTCTGGTTGTAGTTTTATTTGGGGGCAACGGGTGGCGCGACGAAAGCCTACCTTAACATCTTTTTTTCAGAAGTGGATGAGAGAGAGAAATAGGGGAGGTAGAGAGAATAAGTTAATTTTATAAAATTATATTTAAATAAAGTGATTTATTTGAGAAAAAAATAAATTTCGAAAAGAAAAATAAAAATGTCAATCTACCTTGACTCAGATGTCACGTATAGGAGCATTGTTTAAGTCAAGTAGTATATCAAATTTATATATAGAGAGACACTCTCTTGGCCTTCACACCGCGCTCACGTGCACGACGTGACTTTAGGCACTTTTCATATGATAGAAGGTGCCTTTGAGTCAGTTTTTTTTAAAAAAAAAAATCAAACTGAAGTGTCTCCCATGCATAGAAGGCACTTCAGTCTATTATTTTTTAAATTATTTTTGAAAATTAATATTTTTTAATAAATTTTAAATATATATCATATACCTCGTGAACGCTTAAAAGTAATTATTTTGAACACTATAAATCAAGAGAGACGACTGAACCATAACGAAAAATCTTATTAACTAAAATTCACTATAACTCAACTCCTAAATCCTAAAATTTTAAATTGTAAATACATATAATATACCTCGTAAGTTTCTAAAATTAGATATTTTAATTATTATAACCCAAGATGGACGATTGAACCGTAGGAAAAAAAATCTTATTAGCTTAAATTTATTATAACTCAACCCCTAAATCTAAATATATCCCCAAAAAAATTAAAAAAAAAATAAAAACAAAAAATTTTGTATCGATTAAGACACCAAGGTGCCTCCGTAGAATCCACAGCATTTCAAAATTATTTATATATCAAAATTATATATGAGACCATAAAAAAGAAATAAATGTAAAGAAGTGATGAATGCATTTTGTTTTTGAGCATAATGAAATGTATTGACAATTGAACCATATGTTTAGTTTGTGATGAAAAGAATATTTTTTGTTTTTGCGCATAATGGAATGTATTGAAAATTGAATCATGTATTTGTTTTGTGATGGAAATGAGGAATGTGTTATTTTTCGAATCGTATACTTGTTTTTGTTTTTGAATGTTGTTTTGTTGTTAAACTGTTGTAATTCGTGTGGCTTTGGAATGTTGAATGTAAGTTGTATTTTGAATATTGTTTTGTTTAGGATTTCTTAATTTTAAATTGAATTGTGTAATGTTATCTAAGATTCTCATATTTTTAAGGGCGTTTTGACAAATTCTAAGTAAACTTAATGATCAAATTTTAATTAAATCTTAACAATTTTTATCTTAAATTTAGTAACAGAATTAAACTTTCATCGTTAAATTAGTGACGAAATTAAATATATATTGCTATATTTAATGATGACGATAAATTAGTGATAAAATTGAACATTCATTGTTAAATTTAATGACAGTGTTAAAAATCTGTCTATATAAATTTAACGATATTAAATATTCATCATTGAATTAAAGACAAAGTTAACTTCATCTTAATTAGAGATGATATTTTATTTTCAACATTAAATTTAGCACAATTTAAGCCGAAGTTAACTTCATAGTTAATTAGGGACGATTATTTATTTTCAACATTAAATTTAGCAACGACAATTTAAGCCGATCACTAAATAACCTGGCAGCTCAATTTTTCATGATCGAAAATATCAGTTGCTCTTCAATCGCTAAAAACTATTTTTCTTGCAGCACCTTGTGATCGTACAGTGACTCTACGCAGGGTAAGGATTTAAAAGTTGGATTAGATAGCAGATAACTCTGAGATTGTCAGTTCAGTTTCAAGAAAGTTTTTCACTGATCAATAGAATAAATTGAGAAGTGTTCATAATAGATAATCTAAAAACTCATTTTATATATATATATATATATATATATATAAAAGGCAGGTAAGGATTTAAAAGTTGTCGGAAGCTTTACTTTTACATCTTAATAATTATTTTTCCTTCGCTTTCGGGTGAAACATCCTTCTTGGAAGAAGTAGGTATTGAAAAATGAGCACAACGGGTCAAACATTGCCAAGCGATTCAAACCGGCGGCTGACTTTAACGAACACTTGATTGTTGTATCTCGATTAGTTCATTGGAAGTCTCCATCGATGCACTCACGTGATAAAATTAATATGTTCATTCTTCTTACGTATTAGTCACGATATCTGGACTAATAACTTCTATGATTTATCTCTTTTATATTGATCCTGAGACGAATTAACGAAGACGCTGAGACGAACGAATCGCTTTTTGCTACCATAATTAATATGTGAGTATAATCATTTTGAGATATGAAAATTAAAATCCGACAAAATCAGTGTGTTTGTCATCTCCATGTACTGATCATAGCAATCGGGTTAGTAACCCATGTGATTTACCTTCTTTGTGTTGACCCTGAGACAAATTGAGGGCACTGAAAACGAACGAATCGTATTTTACCATATCGATTGGTTGATTATAGCCGAGATTACGGTACATGGAGCGAAATAATAATTAATTATCTTTTAAATATTTACTGTTTGATGGAGTGAAATAATAATTAATTATCTTTTAAATATTTCTTGTTTGATTCCTAACTATGATTAATTTTGTAAAAATTTTCTCTTAATAAAGCGTGCAATCATAGGAACTTGAGCTTTTGTACCGTCCACATCGAGCGCTTTCTGATTTATCCTGATAGTCGATGAGAAAATTTTATAAGACTGGATCGGTCATTTCAAATTCGACGTTATCCAATTTGATTAATTATTTTTTAAATTATTTGATTGTATAGTAACTTGATTAAACTATATCTTAATGTATTAATAAGTTATATATTAACATCTTACTTGATTAAAAATTTGTTAATTAATTATTAAAAAAAAGGTCACTAAACATTTATTTCTGTTTTCTTTTCCTTTTTTTTTTTCATTTTTAGTAAACATTTACCAAAGCGTAGGGTGGGCGTGCCTCAGTATACCTAGCCAAATTTCCTTCGCCTTTTTCTCCGCCGCCAACTTCGCTCCTCCTCCCTTCGCTCCTTCTTCCTCCCTCGCAGGCTCGCACTCGCACTTCTCAGATCGCTCTCGCTACCGCCTGCTGCGATGGCTGCCTCGTCCTCTCCCCACGCTCTCCTCGTCCAGCAACCTCTCCGCCCTTCCTCCCCCCTCCCTAGCAAGCAGACCCTCCCCGTCGCTCCCCTCCGCCGCAAAACTCGCCTTTCCACCATCTCCTGCACTGCCGTCCGATCTCCCCCGGTCTCGCCCTCCGTCGCCACCGGACGGATCTTCAACTTCGCCGCCGGCCCCGCCACTCTCCCGGAGTCCGTCATCCTCAAGGCTCAGGCCGAACTCTACAACTACCATGGCTCCGGCATGAGCATCATGGAGATGAGCCATCGAGGGAAGGAGTTTGACGCCGTCATCAAGAAGGCTGAGTCCGATCTCCGCCTCCTCCTAGGGATATCCGACGACTACGCCGTCCTCTTCCTCCAGGGCGGCGCCACCACCCAGTTCGCCGCCGTCCCTCTCAACCTCTGCGCTCCCGGCGACAGCGCAGATTTCGTCGTCACCGGATCGTGGAGTGACAAGGCCTTCAAGGAGGCGCAGAAGTTTTGCAAGGCCAACCTGATCTGGTCCGGCAAATCTGAAAAGTACACCAAGATCCCCTCGTTCGATGGCCTCGAACAGAACCCGGACGCGAAATTTTTACACATCTGCGCCAACGAGACGATCCACGGAGTAGAGTTCAAGAATTACCCCAGTCCTAGCAATAAAAATTCGCTTTTGGTTGCTGATATGTCGTCCAACTTCTGCTCGAAGCCTGTTGATGTTTCAAAATTTGGCTTGATCTATGCTGGGGCACAGAAGAACGTTGGTCCCTCCGGCGTCACGATCGCGATAGTGCGCAAGGATCTCATTGGCAATGCCCAGCCGATCACGCCTGTGATGCTGGACTACAAGATCCATGCTGACAACGCATCCCTTTACAATACTCCGCCTTGTTTTGCGATCTATATTTGTGCTCTAGTATTTGAGGACCTATTGGAGCAAGGTGGGTTGGCGGGGGTTGAGAAGAAGAACCAAAAGAAGGCTGGAATTCTTTATGATACTATTGATGAGAGCAATGGGTATTATGTATGCCCTGTTGAGAAGTCAGTTAGATCCCTCATGAATGTTCCTTTTACTCTGAAAAAATCTGATCTTGAGAAGAAATTCATCGAGGAGGCTGCAAAGGAAGGCATGGTTCAGCTGAAGGGACATCGATCAGTGGGCGGTGTTCGAGCTTCCATTTACAACGCTATGCCGTTTGCAGGAGTCGAGAAGCTCGTTGCCTTCATGAAAGATTTCCAAGCCAGGCACCCTTGATTTTGTTATGTCCTGTTCTTGGTTGCAACTCGAGGCTTTCTTGTTTTGCTTGTGGTTTTGTTGTCTTACGGATCAAATTCAATCCTTTGCTTCACTGTCTTTTAGAAATAAGGCCATTTGTTTGTCTCGGCATCGGAAAGATCAATTTTCTGTCAGATGTAGATCATGTCTTCCTTGATCTGATATAATTCTATGACTTTTGATATGCAATTCCTTCAGGAATCAGAAGATCCTTTTGTCTGCTAAGTCACTGATCTCCTGCAATATTTTTCTTGCACTTGCTTTGTGCTTTGTGTTTTTGCTTGATGATAATTCATCTTTATTTTTTATAAGACATGTTCAGCTCACCTACTTCTTGTGGTTATCTATGTGAGTTTGGTGCAGCATTCATTTGTTTAACATTGTCTGGTGTAACATTTATTTCTTTGTTTATGTTTACTGGTGCAACATTTATTTATTTGTGTTTATTTAGTAAAATATATGCAACATTTCTTTTACTCGAGTTGTAGTTGCATTGCTTCATGGTTTCTGCTTTCTGCTTTCAGGTGAAAGCAGTGGCCCTTCATTGGGTTTTCAACTTATACCTACCATTTCAATATTTTGAATGTGTATGAACCATGTTTTTCTATGGAAAGTTGGAGTAATGCAATCCATGTTTCTCTATGTTTTTAAAATCTGTGATGTATTTGTTTTAGTATTCAAATGCATGGAGCTACAAGTAGAAAGCTTTAGCCCGGGTTGAGCATGAAGGGGTGCTACAAGCATTTCTGATTTGAGCTAATTCAAATTGTTTGGGTAGTTCATAAGTCTATGAAACCATGGCAAGCAGTTTGTCCCAGTAAGTTTTATATATATATATATATATATATCAACATTTTTATTGGTTCAGGCGTGTGTCGGTTGAAACTCAGTATATTTCATTTTGCATGGTAAATTGGTTTATTATGGATTTTAAAACTGCCTGTTGAATGTTCTCAATACTGATTTAGTCCAATGTGCCTGTTTTTCCCACATACTGGTTATTCAGATTAGTAGTCCCTGTGATTTATCTATTTCGTGTTGATCCTGAGACGGATTGGCGGGGGCATTGGAGATGAGCAAATCGCCTTTGCCAACAATACTGATTTTGTGCTTGTTTTCCCCACGTACTAGTTATCCAGGTTAGTAGTCTCTGTGATTTATTTTTTTCATGTTGGTCCTGAGACGAATTGGCGGGGGCATTGGAGATGGGCAAATCACCTTTGCCAACAATATTGATTTAGTCGATTGTTTATTATTTTGAAGTACACACATGGTCTTTAATGTATCATTTGTGTGTCTTGACACTCTGTATCCTTTTTATTATATCATTTGTGTGTCTTGACACTTTGTATCCTTTTTATTATTTTTAACAAAATGTTTGATTTTTATAGCATTAAAACATGAATAATGATTGAAAGAGTGAAAATGGGAGAGTGAAAATCATAGTGAATGACGTGACACTTTACATGCACGATCTTCGACGGGTTCACCGTGCCTCCGAGGGTATAGTTTGATTCGGGGCGGTGGCCGAAGGCCGCCGATGGTGTCCAAGTGATAATTGGACGTGTGCATGTAAAGTGTCACGTCATGCCACGTCATGCCACATCATTCACTATGATTTTCACTCTTCCATTTTCACTCTCCCTATCATTGCTCTTAAAACATAGGGCTAAAAAGAATGAGCAATGATAGAAAGAGTGAAAATGGGAGAATGAAAACCATAGTGAATGATGTGGCATGACGTGACATGACATGACACTTTATATGCACACGTCCGATTATCGCTTAGACACCATCGACAGCCTTCGACCGCCGCTCTGAATCAAACTATACCTCGGGGGGGGGGGGGCACGGTGAACCCGTCGGAGATCGTGTATGTAAGGTGCCACATCATTCACTATGGATTTCACTCTCCCAATTTCACTCTCCCTGTAAAATACGGCAATTGGGAAAAAAAACCGGTAAAATAAATTTTTTTCGATTATTTACACGGAAGATTTAGGATTAATGGACTAGGGTCAATTTATGACTAAATCTAAGGGGTAAACTGTGAAAATCTTACCCTAAGAGTAATGTTTGGAGTTTGGAGAATAGAGGGGCTTTTTTGTAAAAAGTCATTTATCCCTTATGAACACTCCGCGTGCCCTAACTCTCAGCCAAGGCCGACGCCTTTCTCTCCTCTGCCTTCGCCGCAGCCAACGCACGCAGCTACGCCGCAGCGTCCTCCTTCCCCTTTCTTCTTCGTCGTTGCCCATCTCACGTGCGAACCCTCCTCTCTCGCAAGGACACGGTTCATTGCACCATCGACACTAGTTCTCCTCTTTGACTCATCGCCGCACAAGCTACAATGTCGAGAGATGGTCAATCGCCGGAAATGATGTCTCGACCTTCCCTCTGTTACCACAGGTGAGTAGAATTTGAATCATGGAGATTAAGCTAGGTTTCCATTTGTAGATCCCCTCTCCTCAGGGATTTGGATTAGTGTTTGAATTGGGGCTTGATTTCAATGTTGTTATCTGATTTGTCTTCAAAGGTTTGAATCTGTGATGGTGGGTTTTGATTTTTATTTGGATGATCTTGTTGTAGCTCGATTGGAGCTGGGATTGGCTGACCTCCCTCTATCTGTTACTATGTCATTGGATTTAGAGCAAGGAAATGGCTGCCGGTGAAGATACAAGTAAGTTCAGTTATTAGTGTTTAGTGTTGGATGTTTAAATGTGTATTAGTTGGGCTTTTGGATTAAGTTGTTGATGCATTGCTAGGAGTTATATATTCAGAAAAGGAATTCTGTTCTATTTTTTTGTCCTTTGCTCATAGATTTCGATTATGATTGGGTTATGAGCTTTGGTTTTGAGTTTTGTGATCCTGTTAAGTTTGTGCCAAGAGACCGTTGCTGTGTTAGAGAGAGAGAGTCTTCTATCGATTTGCTCCGTTGCTATTTGATCATGGAATATTTGGATGAATAAGTAGAGATCTTGTTTTGGTTTTACTTAAGGTTTCAGTATGATTTGGATCTCCATACTATGAAAGTGTGTTGGAGTGTTTTTGATCTTGGTAGTGAACATGTTGTGGTATGGTTTCCCTTCTGTTTTGCCGAGATGTCTTTTGATCTCGGTTGATCCGATTTCGTGATTCGGTGATGTTGTGAGGATTTAATTGATCAATTCGTAAGGAATTGGAATTTGAATGTGATGGATGATGATATGTTATGGCATGTTTAGTATGGAATGCATTGGTACTTGTGTAGATATTAAACCTGTGTTGGGTTGCTTACAATGAGATGAAATGTTGGATTAGGATTAGATTTAAGCATGTACCCGTGTTTCGTGTTGTAAGATCAGATTAGTTCTTGGTTGTGCACGTGATGCCATGTATCACTCCTTGTTAGTTGTGAGTTTTGATGAGGTTGGTTTATCTCGAGGAATTGTTCTCATGTGATCGGAGTTGAGTGGATTTGCCTCCGTTAGAGAAATCCAGTGCGGATTTGGTAATCACTCATGGGTTAGATCGGGATAAAATATAACTTGAGTCAGGATTCAACCTACACAGAAACTAATAACTAATTAGGGTTAATTAGTGACAATCACCTTTAGGATGGTGATAATTGGGTTTGTATCATGTTTAGCTAGTTATCATTTGTTATAGTAGCTAAAAAACTATGTCCTCTTATACAGGACACTGATCGTTGCTGATTAGCGGACGGGAGGTTCTTTCTGATACGAGCATCTTACGATTGAGGCGGGTACCTTTTGACTTATCTTTTAGATATTGTCATATTGCTATGCATGGTTGGTTATAGATAGCAGTAAGATTATACGCTAGCCCTGAGTTATTATGCATGTCCTGGATACTTGTTAGTTATCCCTGAGTTATTATGCCTGTCCTGGATACTTGTTAGTTATCCCTGAGTTATTATGCATGTCCTGGATACTTGTTAGTTATCCCTGAGTTATTATGCATGTCCTGGATACTTGTTATTTATCCCTGAGTTATTATGCCTGTTCTGGATACTTGTTAGTTATCCCTGAGTTATAATGCATGTCCTGGATACTTGTTAGTTATCCCTGAGTTATTATGCATGTCCTGGATACTTGTTAGTTATCCCTGAGTTATTATGCATGTCCTAGATACTTGTTAGTTATCCCTGAGTTATTATGCATGTTCTGGATACTTGTTAGTTATCCCTGAGTTATTATGCTTGTTCTGGATACTTGTTGTTTATCCCTGAGTTATTATGCTGTTAGTTTCATACAGTCTCAGGTATTGCTATATCTATATGTATGCTTAGATATCGGGATGTATCTCTTGTATTTGACATGAGGGATGTATGTGTGCATATCATACACCATCCTTGCACTGTTGCATGCCGGCGATCAGCGACTCCCTTGTGGTTGAGCCTAATCGTCTTCCGGTACATGACATGCACACACGGCCACTCATGGGTTAGTGGATACCGTAGATGTGTGCATTTGCCCTGTATTGCTCCGTTCGGCCACTATGAGGAGGGTGAGCGCGGGCGTGGTAGCAAGCAGGGATCCCTTCTCGTACTGAGCCACGAGGAGATGAGAGTTTGACTCCCCCATTGCTTGGGGTCGGAGCGGAGTCTCCACCAGCATCCTGTCCACCCGGTCACTCAGGAGTAGTGATGGCAGGGTGTACAGTTGTCAGAGCCCTACCCGTTCAGACGTCCCTATGACAGGTGTACAATGATCTGTCTGGTGTCAGGGGTGACACATGTCATTGCACCATGTGCATACTTTGCATCTTGCATTGTTTGCTGCACTTATTTGCTGCACTTGTTTGACATCGCATATTCTGGAGACTTGTTATTTGAGATTATATGTTTAATGATATTCCCTTGGTACTTATTACCTTTTTTTCAGGATAGCTGGATTCTGGTATGTATCTACCTCAGTATTTCCAGTACTAGTTTTTCCATATTGTTGATATGAGACTGTATTAGCGTAGATGCTTATTGTTGTTATAACATACTATGCATATCTGCTGGGTATTCGCTGAGTTTATGGACTCATCCCGTTGCCATATGTTTTTATTTCAGGTTGAGATACTTGGAGTCGCCAGAAGAGCCCAGCAGCCAGTCCCTACCCATCGCGACCGTAGGATTTTGTTTTGTATTTGTTAGTGCATTGTTTGTATTCCTTTTAACGATTTGTATATGTCCTATGTGTCGTGAGCCCTAAGGGGTTTTTGTGTATATTGGTTGTTTCGTCGTAAGTCGGACCGGTCCGCAGTCAGGTATGATTTATTTCGTATTATGGTCAGTTTATGTCTTGGTTTTGAGGCCTGAGGCCAAATTATTATCTGCGTGTGTGTTTGGATATTGTATGTATGTGTAAATTGTCCGCCGGACAGGGGAGATGTTGCCCGATTTTATATTGGAACAGCGTCTCCTGGGTCTCGGGGCGTGACACTCCCAATCATTATTTAAAAAGAATACAAGCCAAGTTATTTTGGGATGTTTAAATTTATTTAATAAAATGACTGTGTCAAAGTCGAGTTTTAAATGAAATAAGCTATTAAAATAAGAGCAATGATAGAGATAGTGAAAATAGGAAAGTGAAAACTATAGTAAATGATATGGCATGACGTGGCGTTTTACATGCACACGTCCGATTATCGCTTGGACACCATCGGCGGCCTTCGGTCGCCGCCCCGAATCAAACTATACCCTAGGAGACACGGTGAACCCGTCGGAGATCGTGCATGCAAAGTGTCACGTCATTCACTATGATTTTCACTCTCTTATTTTCACTCTCTCAATTATTATTTTTAAAATAATTAATAATTATTCAAGTTTAGTTTGATTGATTTATTTATTTATAATTTTGATATCAATTTAATTCGTTTAGATATTATCTAATTCTCAATTTAAATTTGTTTAATTATTTAAAATTTTTATTTATTTGATTAGTTATCGAATTTGGTAATTTTCATTTTAAATTTTTTTATTTAGTATGTTAATTAAAATTTTATTAATGAACATTATTCAAGAGTATTGTTCACTAACATATTAATGAATTGAAGATATATATGTTCAAGTTTATTCATTTAGATTAATAAGATATTCAAAACTATTTATTTAATTAATCATATTGAATATCAAGTCGAATTTTAAATTTATTCATGAATGCTTAAATTATTTACAGAACTCCAAAATTGAAAGGGAACTTTCATTTCACCTTAAACCAAATAATGATATCTTAGGAAAAAATAATAAGGTAAAAAATAAAAAAGTAAAAACTCCTCTATGTGTTTGAAATCATTGTATACATTTTTCTTTCATTTTTTTTCCTCAAATGAAACGTGAATCCTAGGATGTTGAATTTTTAGACCGTTTACTATAAGCACTTTTCGATTTATCCTAATGGCCGATAAGAAATTTTCATGAGACCGGATCGGTCACTCGAAATTAGTTAGAAAAATCTTGTTAATCAATTCTTTGATTTTTTTTTTAAATCAAAATTCATCTCACTCCTTCGGTTCCTTCGTAAAATGAAACAGTTATCTTGAGTATATTATTTGACATTCTACCTTTTATCATATGTACTAAATTTTAAATTGATAAAGTACGTTATACTATGATTTGACATTATATTTTTTATCATTTAAATTTTAAATTGATAAAATATGTTAGCTATAATTTTATAACTACTCCAACATGAATATCATTAAATAAAATAAATTTAAATTATAGTAGTTATGATTTCATGACTACTATAATATGAATATTAGGTGAATAAGTAGAATTTGTATTGTAACAATTACAAAATTATAGCTACTATTCTTTAGACATATTATGTTTAACAATATTCATATTGTAACAATTATAAAATTGTAGTTATTACTACGTACCCGATCAATTCAAGATTTAATACTTATGATAGAAGATAATAATATTAAATAGTATATTTGAGGACAGCTGTGTCATTTTATAAGATGTTGAGTGGGTTGAGTTGCCTTTCTTATAAAAATAAAAAAAATAGTTATCTCCTTTTCGATGATTCTAATAAAAAGGACACTCTTTTAATTATTATCCAAAATAATAAAAACTCAAAACTTTAAATTATATGTTTTTTTTAGCAAAAGATGATATCACTCATTTATGTATCATTGGACTGATATGAGATATAAACAGCCAAATCACGAGATATATTTTATCCTAGACTTCTAATAATATATCGATTCAAAACATTTACTTATTTTCAATTCAAGATGAAATCATTTTTTAAAAACCCACATTTATTAATGATCGAGCATGACTTCTTCCTTAACTTTCAAATTAATCAATTAAGCCCAATACGAGGCTAATATGAGAAGATCAAGTCCAACATGGGCTTGAGCAAGCCAGACACACATTGTTGCCGTGAGCTATATCTGTGGATTTGTGTGGTTTTTTTTTGGCAAGCACTACTTATGGTGAGAAGATGAAGAAGGGTTTGGTTTAGGTTTTACCTTCCCTGGTCGGCCTTGTGTTGAATTAGTATAATGATTTGTTTTGGAATGGGTGGTTTCCTTGATCCTACGGCTTAGTTAGATGTGGGAATATTTGTTGGATTTCAATTGGATGTTGATAGCAAAAGCTTACGTGTTGTGACTTTGATTGGTGGATGTTTATGATTAGTTTTGGGATTGTTTCTTATGACACTACTAATGCTCTGTCGTGAGCTTTAGGATTTGAATGGTAGCTCTCGGTTTGAGTTTAGCTTAGCCTCCGTTTGAGATGTTTCTACTAGCTTGGATTAGGTGGTTGTGTTTAGGTGAAGTGTACTTTGAATCTTAGAGTAGTTGATCATGATCTAGGTATGGGTTGGCTTCGTAGGATTATACCTAATTTTGATAGTTGGGTTAATCCTAATACAACTTGGTATTTAGTTTGTATTACTTGTTATGATAGCTAAGTATTGTCCTTTGATACAAGACAATGATGGATTTCTTTAGACTTACGATCGGGGAATTCTATACATTACGAGCATCTACTTTGGAGACTGGTACTTCTTACTTGATTCCTATAGATTCGTTTACCTTAAATGCATGGTTGTTTTATTATTTGAGTAGAATGATTTATCTTAAATCTATTCCTCTTATTTTTCTTGCTTGATACTTATTCTGTGCTTGACCTTGGAGTAGAAATTCAAATTGTTCAGTTCTACAGTCTCATCTTTTAGTTTCTGATCTAAGAGTATCACGTGTACGCGTGTACTATAGAATAATCATTCGACCTATCTAGGGTTTATTCGACATTACATAAATCCTACCCAGCAGATTAGTGCATGTTTATTTCCTTTGGTGTGGTTATGTTTTGTTCGTTCTGATTACGTTTTTGTATCATTTGGATTGCATGATTTTGGGTTTAACTGAGGTGGTGCAAATTAGTGACATGCATCATAGCATTCAGGCTGACGACCACGAACTCCCTGGTGGTTGAAACCGATCATCGGGTATATTTTCCTGTTGTGTCATGCTCAGTTGGAGTTGTGTGTAAACAGTTAATACTCCCTAGGTGTTTGGAGGCTCCCAGGTCTTTCGGGATTTTTTCATATCAGAGCCACAGTTGTTGTGGTGTATTTGCATAGCCCCAGGTGCTTGACGCTTGTATCTTGTCCACCCAATCTACCCAATGTAGCGGTGGTTGGTGTGCATACAACACAGTTCATGACATCATGCGCATATTATGCATTGTGCATTGTTTGTGTTTGTTGCATTTGTTTGAGCTATGATTGTTGTATTTGATTGGGATTTTTGATTTTGCCCTACTTGTTATATAGTTTTCAGGTATGCTTTATTTTGTATAGATGCATTTTGTATATGTTCTTTACTCCGGAAACTGTATACTCTTTGCTTCCTTTATGTTTGTTTTACCCTTTTATTTACCATGCATTTATCAATTCTTATACCCCAGAGTTCCATCCTGAACTCACCACCCCTCGTTCTTCTTTTTGTTTCAGGTAGTCGATAGTTGTGTCTCGTGCCACTAGGAGAGGATCCAGCTGCCAGTCCCCAGTCTTGAGTAAGTTGTTTCTGTTTTCATTCTCTCGTCGTGTTTTATCGTATTGGGGTTATGTTAATGTTGTTTCGTTTCAGAGGGTGTTTGTTCCTCTATAGACGTGTATTCGTACTTTTGTGTTATTTTATTGGTTTTCGTAAACTTGTAGTAGTTTTATAGTATTAGTGTTGTTTTTGGTTTTATTATCGTTTCGGATGGTATATAATTTTCCTTTGGACGTGTATTTATTTATTTCTGTTGGATTTCGGTTTGCTGCACTTGACTATGGAGATTTTATTTATTATGTTTATTATTTGTCAGTTATATTATTTAATGCGTGGTTGTGATGATATGAATGTCAGCCGAATATGGCTGAGCTTTATATATTGTTATGGTTAAGGTGTGTGTATATATAAAAGTTTCATATTGTCCGCCGTACAGGGGAGGTGATGCCCGATTTTCGAGCGAACACGGGTCTGTGGGGGTGTGACACTATAGCCAATCTAAACTTAGTCAAATTGGTCTACCTTAACCCAAAGAAGATTGCACCATAATATTTGACTTATATTGAATCACAAGATGCACAATATATTAAATTAAAACTCGTTCAGATATCTACATTAACTTATTATAGGATGGAACATATAATGATGATGTTTCAAACTCAAAAAAATATCATTTAAATAATTTTCGAAGGCTCTGAACAATTCTTATCCTAAATTTTTTTCTCCATATTATAATAACTACAAAATCGTAGCTATTACAATTGTATAGCAACTCAATTGTAGTAGTTATAAATATGTCACTGTTACAACTCAATTATAATAGTTATAAATCTATCATTGTTACAACTGTATAACAGTTATAGATTTATAACTATTACAATGCGCAGATTTAAGTTGAAAAAAAAATGAGGGAGATAATAATGAAAAAAAGTTTTTTTTATAGCGAAGAATAATTATATTATTTTATAAGAAGATGAGACATTGTTTTAATAATAAACCGAAGGATGTCCCCTTAGACTATTAGTAAAGATTAAAGAGGACCTTTTGACTTTTATCCATTTATTAATGACAGAATATTTCATGGCTTGTTTAATTTTTAAATTAATCGAATTGAGAATATTTTAAAATAATATTATATAATATAAATAAACTTTCAGCCTAATCTGTTATCACAAAAAAAAATGAATAGCGATAGATATTTTTAGAAAAACATAACTAGACGAACAAGTCATTGAATAAAATCAAAAAACAGAGAATTATGGTGGGGATCTTTGACTAAATTTATGGTGGGGATCAGTCTTCCCAGTTGACCAAAAAAGTTTCTTCCTTGACAAAGTCAGCTTTAGCTCTCCTGCCTTACTATTAACTTGATCATTATTCGGCATTTTACAAAACCACATGAGAAAGTTTAAATATTATTCATTTCAGGTATTTAATTTTATAATTTTAAAAATATATAATACATTTCCATTATACCCTCGTTACTCAGAGAACTTCGAATTATTTTTAGAAACCTCTTTAATATATTTATATTTTCATATTTGAATTCAATAGCATAAATTGATAGTAATATATTTTTTAAATTGTAAATAGTTGAAAAAATATGTCACAAGTTGAATATAAGATTTAGGAGAATGTCACTAATTAATATATACTAACAAGATACATTTCATTTAAATTATCATGTATAATCATAATTATATAATTACTAGATAATCATATATAATGAGGATTCTGAAAAATATTAAAATATAATTTAATATTATTCATTGAATTTAGATATTAATGTAACAAAAACTTATTTATTCAGATATTTTAATATATAATTTAGTTTAATATTTTAAGGACTTATCTTGATTCACTTTTGTTAGAGTTCTCTTGTTCAAAATGGAGCCTCCACGAGCATATAATTGAGATGATAAAAAATTAATAGATTATCATTCATGTTTAAAATGGAGCGGATATAGTTCGATTGGATGACATAATAAGTTATCTCATCCTAATTGATTTCTATATATTACAGTTCTCTTTTGCGAGATGATCCACTTCCTTCTCCAGTACGTTTGTATTGTTGAATAAATTTGTCTGTGTCATGGCCAAAATGAAATTGGGGGTGCTTGTTTTTGAGCAGTGGATCGGGTGGTCTACTTGTGATTTATTGTGGCGGTCGATGGTGACAGCATTGCCGGCACAGCCCTCAGTGTTAGCGACAGCGATAGAAACGACCACTGCGGTTGCAGCAGCTATGAGAGATGAGGATATCAAGTTGTGGAGGGAGAGGGAGAGGGAGATCAGTGAATAGGGATTATAATTTCCTCCAAATTTAATAAAAAATTTGACATTTGACCCGAATGGAGGAGGATATAGAGAAAATTTTTAGAATTGATTATAGTAATCGAGTATGAGTATTTCCCGATATAGATATAGAGTAGAGGATGTTACCACCTCCGTCCATAAGCCTTATTTTTTATTAGAAAAGAAAAAAAATTTAACTTGCTTTCCGTTTTGAAAAAAAATAAATTAATTTACCTCTTTATCCTATCACCAACACATATCTTATCTTCTTTTCCACGAGAAATATTTACCCGACTGAAGGTGCGTGAGATGAGGAAGAACAAATTACAAGTATATAGAAATAATTTATTTTTTTAAAAAAATAATGATAGATAGTAAGAGAATGATGAGTAAGGTATGTATATTCGATTCTTGATATGACCGGGGAAGAGTATGAAAATTAAATACCTAATAAATATAAGGATGGATATAAAAATGGACATAATAAATGAGTATGAATAAAGATGATATAAAATCCTACCCTTTATCTATCGAAATTGATCTCCTCTCACGTCTCCTCCATCACAACCCTGCTGTTGTGGGCAGGAGCGGAGGAGAAAGAGGAGGAGCTCTAAGGAGATTTTGGTTATATCTCGGGTGAATTAACTTTTGATAAAATTTTAAAGGTAATTTTATTCGAAAGGGCAAAATTTGAAGGACAATTTTGGTATTTTTTTTTAATCACATTACACGACAAACATGCTTCGTTATATGGAAATTATTCGTTAAATCAAAAAAATTAAATAATATAATTTTAGAGATAACCAAGATTATTTACAATAATATTCAATCAAACATACACTCAATCAATGAGTTACTAAGACTATTTGATTCTAAAAATAATATAGAAGTCGGAATAATTTTAAATTAAAATTAATTTATTTTTAAAAGTTTATTTTAAAATAATCATATCTATTTTCTAATATAAATTGAGAATAATAAAATTTTAAATAAATAAAATTTAAAATTTAAATAAACAACTACCTAAATATATTATTTTGTGAAAAAAACAAGGAGGTAGAATATAATGATAAAGCCATATGTGTTTTTAAAATTATGAAAATTAAGTGCGTGAATAGATAATGTCTAAATTTTATTTACGGGTTTAGTAAATCTCATCCAAATGCTTTGTCTTTCACATAAAATCGCATCAATGTGAACACGGCGCATTCGATGGCCATGGCAATCATCCACGCATGGTGATGTGATGTGATGTGATAATCTATATTTTAAATTTAATAAGCTATCAAAATTAATAGTATTTTTTTAACATTTTCGATCCCTTATTTAGTTAATTCAAGTGTCAATTTAAAGTAAATTATCCTAATCTTTCTGACATCCAACTCAACTTCCTTTTTCTCAATTTTTACATAAAAAAATTATTCTTATAGAAACATTCTTTTACTTTAATTTCATTTTGATCATGTCGCGAAGTGAGGTAGACTCTCAAGAGCACGCGATCTCCTAAAGATCACGAGCTACAAAGGCTGACTCCGATCTGCAAGGAAGAGACCATTAGTGAACCCGCTGGGAAAAGTCCCTGGCAAGGTACTCTGACGATCAAGTAAGTTCCCGGTAATGGAAGACCGAAAGCAATGGAACAGTAGTAAAAATACTATTGCGCGTACCTGGGGGACGAGGAGCGGAGAGACTTATATTGCCGGGGGAGCTGACAGCTTCTACCATGTCTGCCACCTTTTGTCATATACGAGGACAGGAAAAGGCGCAGCTAGGGTGACTGGGTATTGTGTCGCATACCGGATTAAGGAAAGGGGCACTGTCAACTTATGAGCGAGCACCGTCGGGCGCCGCTCGACCTGACACGGGTCTAGGCGGTCTTGGTACGGGGTGCCAGGGAATGGCAGGAAGATCATGGCGTCAGCGAGATATTCACGATTCGGGCCAGAATGATGTCAGATCTGTGTCGACCCCGTACTTCTTCTGCTAATACTGTGTCAGGGAGTGGGTGTTCCTGTGGATCACGACAAAACCTTGAGTGCTAGTGCCGACTGGCGGCTTAGAAGGCTGGTGCCGACTAGCGGCTTAGAAGGCTAGTGCCGACTGCCGGCTTGGAACCCTCCTACCGAATCGGACTCGGACGGACCCAGAAGGAGGAAGTCGAAGACTCGGTATCTCTCTACCTCGGGGCTTCTCTGACTCGGGACCCTCCTGACCTGAGGTTCCCCTAACTCGGAGGTATTCCGTCGTGAATCAGCCATCCCAGTCGGGGTTGGTATCCTATTGGCTTCGAAGGGAACTGGCCGAACCACCCCCCTGGGCCTTGCGTTCGGCAGGCTCGTGGACCCCCTGGCCTTATCTTCGTCTGACGGGGCGCCAGGCTGACAGCATAGTTTGCAAAATCGCGATCCTGGATCGTACGATCCTACGATCCTGGATCACAAAACGATCCAGAATCGCGCAGAATCGTTTTTTGTAACAGGATCGCAGCAGGATCGGTAGGATCGGACAGGATCGGACAGGATCGTATAGGATCGGACAGGATCGGAACAGGATCGATGAAAGCTTTAAGAGGTCATAACTTTTGACTCGGATTGAACCACGTGACCTATAATATATCAAATTGAAACTCGTTCAAAGATCTACAAGTTAGTTTTAAGATTGAATCCCAAAAAATATTGTTTAAAGCCTTTTCAGAGGCCCAGAAGATTATTAATCTTTTTTATTATTTTTTTTATCTTTTACATCGTTAGTGTTAGGGTTTTAAGATTATTTAAATATCTATTTAATTATTTTTTAGTTAGTTTTTGATTAATAATATTATGTTATATCTTTTTTCTAAAATGATGAGTCTTTAGATGTCTATTATCTAATAGGTTGACAATTAAATTGGATTATCTTGTAATAAATAGAATATTCTTGAAGTTAAACGTGATTATTTTCATTATAGTGTTAATAAAAATTGTATATTTTTTCATTTTAAGGGTTTTTGATAGGATCGTACGATTTTACGATCCGATCCTGACCGATCCGATCGTGACCCCAAATCGATCCTGTGTAGGATCGCGATTCTACGAACCTTGGCTGACAGGCCACGCCACATCCAAGCTGGGTCGGGATCACATTTCAACTCCTTAATATCCCTAATCCACACCGATTGGGGAGTTTAAGAAAATTTTCTCTTAAATTAAATATGACTCTTTTTTCATTTGTCGCGAGGAAATAGAATTTCTCCTTATTTTTTATAGGTATAAAAAATTCAACAGAAAGTATAATTTCTCTTAAATTCAGTATCATTTATCTATAATTGAGTATATGTTCTATATTCAAATTGAATATGACTCTTTTTGTCCTGACCAATGAATTCGGAGGTCATATTAATGTCGATTGACTTAAGTTCAATTGTAGATGATTCTACTTAAATGGTACTGAATTTAGGATAAATTATATCTCATTTTAAATTTTATTATAAAAAAATATGAATAATTGGATAAATCGGAATGCATTAGAGCGTTGGAGTAAAAAAATATTTGCACGCAGGCTAGGGAATATGAATAAACTTTTTCTCAAGAATTTTAGAGCAATATACTGTTACTTCAACCACATAAAATAAACTAAATTATAATATGAAATTATCCTATAATATACTTAAATTATTTAATAAAATAATAATGTGAGAACACGTGCACCTAAACTTTAGTAGAGTATTTTGACAGATTTAAAATAATAAAAGGTACTAAAATAAATTCGGATGATTAAAACTATCAAATTCTCTTAAATTTAGTTAGTATTTATTCTTAATCTGTCCAAAAAACCCCAGATTGCAGTTACTATACGAGCCAACTAGATGTTTCTATCAATTGAAGAACATCATATAAAAACAATCGGATATAATATTTATTCAAGCTGCTCTTCTAATTTATTGATAATAAATAAACAATTTAACAGATTAATTTGTTTCACTAATCACGAGATTATGCTGAGCTCATTTAACTGCCTCTTTTGTTTTTCTGGCAAAGCAACCATTTTTTATTGCTCATTGAAATTGACACACGAGCTAATCCTGTTAAAACAAAGCGAGATGGCGATCTCATTTAACTGTCTCCAATATTTTTTTAAAAAAAAAATCTTTCTTTTCTTTTTTTTTCTTGATCCTGTCGCCAAGCGAGATGGCGATCCCAAGAGCCAGAGTGGTTTCTTCCGCGGCACGAGCGGCTGAGGCGGTGTTACCCTGGCGTCAGGCGGGTTCTTGCTTGCGAAACGATGGCCGTTAGCAAACGCGCCGGGGGTTTCCACGGTCAGGCACTCCGACGGTCAAGTCAATATCCGCAGGAGATATAGGGGAGCTGAATTGAAATGAAGTAGTAGATGAGAGAGCTCGCGCGCGCATACCTGCGGGAGGTGGAGTGAAGGGTTTATATAGCCGGGGGGACTGACAACCCTTGTCCGTGATTGACAAGACTAGGGTGTGGTACCTATCAGCCCGTATGAGAGCAATAGGGAGCGGCGCGACAGGGCGCAGGGTGCTCAAGCAGTACGATAGTACTGGATTGGCGGTCTAGCCGTGAAATGTGTCAGAGACGAGTAAGGCGTGCAGTACCCCGACTTCAGGGTCATACCCTGGATATGATAACATAGGGGGCATAGGGACGAAATAGTCCGTGCCCCGAGCGCCGACCGGCGGGTCCGAGTGTTGAGGACCAGGTTGGGTAATGGCCAGGGAGCGTGGGCAGCCACACGTCCGACCGGGAGTGTTGAGGCGCAGAGTACGTCCTGAGTCGGGAGTTTACCGGGATATGCTTGGCTGACCATGTTGGGTGTCCGATCCATGTGATGCGACGGGAACGTGGACTGCCACGCGTCCGACTGGAGCGCACGACCTAGGTCTAGGTCGGGAAACGGGTCGAGGTGACCGGACCAGGAGAGGCTAGGGGTCGGCCCGACCGACCCTGCTCGTTGCTGGCTGAATAGTGCCTCGGGGAGCTTCCAGGCTCAAGGACCCCTCGGGCGATGTCTTTGCTGATCCATCTGTTGGACCTCCATGGTGCCAGGCTGGCTGGCTGAGCGGGCCGGCTTACCTGTAGACAAGGCCGGGATCACTGACCAATAATATAAGTGGATTTTGTGTGTGTGTTTTTATGGAATAAATGGGGTGTAATAATGAAACTCAAACTCTATTAATTATTAGGATCTGCAAGCTCTGTTTGAATTTCTTCACTCCTTGATCACCTAATTGACTTTACTAGTTCAACCGTCAATTATATCAGTGAATGGTCAGTCTGATGAACGATTTAGACGCCAGAGATTTCAATTGCATATTGAGGATTCGAAGTTTGAACAGTAATTTGTCAGAAAGTCTATCAGTCAATATAAATGAATTATTTGCAATATTTAATTCTTCTGGCCAATTCATCTACTTTTCTTTCTTTTACTATCATTATTGACTTTACTCAGTCTTCCTCTTTGGCGAGTGGTGAGACGTTGATTCTTACAATGACATTCCATCCACATCTTTTCTGAAATGTTATAGTGACCTAAAGCACCTCCAAACTAGCGAAACTACATCTCTACTTCTCCTCTCCAAGAACACTTGTGGTCTCATTGTGCACTGAGACAAGCAACTCAGTCAGAGGGGAAGCCATGGTCTCAACTTTCACCTCAAAATAATTTAGAGGAAGGTAGGCCAAGTCTTTACACGGTTTACTGATCACTTCTTACCTTCTCTTTGAAGAAGCCAAAGCTCATATAATCTTGCAGGAACATGCCATCTCGGTGAATAGTTCCACTGGTATTCATGGGAAATTGCTGGTTTAAGGCAAACCCCTCCATCGGAAGAGTCTCTTCCTGTTTAAAGATAGGTGAGTGCGTTTTCAGTTATAATTCTGAATATGTTAATCGACTTTCTTGATTCAAAATCAGATCTTTCTATCAGAATCTCCACAAGTTCCAAGTCCAAGAGAGGAAAAAGAGGAGGAGATTGGCAAGTTGCCGTCGAACGCAAAGGAGGTCGAGGACCTGAGGAAGGAGGCTGCAGGGAATCCTCTGGCAACTTTCACTTTCAGTGAACTCGAGCTTATTACTGCAAATTTCAAAAACAGTGTGGGAGTTGGGGGATTTGGGCGCGTGTACGCAGGGAGCATCCCTGAGAACCTCAAGAAGGGTCTTCAACCTCAGCGAGTGGCTGTGAAGGTTCATGATGCTGAAAACAGTTGGCAGGGTCACAGAGAGTGGCTGGTAAATATTCAGCTTGATTTCCTAGATAGTGATAGTTTGAGTGGTTTCGATCGATGTTAGTAGTCTTTAAGGCTGGTTTTTGATGTGTTTAGGCTGAGGTTATATTCCTTGGGCAACTTTCGCACCCGAATTTGGTGAAATTGATTGGATACTGCTGCGAAGACGAGCACCGAGTTCTGGTGTATGAGTTCATGGACAAGGGGAATGCGGAACATCTTCTCTTCTCGAGTAATCTTTTCCTTAAATTTCCAACTCCTCTTCATCTTTTAGTAGACATGCTTTTACTTGGTGCAGGAGTCATCATCCTCTACAATTGTCAACTTCCTTCGTAGTTGAAATTACTTTTAACCAACAAAAGACAGATAGAAAATTAACAATGCTATCATAGTTTTTAAATATGATAAAATTGACAATCGACTTGTGTTGCCACTCCTTCATAATTATGTAGACATCTCTGGCTAATTAAAATTAAGTTCCATGTGACTGACAGGAGCTCTTGGCTGCCTACCTTGGAATATCAGAATGAAGATTGCATTTGATGCTGCAAAAGGGCTTGCTTTCCTCCATGATGCTGAAAAACCAATCATATACCGCGATTTTAAAACATCAAACATTCTTTTAGACAACGTTAGCCATCTAAAATTCTTTCTTGTCGTAGTTACATCTTCTCAATGAACCATGTATAGATATTAATGATGAACTTATTTTTTTCTCATCATTTCTACACTTAGGATTACAATGCAAAGCTTTCCGACTTTGGACTTGCAAAGAATGGTCCAGTAGGGGACATATCTCATGTTTCAACTAGAATAGTGGGGACTCGTGGCTATGCAGCACCAGAATATTTGAAGACAGGTAGGTACATGAAACTTCAGTTTGAAACAACAATGATGTTTCAAATTAGATCAAGTAGAACTGCAGTAGTTGATATGATGCATTTGGTGTTTGTAGGTCATTTGACAGCGATGAGCGATGTTTACAGCTTCGGAGTCGTGCTGCTGGAGTTCCTCACGGGGAAGAGGTCGGTGGACAAGTTTCGGCCGGCGGGAGAGCAGACACTGGTGGATTGGGCAAGGCCATATCTGACCCAGAAGAAGAGAGTGCTTCTCATTGTGGATTCCCGGCTAGGGGCAAACTACCCTGACAAAGCTGCTCAGAGGGTGGCATGGTTAGCCAACCACTGCCTCAATCACAACCAAAAGGCAAGGCCTCTGATGAGGGATGTTGTCGGCTCCTTGGAGTCTCTTCAGGTAGCCGTTTGATCATCACTGTCAACTAGTAATCAGTTCTTATGTAAGGCTTGCAATTTGATAGGAAGGATAGTGATATGTGTGTAGATATTGTAATGAAGAACAACAATTGCTATTGAAGTGGTTGTTGTTCCTCTCACTTTTGCCATCTTCCTCTACAGGGAACTGACAATAAATATGAAAGTCTTCAGTTAATCAAAACGCTGACTCAAAAGCCAGTATTTTGTTCTCACATGGTGCTTAAGCAATATAATATGTATGTGTGTATTTTTAGTTTAGTCAAATTTGACGGCAGATTTGGAGCACATCATCCAGATACATGAACGTTTCTAATACTCTATGCCAAGTGAATCAGATGAGGTTCAAATTCACTTATTTATATTATGGAATTTGTTCGAGTTTATTCGTTAAATAACTTAAAGTTTCTGACAAGGACACTTGCAGTGGAGTAGAGCCTTCCAGCTGCTTTCGTTGAATTTCTTGGATAAGGATTCTTAGCCCACAAAAAAACACTTCATGGCTCAAAAACCATGTTCTCAGCTTCCTTCTTGATTGACTGGTAGAGCACAGACGAAAGGTAACGTTCGCCGAAGCTGGGGAAGACGACCTGCGTCAAAGAAGATGCAGAGAGCTACTAAAATGAAAGTGCCTTTACTTTCCTTGTAGTAGCATTGATTTGATATTGATCAGTCAGAGACAGAAATGGCTGGATGAGCATGCAAGATCATTGATGATGAAATGGTATACCACAGTTTTTGAATAAATTGTAAATGCCTCTAATTGAAACATACATGTTATATAGAAAGGAATGGAAATTATATATACATTGAAGGAAAAAAGACATACCACAATTAGTTTTCCTTGGTTTTCTGGCCTCTGTGCAATCTTAATGGCGGCGGCGGCGGCGGCGGCGGCACCAGATGATATTCCTACCTGCAACGTATATTGCACTTATGATTCTTATTTAAGTAGAATTGGCAACAACTTGAATCTAGGACGTTGAAGAAAAACGTTACCCACCAGCAGGCCTTCTTTGAGTGCAAGAAGCTTTGCCATTTCAATGGATTCATCACTTGTGACCTGGTCATCGGCACGTGAAATGTAATCAACTGTTGTTCTTTCTCAACATTTCAAAACAATTTGTGGGCTCTAAAAAAGAAGAGATAAAAGCCATACGGCTACTGGAAACCTAAAGATTTGTCACTGAGCCTGAAGGTTTGATGAGTGTTGATGAGATTATTTTAGCACCTTGAACACTTTTCAGTGCTGCGACTAACATGGTGTGTTAACAATGACAGTAAACAAGATTCTCAGACTACTTGAATAACTTCATCAACGAGATCAACATCTAAAACACCAGGGACAAAACCAGCTCCAATCCCCTGGATTTTATGGGGACCTGAAATTATTTTTTAAAAAAGAAAGAAATCCACATAGGTGAAGCAAGCAAAAAAGTCAATAACAGAAGTAAATATACTTAGAATTACAGATTATTGATTTTTTTTATTGTTTCCCTTGAAATAGAAATGCCTAGCTGCATCAGATTGAAAATTTCAAAATCATCTCCCGCTGCATCAAAGGAGAATGGGTGATTCAAAGAGGATTCTTATCGAGCAAGACGTGAAATCCAAGCTTTTTCTATTGGTAAGTTCATTGACATTGCAATATAAAGCTACTTATGTTTGGGACATATTATGTGTAACAAAGGATACATTCTTTTGAGTAAGATATGTTACCAATTTAGAAAACTGAACACAGAATTCAGAACAAAAAGGGAAACACTTGATTAAGTTTTAGCTCACCAGGCTTTCCTCCAGATAATACAGGACTTTCAACTGGCTCCACGCCATAAAGCTACCAATAGAAAACAATAAACGATGAGTAGATATACCATGAAAAAGAGAGGAAAAGGAAATTGCCCAAGGACTGTACAAGATGATAACAGTAGTTAGTATTTTTCTGTCGTACTACCTTAATGTTGGGATTTTGTTCTTTGAGATACCTTCCTGTACCAGTAATTGTGCCTCCTGTTCCAATACCAGAAACCAACATATCCACCTTTCCACCAGTTCCTTTCCAGATCTCTGGTCCAGTTGTCTCATAATGAATCTACACACATAAACCAAACATAAATTATAACTTCTTTTGCATGTAAAAAATTTCAAAAATAACATCACATAATATATACCTTGGGGTTAGCAGGATTTTCAAACTGCTGAAGAATATAAGAATTAAGTGTCTTTGCAGCAAGGTCTTCAGCCTTTTGAACAGCACCTTTCATTCCCAAAACTGGATCAGTGAGAACCAATTCTGCACCAAAAGCTTTAAGAATGATCCTTCGCTCAAGACTCATTGAGGCTGGCATTGTAAGAATGAGCTTGTAACCCTTGGCAGCAGCTATGAAGCCAATCCAATACCAGTGTTACCGCTAGTTGGCTCAATCAGGACACTCTTCACAGAGAAAAAATTGTCAGATGCTTATTTAATTAAAGCATTTGCAGACTTAACAGGATAGTAAGTATGAACAAAAAAACACAATTCATTGTTTACACGATGATTTACCAACGGAAGTTGTTTTCAGCACTATAATATCCTTTACTATTACTTGGAAACAGAAAGCATCATCTCCGAAGACTTCTTTATTGCTGTGTTTACTCTGATGAAATTGAGTGGAAAAGAAAGGAAAGCACAATTTTCAATACATGTCATTTCCCTATTAAAATTTTCAAAGGAAAGAAAATCACCTCAATGTTATGGATCTAATTTGGAGCCAAAATCTCTCTTCTTTCCTTTCTATCGAAGAAGAAAGAATAAACTAGGAAATGGAATTCTTTTTCCTTTCTTTTCTTTCCTTTCCTTTCTTCAATTGAGGAATTTAAAGGTTTATATAGATATACCTTTTTAAAGGACCACTAATGATGGACTAAACATTGTTTGAATGGATAATTGATGTAAAATGTGAGATGCTAGTGCAGATTACCAATGTGAAGACAACCTAATTAGATGAGTTTTTTCTTCAAAAGAAGAAATATTTATTTCAAGGCCAAAATGAGCATTTGCCGCGAATTCTTTTAGACAGAAATAAGCAACTGAAGAACTGATTTACCAGTCCTGGTGTGATAAGACCCTTCTCCTCAGCATCAACAATCATGCTGTATCCAATCCTGCCAGGAAAAATTATCAACTCATTAATTGAAATCACTGAAAACTCTCAAGTGAAGAAATGTTAAAGGTTCAAGTGAAGAAATGTTAAAGAAAATCCTTACCTATCCTTGACGCTGGAGCAAGGTTCCATCATCTCAAGCTTCGCGGCAATCCGGGATCCACAGCCATTTACTACCTTGTTGAGATACACCAATGGGGTTTTTCCAATCAACTGAAAATTTAGACGATTATAAAATAAACATGATAATTAATAATTAATGTTCTGCAGCGAGAAAAAAGAAAAACAAGTGGGAGATTAAGAGGAATCAAAAGAGAAGAGAATTTACTTCAGTTACATCCTTTGCTATTTCAGCACTGGCTTCTCCCATTTAAAATAGCGTAGTTGCAAAGTTCCGAACAGAAGTTACATATTTCTCTCATGAGATCGGAACAAACAAAAAAAAAGAATAACATTATTTTGCATCAACAGATCTACCACTATCGCCAAAACCCCAATCTAGGTTTTGGATATCTAAACAACAACCCTAGATCGCTATAAGAATACACAAAAGCCGCAGGTTTCGAGTCTAGAACAGACAACGGGATGAAGATTATACCGAGACCAACTATAATCTCAGTCAGATTCACAACCGGAACAGAAATTACAAAAACAACCAAATCATATTGAAAAGAAAAAAAAACAGAACATTTATGATCACCGTGATCTAACGAAGAGCGAAGAGGTCAAAGTTACCTTCTTTCCGATGAAAATCACAGATTCAAAACTCGCATTTACTACCGATCGGCCTCCGGTCTCCGTGAATATGGCTTCCATCGATTGATATCCATCGTTCTTTATTTAATTTCGGAAGGATTTGCAGCTGTTCAATCATCTAAGAGCTACATGGCCCCACAGTATGTCATTTCACGAGTGGTTTAGAAATGGGTGCAATTAACTTTTACGGATCATTTAAAAGATAAGTACGATAGATTACACATAGATATTTTATTCAAAAGAAGAATAAATTCATAATCCATCATCCATGAATTAGATTCGCAGTGTTTTTTTTTACTGTTCTTAACTTCCGCAGCAAATTTACACAGTGTGTTCGAGGGAACAGCCTTGTCATCTCCAATTATTTTTCTGGAAAGATGAAGAAGAAGACAGTAGTTGAAGTCTTCGGCATATCTTTGATTCAGTGCACTGAGTTGAATTGGCCGACCTGTGACAGCTTTTCCAGCGCACACTACTTCGATCTGACTCCACCATCGATCGAATCTTTATGTCAATTCCATTAAGAGGAGTCTATTTGACCAGAGCGAGCTTAAAGAAACACTTGATCAGAGAAAAGATTAAGAAGATGCTTCGTAATAGTATTAGTAGTAAGCATGCCGAGGATCTGACAGAGAAAATAATTCTTTAGCAGATATGCCGTACGCATGTCGAGTTAACAATCTACAGCATGGAGGAGGCGGTGCCGAATCAAGCGGTGGAGTTATTATCCTCGGCGGCGGCGGCGGCGGCGGCGGCTAGGGCGAGGAGGAGATCGAAGAAAGCGCTGACAATGTATTTGTGGGCGTGCTTCCGGTTAAGTGTGAGGTAGCAGAGCAGGAGCTCGTGGAGACGGCGGGCGCGGTGATCGCCGGCGGCGTCGAGGCCGAGCGCGGCCACCATTTCCTCCATCGACCGGCGGAAGTCGCCGTAGGGGTCCGGTGAGTAGGTGGGCACGGCGGCGGCCGCGATGCCCCTGATTCCGAAGGCGACTGGCGCGGCGGAGGAGTCCGCGATGGAGTTGGACCGCCCCGGGGACGCCGGCAGCAGGCGGCGGGAGGCGATGGCGGTGGAGAGGTCACGCTCGGAGGGGCAGCAGCTGGAGCCCTCGTCTCCGTCGAGCCCGTCGCGGGGAGACGACGAGGAGAAGAAAAAGGAGGCGCCTTTGCCAGCGGGGGAGGTGGAGCAGGGCGGAAGCATGGCCGGCGCCGTGTCAGGATCGAACAGGCAATTGAAGTGCTGGAAGACGGCGGAAGAGGAAGAAGAGGAACAAGAGGCGGCGGGCGCCGGAAGAGGAGGACAACGGGAGGAACGGCGATGGCCGGAGAAGCACTGGTACAAGTTTTCTCCAAACATTTCGCTTTCCTTGTGGCAGGGCAGAGGAGCGAATGGAGTTAGTCTCGTAATTTATAGCAACTCCTGGTTAACGAATTAATAAATAAAAAAAATATTTTTTTGAAGGGAAAAAAAACTCAAAGACGTTTATTTAACATAAGGGAACAAATCTTTTTCGACTAATTAAAAATCTGTCTGAATAAGGAAATTTTGTGATACGGTAACTGTAATGCATTCACGGTGCCATCAATGTAGATATAAATGGATTTTATTGTCCACCAATTTTTGTTGGTGATCTTTGTCAAGGTCCATGACAAGTGAATTTGTTCCTCATGTGTTTTAAGATGGATGAACACAATTTTGAAATGGGATAAGAAATGATGAAAACATTATTGAAAATACAATAATAATCTAAATAGATTAGAAAGAGGAGTTTAGATCCTTTAATTTTGATTGTATTTGCATTGAATTAAGTATTTACGATATTGGAATATTGGACAAGATCCAAGATTCCCGGTTTAGCCGCCTGATGAAATCCAGGTTAAGCGTGACTCAAGCAGAGCGCCTCGGACGCGGAGAGATTCCATTCGAGGCCAATTTTAATGGAGTCATCGTGGACAGCGCCCAGCGGCACGCGTTGATATAATTAATTGGATGTAATTGTAGAATTACGTGCTGTTGGCAGCTAGCTAGTTGCTTCATTGATTATTAATGCACGCACTTTTTTGGTACGTAGTGGAGGAGCAAGGCCGGTGTTTTGCATACGGGATCCTCTGGATTCATCTTTTTAGATTCATCGATGACGGATGAATTATTGTATTGATGATCGGATATTATTGACGATATTTGATCGTCGTATTAAATTAAATGATATCATAAAAGAATTATAAATCGGTTGAAATCGTTACAATTATAATCTCGTCAGATTCGACGGTGAATCTGACGAGATCGCAATTGTGACGATTTCGATGGATTCATCATACTCTCTAAGATATAGTTTTGTTTGGGACAATGACCGGAGGTCGTCGGTAGTGTCCGATCGACAATCGGACGATTCGCCTACCGTCGTCAGAGAGTGAGACAGACGAGATAGGGGCAAAGTGGGAGAAAAGATATGTCCTCGTGTTTTGCAGCAATAAAGCCACGCTAACTTAATTTTACATCCGATATACGTGCTCGGTTATCTCGGGCAGTGCTGCTAGCTAGCGATTCAAATTGCAAATAATTAATGCAAAATTAAACACGAAGAGCACTTTTATCAGCATCAGAAGAGCACCGTATATGGCAAAGTCAACGGTCTTGATTGATCTTCGCGGCGGCGAGAAGGGAAGCCCCGACGCCACCGGCATCCTAATGAATCGATTGATTGATTAATTATACTGATTAATTAATAGGTTAATTAGGATTTGTGCCACGTACGTAAATTTTGGAACAGAAATTTCACCACAGGAGCGATCGAGGAGTCAAAATCCAAGTCGCGGAATTAATCACAATCAGTAACCAAATATATAGATTCAATTATCATATATTAATGATTGAATTCTCATTTATGGAATTCAATCAGTAATCACAATCAGTAACCAACTATTTCACGCTGATCTCTCTCTCTTCTCCGCTTGCTGTCCGCCCGGTAGTGGCCGTGATCCCGCCCGCCTCGCTTGTGAGACTCGCGCTCACGGGAGCGGCTCGATGGCCTGGTTGGCCCCTCCTGCTCAACGCCCGCCGTCGCCTCCCTCCTCGACGACGACGAGGGCCTCCGCTTAAAGTGGCAGTCCTCCTCGCGAGGCTCCTGGTCGCGCCCGCTGCTCCCCCTCCTCGCGCTCACCGATGAGGTTCTCCTGGCGCGCTTGGCCTCGTCGCGGTGCCCGTCGGAGCCCGACTTGTGAATCGCCGGAATCTCCTTCGGCCCATTCCTCGGCGGGGCATCGGACGAGGAGGAAGCCTTCCTCTTCTTGCCCTCGCCGGGCTCGGGGAAGCGGATGCGGGCGAAGACGCGAGACCGATCCGGGAGGGACGTGGGCCCCTGCAAAATCAAAAGTATATGATCGTCATGTGAAACAACAAAAAAAACCAAAATTACAATTTTGACCGCTGCCTTGACCACCACAGTAAGTGGGGAACCACGAGGCGGGTGCACCATTAAGGTTTGGAATAAATTTTGAACTCGATCGCGGCCCTCTAGACTCGTACAATGGAGGCCTTAACGCTACTTATCACCCTTAACTAATTACGACAATCGATTAATGATTTACTTTCCAATTGATCATTAAAATGCTGAATTGTTGAACCAATGAAATCTGAGTAGAATCAACGGCTATACACTCTAGAAAAACACTGACAATGACTACTATTTTCCACCTTCAAAATGGATCATTTCACGAGGAGACGCTGCCCCTTTCAGATGTCATTCGCATAGATGCATACAGTGGGATAAATGAATACCGTTAACTTAAAGAAAGATCGGCCCGCTCAGTATCATTCTCGGCTGTTGTCATCTTGCTTACGTTTAATGCGGGTAAAGTAGTAGAGCCGACAATACAAAATTGAGGAAGAACAATGATTGACAAAAAGAAACATACATGCTTTGATTTCATTGAAGAAGAATCATTAATGCAGTGAGACCTCTTCTTGGCTGTCTGTCTCTGGAATGCTCCCTCTCCCTGCGACCAGCCAGACGATCATTTAAGCGACGAAGGTAGCAAAAATAGAAGGAAAAGATCGCTTGCAGCACTATTCAAGCTAGTTTAATGTAACCAAAGATATTCATGTTCTGTTAAACGAAACATTGTACAAAATCGCAGCTGCAAATTAATCAGAAAGGAATACAGCGAACGGGTTATTCTGACCGGATAGACCTATTTGATTCGCTTAACCCACTCTGCTAGCTCAATACAATCAGATTAACCATTCACCCAGTCATGCTTCCTCCAAAACGTTTGCCAGGTTCAATTGATTAGTCGATAATCAACTTGATTGAGTGAACTTACTCATCCAACCTACCAAGCTTGAATGGCCTTTTTGATTTGTTCGAACTGCCTCGACTAGTCTGATCAATCATCAACGCACTTGACTTCCCTAACTTGACCACCCTACTCACACTAAACTTTGTTAGTCAGCTAACCTACATAAGCTGCTCAACAGTTTGTCCCCCAGTTTATACAAGCAAAATTGACCAGCCTCACTCGACTGGCTCACTTGACCTGATGGTCCCTCAAGGCTTGCTCCACCCAACCAGCACCTTCAACCCAATTGGTCCCTCTGACTCATTTGGTCCACATAACTAGAACGGCCTCACCAAGCAAACAGATCCCTCTGGCTTTTCCAAATGAGCCGATGAATTATTTGAAGAATACAACAGATAAGGAATTATCACTACTGAAACAAAAAAGGAAAAACTATCCATGAAAATTGTGTTTTTTTTTCCAACCCATATAGGAATAACAAAATCCATACAGAATAGAATTTTTTTTCCTATTAACTAAATTCACTGTCATATAATTTAAATGACAAATGGGTCTATCCCAACGTTCCTAACCCAACCCAAACCATAGGAGGATAGTTTGGGATACTGTGTGAGTTAAATTAGGACGGATAGAAGGCAGATATAAGAAACTGTGATAGAGGCAAGTAAAAGTATAGGGGAATAATACAATGAATTTAACCAATTCCGTGAACTAATAACTTTCTAATCACCCAAGGAAGAAAGATAGCAAATACTGATCACACACCTTTCATTGAGTCGGTCCATCCCTCGCTTGTGCCTTATATCAGCCTTCCGGGCCTCATTTTCTGTGTTCATGCCTGGAGGGCTCTGACCCATGCCCATGCCGCCCATGCCTAACTCAGATAGATCCCTACAGGAACGTATCAAACAAGTATCAACGATAAGCTGGCAAACACAAAAGTTAAACCGTTATGCTAATTCCACCACCTTATTAATCCATTAATGGAATACACGACAGGATAAGAATTAAATAATAAACCATGCAGACAATGAAATAAATTTAAACAGATGCACCCTTCATATCTGGATGTAGCATTCCAAGCATTCTAGATCTAAAACGGAAGAATACTAGCAACCAGTAAATCAACCATCAACTTTCAATAGCACACCTTGGAACCGCTGGCATCATATAAGCTTGCGCTGCAAATGGATCTTGTGGAAACATTCCTCCACAGAACGGAACATCAAAGGGGCCAGGTGGATAACCCATAAATGGCATTGGAGCACCAAAAGGTGTCACATAGAGGCATCAACTCCTAATGGCATCCCACCGCCCCAGTAAGGGTTATAGCCTGAAGCTACTAAAGGCATGCCAAAATTTTCAGCCCCAAGGTCTTGATAGCCTCTCCATTGCATATCAGCAACTGCAGTTTAGTGAAAGAACAATGAAGTTAAGAAAATATTTAGGTTGTTTTGCAACCTAAACTGCAGTACATTTCAAGTAGTCACAGTTGAAGTAACAACAATATGTAATTGAATTTAATTCGAGTGAACGAACCTGAGACAGGAACTCGGGCTTTCTTCTTTTTCTTTGCTGCAAAAAGAATGTGTTAGAAAATACAGCAGAAAACAAATCAAAAGGTAATTCTGCAATTCAACTTGAGTATAAACAAAAGGCCCAATAATACAATTGGGTAGCAAGCGATAAGATCCATTTAGCCAATCCAAATAGTTGGGACCAAACAACTTGATGATAATGATAAAACAAAGAAGCACTTAGGTGACTACAGACTAGAACAACATTGAATCTAAAGAATAAATATAGAGCATCATTTGCCATCAGAAAAATATTTTTTTTACCTTGTTCTCCGACAGGCTGCATTTCATGGACATCCTCAGTCACTATTGGAGCATTTTCTGGTGACTTTTGCCCCTTGCTAACAGATTCTGGTGTTGCCTCAGATACATTTGCAGTTACAGCAGCCTTCTTGTCTAAAGAAATTAATTCGATATTTGCTGTTTTAATTTCACTAGCAACATCCCCATCCATCATGTGGGAAGATTGATCCATGGTAGGGTGCTTAGCTTCGTCTTTTGAAGCAACAGAAAGGGTAGGAGATGGAACTTTTGGCTGCGCTGGATGAGTTGATTCCATATCTACAAATGCAATTCTTATGTTATTCTGTTTGATACTACAAGATAAGTGTGAATAATCCAACAATTGAACATGTTTATACTACATACCTTGGGCCTGAACCAGGCTTCCAGTATTTTCTGTGCTACTGGTTGGTGATTCCAATATCCGATTAATTGTTTCTCTGAGTGTTTTATTTGGAAGGAGGTCATCCGCCAATATATTAGTAGCTCCACAGATGCACATCCGCTTTGACATAATATATTCTCTAATGCCTGATTACAAACCAAATAAACTCGACTTAACGAAATACTGACAGGCTAAAATATCTCAACTAAAAATTATAATACAAGAAAATGGGCATGCAATGAGACTTACATTTATCACAGAAACTCCTGAAACAGCATTTGCTAGTTAGCACTGCATCTTTCATTACCTCTTTACATAATGGGCACCGCAATTCAGGAGGAAGATCACTAACAGGACGAGTAGTTGGTAAACCCTCAATCTCTTTCTCAAATGCAGCTCTAGATAACAAAAAAAGAAACAAAAATCATGAATTCTGCAGTATATTCTGTCAGATCACAGACACTGTAAACGGAATTCTTACTCATTTGGCTTTAGAACAGCCACTGCACCACTTGGCAACGAATAGGATCCATCAGGAGTAGCCATTAGCATTGATTTTGGAATCCCTGTTGGAGGATTCACCCTCTTGATCTCGTAGTTAGGGTCTCCATTTGTGGGGCAATGCTGAATAAAATGGCCTACCAAAAGTGCCATTGGCTTAATTTCAACACGTACTTTAAGTGTAAAAAAAACTAGATACCAGGAGATCGTATTGTACCTGGCACTTTGCATCTATGACAGACATACCCAGCTGGAGGTGTCTTCCGTTCGAACAGACCTCGTCCTTCATTTTTCAAAGAAACAAATCTTCAGCAGACATATTAATCAACTAGTTAAACCAATAATTTTGCATACATGAAAAATTGAAATGCTTCTCTGTTACAAACAAACGAGTACAACAGGAAGAGATTCATGATATAGTTTTGCCATTGGAGATTCCTATCTTAATTTGATGCAATTTGTAATCATGAACATACCAAACAACCTCTCAAGGTTAAAGGACATGATAAGCAAAACTTACCAAAACCACGACCACCCATTCCCCTGCCACCAATGCCTCTTCCGTGATGTCTTCCAGAACCATATGGCTCTTGAGTTTGACTAAAGAAAAGCAATCAAGTAAATTAGAATGGGAAGTTCTGAATACTAATTATGAACAAATAAAGAATGCAAGTGTGATTTACAATTTTATATTTGAAGGTTTATCTATTGTAAAAAAGAAATATTTTAAGAAAATTGTATGATTATGACTCACTGATTCCAGTCAAGGGCAGGTGTATCAACTAGAGCTTTAATCTTGCTTTCCTCATCAACATTGTTTGCGGTAGGAACTTCGACAACAGGAATATTGATTTGTGAGTGGTTTGGTTCTGGAATAGCATACGGATCACTTCCAAACTCATCCCATTCATATTCTTCATTCTGCAAAATTCCACTATTGTGTTATACTCTTCTTACCACCTTGAAGCTAAACATAGTTCAATCGAGTTCTCCACGACCATCACAAGTAATCCATATGAAACAAAAGTTAAAAGTCCATTTCGCTAAAGTTAGAAATACTACAGTCACCTATTTCATCTATCAGGAAAAATATAAAACTTACATATCTGTCAGTAGATGAATCCCCAACCAACATGCTGCTGGATGGTGGAAGCTCTTCTATCTTATCCTCTACAACTTTAGGCCTGCAGATTAATATATTATATTCTTAGCATCTCTAGGTATACATAAAAAGATCCTTACGGATAAAATGCTTGTGGTGAATCTAAATGTAGAAACTTCTGAGTTTCTACTGTCATTACTAGTGTCCAACTAGAAAAACAGAGACACTGCAGGGTAAATGGTTCTCCCCCGAGTCAATTTTTGAAATTGCTAGTCACAACATTCTTATTGTAAAATCTTTAATGTCGATTGGCACAATTAAGTAAAAACTAAGAGAATGCACTTAAAGAATTAAGGTCCAAGGAAGTACTCGTCTCTTTGAGTAACAATAGGCTTCCGAGGTCGTCCTGGAACTCGACGAACCAAAACGGATGTGCTTTTGGGTATCATCGCTCCTTCATCTACGTATTCTGAAACCGAAAAAGGAGGAACAAAAATTCCATAAAATTCCAAAGTAATGATTTCAACTTCCACACACTGAAAAAAAAAACAATCCAACAAAAACATATCCACTAAACTGAATAGGACTAGCTGAGAACAGTCACTCTCGTAAACCAAAAAAATGGTCTTTCCTAATCTATTAACTGCTACTTACGGAAACAAAATACTCAAACCAGATTCAACAGTATGACTCTAGGAAAAGAACCAACCTTCATCAGTCTGTGCATTAGAGATCATGAGGTCGAAATCAGTGCCCTTTCCAAATAGCTTGGTTACAAAAATTCTTTCTTTCAAATTGGCAACAGATATAAATTGCCCCTCGATGGGAATTGAGTCATAATCTTTTGCACTTTTAAACTTATAATACACAGCCATTACTTTTTTTTTTTTGTCTCTTTTTCTCTCTGGTCCGATATCAAGAAAAATAAACCACAAAATAACAAAACTCTTGGAGTAAAAATGAGCCGCAAACTGCTTAAGGCCAGATTTAAGAAGTAGGCCTGAGTTTAAACTAGAACAACATAAATCATAGACTTGTGTACAGCAGATTTATCTCCTTTCTAATGACTCTGTTAAGGAAGGCGGGAGGGGCCTGTCTTGGATGAATATCTCGAACGCCGAGTGAAATAGCACAAAAGACCTCCTTCTTGTACGGCAGAACGGTGGACGCAGCAGAATCAGCTATCCGGAGAAGATGACAAAGAGCCCTAGATCGCCGCTTGGAAGACGCAACCTCCACCTGACGCTGCTCGGAAAAAAGATTCTCCAAGCTAAAGCCCCTTCGCTCGAGTGGATGGCACCAACAAACCAAAATCTGGCCGCAGGAGGGTAGTGTGGTACCGGACAAAATCCCTGCGAGTCGGAAGCAGATCGCAACGGACAAGGGGGACCTTCCGGTCTAAGTTCCCCCAAATCGATCGGAGACGAAACCCTAGGTCGATCCCTTCGAGAGGCGAATCCGAGGACGAATTGAAGGCGGCGCGCAGGCCCGTCGTTCGGAACCGGATCGAGACGCGAGAACTAGGGTGTTGAGGAGGGCACCGGAGAGTTGTAGGGTTCCGGAGAACTGGATCGCAGTTCTGCAATGGGGCCGGAAAGGCGTGCAGGGGCAGAAGAGCGAGTGAGGGGAAGACTTACGGATTCGGGGTGCTTTTATAACAACAATTGTCGGTTGCTAAATGCGCACCGTAAAAGTCGTACCCGAACGCTGATAGAAAAGTTCGAAGGACTCGTTTAGAACCGATGGGCCCACCAAAAGGATGCCACGTATGCGACTGCGTCAGCGGAATCGCGTGTGTGTGTTGGGTAGAGTTGATCGGGGCAACTTCTGGAGTCCCGCAAAAGTCGGAACTAATCACATCATCTTTAAAATAAACAAAAAATAAATGACTTAATTTTTTTTATAAAAAATATCTGTTTTTAGGAAGCGATTTTTTTCCATGTATGAATTCTATTTTATCCATAATTGTGTTATTGAATATATAGATTTTATTCCATGTATGAATTTTATTTTATCCATAATTGTGTTATTGTGTAGCTGAATTCTAATTGAAGTAGGTTTGCCATTACGTTTGCAGTAGTGTTTTTAAACTTGATCCCCACGCCTCCTAATTCTAATTATTCTTCGGTCTATAATTTATTTGTTTCCATATATTTACTTGATCAGATATACACGCACTCTGTTTCTTATTACTTGTGAACAAAAAAAAAGGATTTAATAAAAATTACTGCAAATTTATTATAAATTGTAGTATTTATTATAAAAATTACTGAAAATTACTGCAAATTTTTTTAATAAAAAAATTTGCCAAAAGCCATGCCCAAACAACTAATTGCAGTCATTCATCCAAAAAATAATAATTTGGATTTTTCCAAGCGGACGAAGAGAACTTGCGTATGGTCTTCAGCACACGAGAAGTGATAGCAAGAGAAGTTGAGCTTGATCTTCCGGCAGAGGGGGAAGCGGCAGAAGGGGCAGTCCCTCGAAGAGAGCCACTAAGAGCTCTAGACGTCAGTGGTGGTGATGGCGCCGCCGCAGAAAGGCAGTCCCCCGGCGCCTTCTCTCTCCCCAGCGTCAACTCTAGATCCTAATCATTAGAAACACAATTGCACGACCTTACCGTCATCTTCATTTTCAACCTCGAACCCTATCTTCCGCCATCATCCAAACTCGGAGGCATTGGCGGAGACAAGGGGGAGCAGGGGTGTGCTCAAGCACCCCCTTCTCCTTGAAATGTCTCACCTGTTCTCCAAGGGACAAGGAGGATGACAAGCTTGCTCTCGAAAATTCCACTAGTATATCTCACTTGTTTTCCGAGAGGCGAGGAGGAAGATGAACTCGAGCAGGGGAGCAAATTACAGAGTCGTAGTTAACCGATTTTAATAGCAAGAAATATGTTTTTAGTCTCTTATTTGAGCACCTTCTTGAATTTTTATCTGGATCCGCCATTGCTCGGAGGGTTTGTGAAAAGGAAAATGATACGCTCAGTCAAAAAATTTAATAAAAATCTCAATAAATGATTTGATATTTTACACGTAATGATCTCTGACGGATTCATCGTGTCCCCTAGGATATAGTTTGATTTGAGACGACGGTCAGAGTTCGCCGATGGTGTCTGAGTAGCAATCGAACGTGTGCATATAAAGTGTCATTTCATTTACCGAAGTTTTCATTGAGTTTTTCCACTAAGCGTATCAGAGCTCCTGTGAAAATTAGGATCGGTAAACGATGGGGTTATAAATACTTATAATATTATATCATGGTATCAAAAGATGATAACGTTTATCCTATGCATCCCTTACAGTTCGTCTCTAGATTATTGTGAAGGAAAATAAATTACGAGTAATTACTAACCCAAGTTATGACCAGTTTATAATATTATATCATCGTGGCAAAAGACGATTCGCTCACCCAGCGCCCCTGGCCAACCCCGCCCAGTATCAATACAGAAGAGGTAAATCACGGAGACTACTAACCCGCACAGTGACTAGCGCATAAGTATAATGTTATATTATGGTGACAAAAGGTTATTTACTCCCCCCAACGCCTCTGCCAACCAGTCCCAGAGTCAATACAAAGGAGATAAATCACAGGAGCTACTAGATCGGATATTGTGGCTAGGGCGTGGGGAGGGGTGAGCACACTTGCTTTGCCAGGTTTTAATAATTTTCACCCACGTCCTAACCATCAGTCCATCCTAATTTCCAGAGGAATAATTTCTCAAAGATTAAATATAATGTTATATATATCATGATGGCAAAACGCGATTCGCTCGCCCCTAGTACCCTCGCTAACTCGTCCCAGGGTTAATACGAAGAAGGTAAATCACATAGGCTACTAGCCCAAATATCGTATTTTGCTGGATTTTGATCCCGAAATTTCAAGATGATAACACTCATGTACTAATTATCATTTTCATCCTATGGAGATATAAATTATAACGTGGTGGCTTATTTGCTGGAGATCAATGGGGCTGGAAGGTAGGTAATAGAGATCCATCTCGGGGCATTGGGCTGAGATTTGAGAGGTGTTCTTGGCTTTGAAAATACCACTGATTTGCTCATTTTTGCCGTGTATCTCCCTGCGTTCTACTGATTGTTTGTGGTTTGTTTGATAATAATATAACTATTAATTTTGCTCATTTTTCTGTATAATCCATGCTGATTGATTTCCATTAGTGCCCCAAAAAACTATTGCATGTTCATTCCTCACAACCTCATGTTGGTTAACTAAACTTCTTTTTAGTTAATCCAACAAGAACAAGAAGGACAACAAACAAGTTGTATGTTCCTTTTGTAGATTTGTATATTGTATTCGATAGGAATTTTTTGTAGTTAATAACACTTTTTTTTAAAACGCACACACATAAATATATTTTATCTAAGTTCTCCTTTTATGTTTATTTCCTTGAAATTCACATACTTAACTATCTATGATGAGAAGAATTAAATTCAATGTTCCTTATTTAAAGTTTCTTACAGGCTTAATCCTGTGGTAGCAAGGTACAAGTGAGAGTAAATAAAGCATTCCAATACAAACAATGTTCTTAAATTTTAGGATTTTAATTAGGCGCTTAGGGGGAAAATGCATTAATTTTTATTGGGCTCATTGGTTTGCAAATAAAAAATTGATTTAGATATTTCTTTTATTATTATTTTGACAAATATATATATTTTTACACTTCATTGATGTTGAATATTAGATTAGACGTTCTACTTGAAGAAATTTTCATAACCTTCCATAAATTGCTTCAGAAAAGCAGCTGTGCTTGTTTAAGGTTTGAAATCATCAATATCTCGTGTGTTTCTTGTGCATTTAAGGTCGAGTATGTAAAAGGCACCACTTTTTGTTCTCCATGATGGAGTCTAGATAGAACACAGTTGTTTATTTGTTTGTTGGTGACCGTGGTGGTTACAAAAAGTTGGAGACAAGGCGTTAGGAGTTGATAGATTAGTTTAGACTTGGGAAAATACTCCATGTGGAGATGGGTCATTGATCCCGTCGGAGAGCGGCGAAAATGGAGTGTTGATAAGGGAGCTAGAAAATTGATCGCGAGAAGACCTCGCAGGCAAGAGATCGACCATGCTACTTCATACAAACACAGGAAGAAGGAGCGTTTGCAAGCGTACCAGGAGGATTTCTAACGCAGCCACTCTAACGCTCAAGTCAGTATCAAAAAAATGATGGAAAATGAATCGGATGTGTGAACTCTAGTTGAGCATATATGCATCGCGGAGGAAAAACATTTTTATAACACCCCTCATTACCTCAACTCCAATGAGGTGTTACATTTATATAAATGCAACTATCAAATCACTGTATTTCAGATTCATGGAGCATTCCCATCATTGTGGTATAATGATAACTGTGTATTTACTACCTATCTATACAATATCACGTGTTTTTGACAACTAGGGCATGGGATTTGTCCCCCAATGGGGCACCCAAGATGTTAAACCCAATGGGTCAGCAGGTCAGCGGGTTTTGAGGATCAAGCTCTATCCTTTAAGAAGACCCGGGGTTTGTAGATCGATCGTACCTGAGGTCTTATCCAGCTAATCTGATCAAGAGATCATTCGATCGAACATCTTTAGCCTTGGTATTCTTAGGGATTCTGTAGTGTCTGATTGGATGCATTCGTCCAACTAGTGTGAGTTTATCTGCTCTATTCGGGCGATCACCGGTTCAAGTTGTCCTTCATTTGTAAAGGATCTAAGATATTCGATCGGACGAATTCATTTGGCTGGTTTGAGTTTCACTTCAAGGTCCGACTGACTATGTTCGCTCGGCTGATAAGAGTTTAGTTCTTCACTGAGGTTCTTTCGGATCCCTTGTTTGACGAGATGGGGTATCCCTAGGCTATCATCGTCCGATCAGAGCTTCAGCCCGATACTAGCTCTCTTATGATTTTGACCGTCAGGTTAACCAGCCACCTAGCCTTTCCTGTTAGGGGGGTTTGCCAAATTTCCCGTATTAGTAATAATTCGATGAACTGATTCTTTAGGGGAATCCTAAATCCTAATGTTATCTCCTGCCTACTTAGTTTTTCCTGCTAAGTCTCCCATTTTTCCTCGCTACTCAACAAGGTGTTTCTTGTCACCTCTAAGATTGTTGACATGGGAGGCAAGAAAGGAAGGAGATCGAGGGTGCTAGGCATTGAAATGGCCGACATCATAACTGAATACCAATGTGTTGTTGTTGTTGATGAAATTCAGGTGGAACATTGATCTTATTACTTACCACTTATTAAAAAATAAAAGATTTTTTAAATCAAAACTTGTTGCAAAAGTTTAAAAAGGTTCATAAAAGAGGCTAACAAACTTGTGTCATAATATTTGCCTTCTCCTAGATGCTCATTTAGTCCCACGTTGGATATAAAGCCTTTAAATATTTTGTTGGCATCAAAGCACAATTTAGAAGTTGCCTTGAACTCGCCTGAATCACGAGCCATCTTTATGAGTCAGTCCAGTTACCAAAAACTTTTGGGATGAATGTTTTGGTGGAGCAAATGTTTCTTTTTCGGAGAGTTAACAAAAAAAATAAATTAAAATTACATAAATTTTAACTTATCTGTTGAGTGACCCGAGCTGTCTTTAATGCAGAATGTAGTCTCCCGAATTAAAATTTTTTAGGGTTGAAATTCCCGAGCAGAAATCTCCCGAGTCGGACGTCTCCCGACCAGGGCCTCCCGAACCGGAATTGGAGAGTTGCTGAGGCCTGCGCAACGCAGTTTGCTTGAAACAGATTTGTCCTCCTCCGACGATGCTTCGAAGCTTTGATAGACGTCTGCCTCTCAGGATATAACAACGGGACCACAGACACAACGAAGCACTCGTTACTCGCGGTGAACTGAAGAAGTACCTGAATACTATCAAAGGAGGTCGGGAAGGTTGGGAACGAGGTGGAAGATAATTTTCTCTCTCTCTTTTACTCTCGGTCACACCCGCTTAAACAAATTTTGCCCCGATTGGTTGGGCATTCGACGCGCGCAGGTCATGCACGCACACAAGTCCACTTGGTTCAGTACAAATTCGGGCCCTAGATTTGCACCCGCCTTGCGCACCCACGCGTGAGAGAGTATCTCCTCTAGCATTTGTTCACAACTAGCATGCTTGTGAAACAATATAAACCAATAATTATGCCTCAAGACTCTCAATATGAGACTAAAATCCTATTCATAATGGAGTCCCTTTATTCTCCACCTCCCTTTCCATTAATTAGAAATTCTTAATGTGAGACTAAAGTCTCATTCACAATGAAACATCTTTCTTCCATTTCCATTCACACTATATCCAATATGTTTAATTTAATTGTTCTTAGACAGTTATGGTGTTCCTTTTTGGATGGCTTATGCTTAACAAGCAACAACCTTTTTATCAATTAGATGAAATATCTTTCTTGGTTTAAAAATTATTATATCATCCAAATCATTCCACCTCATTGACTCTTCAACAAAAAGGGCGACAGAGAAACAAATTCACAAAAAGAAAAACTCCATTAAAGCTACTCCTTCGTTATCCTTTGGTACTAAAATGGTTTGCCAGTTCATCTTTAAAGTTTGTGCCCATACAATCTCTGCTCGTCTTACACTGGTCATGTAGTCGAATGGTCACATCCTTCAGCTCCTCTATGATACAGCCAACTTTGTGATGCCAGTAGCCATGCTCTGTTACTTAGACTTATTTTTGTATGATATATCTTATTTTGATCTTGTCTAAGCTTTTCATCAACGATTCAATTCATGGGCATGGAATATTATGACAGGCATGGGGGAGCAAAGCCTTGTGGTGGACCAGAGGAGCTAGGAAAGAAAAACGGGGACCTGAGCCATGTGAATTGCACATGTAAGGTCGCAAAGATCTCTGTCTCTTCTGAGGAAAAGAAAAAGGTCACTTTTTGATCGGTTCAACCACCTACTCAATGAATGAATTCTCATCGAGCATTTATGTAAAACTGGGAGACAGGGCTCCCGATTCATATCATCTCTTTTCATGGGATCAAATTTGCCATTTTGATCAAGAAAACTGAATTCTTTATCTGATGAGTCAGTCTATAATACAATTGTCAGAGCATCCATCTCTTGTATACAGCTGGAAAACATGGCATCCAACAGTGCACTTGCATATGCTTTAGTGCATCTATCCTGACATGATCACTGTTATCCCCCCACTGAAGTCTGAAGCTTGGACTGTGCGTCAGTCCTTCACAAATGAAGTTGATTTACTGAAATTATGTCAAGTTAGTCGATTTATTGTATTCATGCACTGTGAAGGTTATTGATGTTGCCGAGAGCTTAGTTTACATGTTACGGGGCTTTAATTTTACATGTTTATGTATGTAGTCAGAGGAGAATAAACACACCTTTTTATTTATGATGCATTAGCTATAAAAGATTTCTTTACATTTAATGTGATCGGCCATGTCATATTCAATGTCGGAGGGATACAATTAAGGTCGAGAGATCCTCCTCGTCCAGACAAAAAGAATTATGAATTGTACATTTTCCTAAGTAAATTCCTAAATTAGGATAAAAAATATAGTTTAGACTCTCTAAGCGTTTGCTGTATCCATGCCTGTATCGAACTCAAGTTGATTTATTTATATTCATGCAAAAAAACTAAATATGGTCATTTCTATATACACTCAATTATCCGAATCTATAGATAGATACTAAAAATTAAATCTCCGAATCCATCCATAACAATGTTGGCTGAAGGCTAAACTTGATCTCGTCAATTGTAAAATTAATCAATATTGTAAAATATGGAATTAATACGATTCCATTTCCATAAGCTAGGAGCCATCAGTGGGACCCTCTCGTCAATTGCCCGCCGAACCAGTGTCATTCTCGTAAATTTCGCTTCGGTTTTGGGCTATTGCACTTCCTCTCTGCTTCTGCAGAGGCCTATTTCCTGTCCCATCCGTTTTCTCTCGCCACGGATTCGATCTCTTTGGAATCCTGGACGGTGTCTCGGATCGGGGAATGGGGTCCGCATGTATTCGTGCTTCGTAGCCTGTAGCGTGTCCTATCTCGGGCAGGCGAACAGCCTTGCGAACAGAGAAAACCCAGTGACAAAATTCAAGAAAACGCTCCATGTATTCAAAATTAATAATTCATTTTGATCACAAGGCCTCCTTTTATTTATTTTTTTATTTGCCTCCTTTTTGTAATAATATTTTATAAAATTACTATAAAAATTCAGGCGCTATGAAGTGTTTTAATTTTAATTATATAATGGGTAAAGATAAAATAGTCATTTGTGAAAATAAGGGATGAGTTTTTGAATATTTTTAAATTGTGGGGCGTTTTCTGTAATTTTTCCCGAGAAGAGAGGAGAAAAAAGAGCATTACATTATATTAATACTAAATTAGGAGCTATCGGAGTATGGAAAGAAGATCACTCCACGGCCGAACCAACGCGGCCTAATCAGCTTCCCGTAGGATCCATCCTGCTCTCAGTCTCAGCCTTAAACAGCGCTGCGATCGCTCTACCGTCGATCTCCTCGCTGGCATTGGCGTTATAGGGCAAGGTTCCGACACCGGCACAAGGCCACAGCGGACGAGGTGTCTTTTCCCTGTTCCGTTCCTTTGTGCTCCAGTTTTCTCTTTTTTCTTGTGCGCACTGTGGCAGCCTTTTTTGTTTTGTCTTGGTAGTGCCAAAAGCATACAAATGGCAGTGAGAGAATGAGAGAGAAGGGAAGGGAGCATGGGTTGAATGAGAGTTGATGCGGGAAAGGCAGTAGCAACTAGCAAGCGATCATCGTCGCGGGCGTTTGTGATTTTGGGTTCAGATTTTGATCCTCGGCGCTGATTTTTCTTCCTCAAAATCCGACCTATTTTCGTGGTTTGGTTGTTTTATTTTGATCTGCGAGGTGAGTGACGTCGTCTCCTTGGAGATTTTGGTAGGTGATATGGACATTGCCTGCTTCAGTATTTTGTCCAAGCTCGGACGTCCAGTGATATGATCATGATTTTAAGTAAAACGAGGATTTTATATATATATTTTTCAGATCTCGTGCTCTTGAAGTTTTGATTATTGTGTGTTTTTTGGGGATGATTCACTACTCTTTCCTTTTTCGTCGCATGGATTTTTTCCTTGATGAACATCGTTCTATGCTGAGAGTTTTATAATCGTGTAGCTGTTTTTAATCTACAACAGCTCTTGTATCATCTCGAATTCGGTGATCAAAGCCATTTGCATTCTTGCTTGATCTGCACACGAGGTTAATGTAATTTGCAGTCTTAGTTGATTCAAAAGGGTTCTTTTTAGAAAATGTCTTGATAGAAAAACCAGTGGAAGGGTTGTCAAAGATTTTCTGTTCCTGGTTCTAGTTCTTGTTCTTCTGATTATTGGCCAAACCGATCTATATGCTATGTTTTTCTTGAAGCTTCAACTAATTGATTGAACTTAAACAGAAAACAATATCTTTTCTTGCAGATGGTGGATCTAGCCAAGTCATGTTGGTGACAGTCTGAATGAGAAATGGAGGGAGGCTAAATTTGCTTCTCTACTTTTGATAAGATACAGAGGGAAATTTTTGTGTGTGAAATACTATGCTGCATTAACATACTGCATCAGTATGGTACCTAGTTAATTCTAGGATAGATATCTAACTAAAGACAGCAATTGAGATTTCTAAGTATATATCTGCATTTCTGCACTTGACCTCATGGCTACCAAGCTGCATCCTGAATCAAGGAGACATTATTCATGGTGGTGGGACAGTCATATTAGTCCCAAGAATTCTAAATGGCTCAAGGAGAATCTTTCAGGTTCGTAATATTGTTTTCATCATCAATATCTCCTTTAGAAAAATAAACTGCATCTACCGTACCATTTTTCATGGATATCCAATTCAATAACACCAGAATTTTTTGTCCATTTCTTTATTTATTAGAATTATTTGGCAGTGTGACTAGGGCATGTTTTGAAACCAATGAGTGAGTGAGAGGAAGGAGGGGGTGGGGTGCATATAAAAATAGAAAGGAAGGATAATTGGTAAAATATGGGAGTCCCCTTCCTCTCCTTTAAACAGGCATGGAAAATAAGGAAAAGAAAAATACTCTGTTCTTCTATCTACAAATTCCACAATCTAACGATACCATTACATTTATATCCACTACCATACTTAGTAAAGAGCTTAGATTGCATTCTTGTTATGTTTAGCAATTGTGGTCTGTGGATAGGCTGACTTCAATTTTCAGTAATTCCATTCTTTTAGTTCATCAGCTATTTTGTAATTCATCGAAGCATGTATTCCATGTAGCAAATGGTGGACTTTTACTGGAGGCTATATTGTGCAACTTGCCTCTATCAAATCAATCTCTGATACTCTTATTCCTAACTGAATTTTCAGTAATGAATCCCAATACAGTAACTGTTATCTCTTCTCTAGTGCTGTTCCTTGTGCTTTACTTCCCTTTTAAATGGTTTAGTGAATCAAGGTAGTCTTTGGTTTGCTACTATTCTATATTTACTTGGGTTTATGGATATGTTGAGAGATGGATGCCAATAATAGACATGAGAAGAATAAATTGAAAAATGAGATATCTTAATGCGGCTGATTATGAATAAACATTGTTCTACGCATTTTTGCTTATATGTTCCTAAATTTGGGTCTTTCATACCTAGTTATCCTCAAATCTCTAGCTAACATATTCTTTAAGATTATTTATTAGTTGGTACACTGTCATTTAAGGGTCTCTTCAGGTTTATGGCCGGACTTTCTATTTCAGGAACTCTAGAAATTAATAATATGGAGCTTATTTGTTCATAAGTTGAATCACTTCCATGGAAATTCCAGGGAATAATTAGATAAATACTGAGGTTGGGAGGGATGGAGGCATGGGTTTTCAAATTGACAGATCCTATAAACCTCCCTGTATGGTTGCAAAGTTGTTATCTACTTACTCACAAAAGAGCATTTTGGTGAAATTATTAATTGCCTATGTTAAGGATTGAATTGAGTTCTCTTATTGCATAGTATGTAACCTTTACTATTATTTTCTCCTTTGGTGAGTGATATGGTGGATTAGTAAACATGCGGATTTTAACTATGGACAAATATTAGTGATGTGGTCTATCTTTTCCTAATGATTGTATAATTTTCTTATTGATGGTTTTATATAGGTAATAATTAGAATATGATACTTTCTTGATTGCCATTGTGTTCTTTCTGTCTAAATGGGTCTTGCATGAACAGATGCGGACATGAAAGTCAATGCAATAATCAAGCTGTTAGAAGAAGATGCTGATTCTTTTGCAAGGAAAGCAGAAATGTACTATAAGAAGCGACCTGAGCTGATGAAATTGGTGGAGGAGCTGTATAGAGCATACCGTGCATTAGCTGAGAAATATGATCATGCTACTGGAGCACTTCGCCATGCTCATCGAACAATGTCCGAGGCATTCCCTAACCAAATCCCATTACTATTATCAGATGAATCGTCATATGTTTCCTACAGCAATGAGGCAGAGCCACAGACTCCTGAAGCACCTCCACCACTTCGTGCATTATTTGATCCCGATGACTTGCAGAAGGATGCAGTGGGATTCTCATCAGAGTTGCATGTCGTAAAAAGAAATGGGCCATATTCTGAACCAAATGATTCTCTTTCGAGCAAAAAAGGTTTGAAGCAATTGAATGAGATGTTTGCCATACAAGATGAAACTGTATCTACATCTGAAGGTAGAGTCAGAAAAGGATTAAAATTTCAAGAGGAAGAGGGAGAAAATATTGAAAATAGAATGCTCAAGGGGTCCAAGGAACAAAATCAAGGTCATGAGAAATTGGATGCAAGCTGTGTGACGAAAGGTCCTCATCAAGACATTTCCCAATTATTAGATGAAAACCAAAGTTTGAAGAACCAGATAGAGGCAGAAATTGACCGGGCTAATAAAGCAGAGAGTGAATTTCAAAGACTCCAAGACACAATCTCTAAATTGATTGGAGAGAAGGATGCAAGTACAGTTCAATGTGAGATATCTCTTCAGAGAATAATTGTACTTGAATCTCAACTTTCTTCAACACAAAATGAATTGAAGAAAATCAGTGATGAGATGGCAAGAGAAGTTAAGAAGTTGCAGAATATTGAAGAACTTAATGAATCTCTTCTTTTGAAGATAGAACTGTTAACAGACGAAGCGAACAAGCACGTGCATGAACTTAACCAGAAGCAAGATGAATTGGAGAAACTCCATATTGCCATTGAAGAAAAACATCAAAAATGTGCTCAGATTGAGATGGCTCTCATCTTAAAAGAAAAGATGCATGCTCGATCTGAGGAAGAGGTAGCTCATTTGAGTCAAGAAATTGAAAAAGAGACAAAAAAGTCGAAGGACATGGAACTGCTAAACATGGATCTTCAGGAAAAAATTTGCAAGAGTAAGGAGGAATTTTGCAGCTTGCAGAAAGAAAATCTCCATGCTAAATTGACAGTGGAGGAGCTTAAAGAAAAATTAATTTTGTATGAAGAGAAGAATATGGGTCTGGAAAATGAAATTCACATCCATTTAGGCAAAATGGAACTTCTTAATCAAGAGTTTTTTCATGTTAAAGGAGACAAAATTGATTTGGAAGGGAAACAGCAAGATCTTGAAGCAGCACTAAAGCAATTGCACAATGAGAATTTTGAACTGAAGGAAATCTTGGATAAACATGAAACTGAAAAAAAGATTTTTGTTGACAAGCTGAAAGTTATGGACAATCTTCTAGATAAGAATTGCCTCCTAGAAAGGTCACTTTCAGATGCAAATCTTGAGTTAGAAGACTTGAGAGGAAAATTTTCAGCACTAGAGAATTTGCACAAGGCTCTAAATGGTGTAATTTTCACTCATGCTGCTGAGAAAAAAGCACTAATGTCTCAGGCAGATGATCTTACCCAGACTATAAGTGCCCTTTCTGAGAAAAATCTCTTACTGGAGAACTCTCTTTCTGTTTTAAACTCTGAAGTAGAAAGTTTAAGAATAAAGTTGAAAGACTTTGATGAATCTTTTCTGTTGCTCAATGAAGAGAAATCTGATCTTCTTCTTGAAAGGAAGAGTCTTCTTGCACAGATAGAGACCCTAACTCATTTTGTGGAGGAACATTCAGAGAAAAATTTGTTTTTGGAGAAATCATTATCAGCTATCACCAGTGATGTTTTGAGTTTGATGTCACAATTGAAGGACAAGGAAGACTGCTATCAATCTCTTAAAGAAAAAAACTCTGGCCTTCTTGATGAAAGAGATACTCTTCTTTCTCAGGTCAAGATTCTTACTAAAGATGTGGAGAATCTCTTGGGCAAGAATTCTGCTTTGGACTGCTCTTTATCTGATGTAAGCAGTGAAGTTTGTGATTTGAGGAAAAAATTAAAGGACATTGAAGAATCTTATGAATCTCTCAGTCATCAGAACTCCAGACTTCTTGCTGAAAGGAATACTCTTCTCACTCAGAGAGAGTTGTTTACACTAAAAAATTCATCCTTGGAGAAGTCGCTATTTTCAGCTAACAATGAGGTTGATTCTTTGAGATTGAAGCTGAAAGACTTGGAAGAATCTCTTGAGTCTCTCAGTGATCAAAACTCTTGTCTTCATTCTGAAAAGAATAGTCTTCTTTCTGAGTTAGAGGTTCTTACTCAGGATGCAGACAAGCTTTCAGAGAGCAATTCCTCCTTAAAAGACTCCCTATCTAATATAAGCAGCGAGGTAGTGTGTTTGAGGTCAAAATTAAAGGATTCCGAGGAGTCCTGTCAGTCTCTAAGTGATCACAATTTTCTCCTTCTTGCTGAAAGGAATGCTCTTATCTCTCAGGCAGAGGACCTTACTCAGAACGTGGACAAGCTTTCACAGGAAAATTCTTTCTTTGAGAATTCACTAATATCTCTGACCATTGAAGTCAGTTGTTTGAGTTCCAAGTTAAAAGATTTCAAAGACTCGTTCCAGTTTCTCAGTGATCAGAACTCTAGTCTTCTGGCTGAAAAAAGAACTCTTCTTTCTGAGATTGAGATTCTTTTGCATAATGTGCACCAGCTTTCTGAAAAAGGTTCCTTTCTGAAGATCTCTCTATCTGATGTAAGCAGTGAAGTTGTGAGTTTGAGGTCAAAGTTAAATGGCTCTGAAAATTCCTGTCAGTCTTTGAGAGATCAGAATTTTGATCTTCTTAATGAAAGAAATGCTTTAGTCTCCCAGACAGAGGTCCTTTCTCAGAGTGTGGAGAAGCTCTCTCAAAAAAATTCTTTCTTGGAGAACTCACTAACTGCTATGAGCACAGAAATGGAGCTTTTAAGTTCTAAATTGAAAGATTTGGAAGGAACCTTCCAGTCATTGAGTGACCAAAACTCTACTCTTTTGGCTGAAAAAAACATTCTTCTCTCTGAGGTAGAAATTCTTACTCAGGACATGGAGAAGCTTTCTCAGAAAAATTCATACTCGGAGAACTCCTTATCTAATTTAAGCAATAAAGTTGGGTGTTTAGAGTCAAAATTGAAGGAATATGAGGAATCCTATCAGTCTGTAAGGGATCAGAATTCTGATCTTCTTATTGAAAGGAGTGCTCTTGTTTCTCAGGCAGGGGTTCTCTCACAGAATGTGGAAAATCTTTCACAAAAGCATTCATTGTTGGAGAACTCACTTGTTGCTGTAACTACTGAAGTTGAATGTTTGAGATCTAAGTTGAGTAATTTTGAAGAGTCATGTCAGTCACTTAGGCATCAGAACTCTGATCTTTTTGCTCAAAGAAACGCTCTCATCTCTGAGGTTGAAGTTCTTACTCAAAATGTGGAAGAACTTTCCAAGAAAAATTCTTTGCTGGAGACTTCTTTTTCTGATGTAAGTACTAGGTTTGAATGTTCAATGATCAAGTTGATGGACTCTGAGAGGTCATGCAAATCTCTAAGTGATCAGAAATCTTACCTTCTTGCTGAAAGGGACAGTCTTCTGCCTCAAGTGGAAACTCTTACTATTTCTGTCAATGACCTCTCTGAAAAGAATTCCTTCTTGGAGAACTCCCTTTCCAATGTAAGCACTGAGCTTGGATTCTTGAGGTCAAAGTTGAAAGATTCTGAAGAGTCCTTCCAGACAGTGAGTGATCAGAATGCTGATCTTCTTTCTGAAAGGAACACTCTTGTTTCTCACATAGAGATTCTTGTTCAGGATATGGGTAAGGTTTCAGAAAAATATTCCTACTTGGAGAATTTGTTACCTGATTTAAACACTGAAGTTGAGTGTTTGAGGTCAAAGCTGAAAGACTCTGAGGAGTCTGGTAAATCTTTGAGAGATAAGAATGCTTATTTTCACACTGAGAGAGAGAATCTTCTCTCTCAGTTAGAGGTTCTTGCTAACAATATGGAGAACCTTTCAAGCCATAATTCTTTCTTGGAGATCAACCTTTCTGATGCAAGAAGTGAAGTGTGCTCTTTGACATTGAAGTTGAAAGAAATGGAAGACTCTTGCCAATTGCACGATGCTCGGAACTCGGATCTTCTCTCTGAAAGGAAGTGTATCCTATTTCAGTTAGAGGTTGTGTCACAGAATGCAGAGAAGCTTTCAGACAAGAATTCCATTTTAGAGAGCTCCCTATCTGATGTAAGAACTGAAATTGATTTTCTGAAGTCAAAGTTGAAAGACTTTGAAGACTCCTGTCAATCACTCCACAAGCAGAACTCTGCTCTTCTCAGTGAAAGGGATGCTCTCGTCTCTCAGGTCACCTGTCTTTTAAAGCAAAATTCTTGAATTTATTCTGTAATATTTCGTGTTGTTTGTGTTATACATTTCTACATCTTAGCCTTTTCCATGTTCACATGTCAGGTTGGTAGCATCACTGCAAATCTGAAGAACCTGGATAGAAGTTATGTAGTGTTAGAAAACAAGTTCTTGAAAGCCGCAGAAGAAAGAGATCAGACAACAAATCAGTTCAAGGATCTGCAAGATCGTTTGGAACTAGAAAAAGAAGAATATGGAGCACTTATCCAATCATGCAAGAGTCAGATGGCTGCATTAGAGGACCAAAATTTTCTTTTGCAACAGGAAAATAAACTTATAATGGTGGAACATGAAGCAGCACAGAGTCTTTTATTTGGTGCTTCGGTAGAAAATTTTGTGTTGCAAAGAAGTTTGTGTGATGTACATGCAAGGAACCTTTCTCTCTCTATAGAACTTCAGGAAAACATACAGGCATGCCGACATGCTGAGGGTCTTGTTTCTGATCTTGAAAAGGATAATCTCATTCAAGTTGAAAAAAGAATGTCACTGAAAGAGCAAAATAAGAGGTTATGCAAGGCAATTAATTTATTGCATAACACTCTAGTTATTGACAAGAGCTTTGATTGTCTGGATGAAATTCAGGATGAAGTTCTCCTGGATATGGTAGTTGAACATATCTTGGCATTTGTTTCAGGAACTGAGCATAATAATCAACTATTGCATCTTGAGATATCAGTTCTTGTCATTCTTTTGAAGCATACAATGCTGGATCTGAACACTTTAAAATTGGAGAAGTGTTCTCTAGAAAGGGAGCTTGCCATAAAGACCACAGAATTGTTAGCATTGGAAAACAAAGAGCAAGAACTTCTAGAATTAAATATAAATCTAACAAAGGACATTGAAGCAAGCAGCCATAAGGAGGTGGAAATAAAGATTGAGATTGAGGTTCTCTCTAGATGTTTGACCGAGCTGCAAGAGTCTCTCATGACATCTAAATGTGAAATACTAAGTTTGACGGAAGAGAATAAGATTCTAATGGAAAATCTTTGTATTTTAAGACAAAAGTGTGATATGTTGGAAAAGGAAAATATTGAAGTGCTTTCTGAGGCAGCCAAATTGGATCATCTTTGTTTATTCTTTAATAGCCTTTGTGCAGAGAGAGTGTCTGAACTGAAATGTTTTACATCTGATATCGATTCTCTTCATCATGTTAAAAATGGGCTCATGGCTAAGGTTTACAAAAAGAAGGGGGTGATTAGGGCCCTCAAGGAACAAAACACCCATCTTATTAAATCTCTTACCTGTCTGGAAGAAGATTATAGAAGTCATATGCTACTCTCTGAATTTGATTTGATTACAAGTGCATGCTTTTGTAAAGAACTAAATTTTGAGAGACAGAACATAGAGAATAAATTACTAAAAACACAGTTACAGCTGTCAGAAACAATTCAGAAAACTGAGTCAATCCAAATGGAGAACTTCAAATTAGGTGGCATTCTTCAGGAGCTTCGGCTGGGTAATGAAACTAGTAACATGGTCAAGGAACAGTTGGAGCAAAAGATTTCAAATTTATCTCAGGTGGTTGCCGACAAGAATCAGGAGATGAAATGTGTTTATAAAGAAAATGAGATTCTGCAAGTGGAAATAGATCAAAGGCACACAGAAATTGACATCCTTTTGAGTAGGAAGGAAGACTTACTTTCAGAACTCCAAATACAAATCCATGAAAATGATCTCTGTCGAGTAGAAATGGAAGCATTGTTAACCGAGTTCCATCTCTCCACAGTTGCTGCAGTTTTATATGAAGAAAAATGCCATGAGCTGATAATAGAAGAAGAACTCAGCGCAATCCTGCAAAAAGAGACATTAATGATTGAGATAAAGTTAATTAAGGAATACATTGATACTCTGAAAAAAAAGATTGATTATCTTGAAGGACGAAGTCATGGGTTGGAGGTTGATTTGGGTGTTTATGAAGTTTGGTTACATCATTGTGGAATAGTATTGCTCTCTGGAGATCAGATTATTGAAGTGACAAAAGTTAGATCAGCAGTACATCATGACAATGAGGTAATCTTCTCTTAAATAAATGAATCTGCAGGCATGATCCACTATACGTAATTCATGAACCTCAAAAGTAGATTGCAAGTAAGTTTAATTCTGTGAGCTTACGAGGAATTGAAAAGTACATAAATACTAAGATGGTTTTAGATTTTGGTAGATTCATTACTTTGGATGTTAGTGATATTGTTTTTGCTCTTGTATAGTCTAGCTGTTAGCATGCGTCCACTAGGTTTAACTCAATGCTCTAAGTTTGACCTCTGACTCTGCCCCCTGTTTGTGATCTCTAGTTTCTGTACTGAAGATATGTAACAAGTTAAATGGAAAAAAAAAACAATTGTTGAACTAGAGTATGTATCCTATTGTTATGCTTTATATTTGGAAATGCACCTCTAAGTGGAGTTGAATTCAAAATTCATACTTACCTGAAAAGTGCAATTTTTATATTTGATTCTATAATTTTCGATAGACAGGCACAATTCTGACTGAAATTGAGAAATGAATTGTTTGTTTGGCTGTGGCTGGCCTAGACTAATATTCTTTCACATTCGTTAATGCATTATTAAGCGACAAAACTGAATCAACCTATTATGTAGGAAATTGTTACATTGTGTTGGCAGCTAATAGAAGTTAGAACTAGCAATTTACAGACTCAAATCCATTTTTCTCTCTCAATTGGACAAACATGCAAAGTTCAGTAACTTTTCTGTTGCCTACTTTTTGGATTTTGTTTCTAATATAGCTCCACATGCTTGTCGTGGAGTATTATTGTCTAGTTGGTGAATTTTCATCCTAAATCTTCTTCTATAGAATTTTTTCTCTAGTTACTCAGGTTAACTAAACATATTTGTTAACTAAGTTTGATATATTTATTTGCAACACTCAACAAATCTTTATACAGGATATGTCCTTCCTCTCTCATTTATATCTGCAGGAAAATCAACCCAGTCAATGTCAAACAGTCATAAAAGTTAAAAGTGTTCAAATGTTGGAGAAGTTGATTACTAAAGTAGAATTTCTTCGAAATGTGATCAAAGATATCCAAAGTGGCGTAGAACAGGAAAACTTTGAATCGCCTGAAGGAATTGAAAGGATAAAGAAAAAAGAACTACGGCAGCAGGAGGTTCAATCACAACAGAATTTTGTTAGACAGTTTGATGGATTAAATGATGCTGAAATTTCAAAAGGGAAGACCAGGGAGATGACGAAGGATATTCAGCTCGACGAGGATTCAAGTTCTTTGCCTTATGTGGCAATTGATTCTTTCAGCGTAAGCAGGATTAGCAATAAGGAGATTGATGATCAACTATGGGAAACCGCCGAAAGCAATTACAGTAATCAGAAACTGAAAGCTTCAACAACTGTCATGGAAAATGACATAGAACCAGTGGAGGAAGAAAAGAGTGAATACCCTTCTTCGGAACTGATGGTTGAAAAGGAATTGAGTATTGATAAGCTAGAGGTACCCAATAGGGTTCCTGCATGTCAAAAAGAATGGAACAAGCGAGTCCTAGAAAGGCTGAAATCTGATGTTCAGAGGCTGTCAGACCTTAAAACAAATGTGATTGATTTGAAGAGGAAACTAGAGAGCTCCCAAACGGGGAAATTTCCTGCTAGCTTCAGTTTTGATACAATTAAAACACAGTTAAAGAATGCTGAAGAATCTTTATTGGAGTTGTTTGATAGTAACAAAAAGTTAAGAAACAAGGCTCTAGAGCATTCCTCAGATGCTGTTGGTGCAGAATCTGAAGAAAGCAGCAAGACAGCTAGGAAAAAAATTTCAGAAGAAGCAAGGAAGCAATCAGAGAAGGTTGGAAGATTAGAGCTGGAACTACATAAAATCCAATATGTGCTGCTGAAACTCGAGGAAGAGAACATGGCCAGGCACACTCAAGCTGTGGACAGAAGAGCCCGAACACTCCTGAGGGATTATATCTACGGCAGAAGGGGTGGCAATCGGCAAACGAAGAAGAGTTTCTGTGGTTGCATGAGGCCTAAGACAAAGAACGACCAGTGAGGTCCTTAACCACATGAATAACATAGGCGCTTCTACATAGAGCTGAGACTGAATCTATTCTCATGGAAGAGTTATCGTTTCTCTGCACCCTTTTCCCCCTCAAGCCTAAATTTTCAAATGCTCAATCAACTTGGTGCTGTCAACTTGCTTAGTTAAAGAATACCTGTACATTCTAAGATGGTTTACTTCTCAATGGACTTCGGATTTAACAGGATTATTTGCGTTACTAGATAGAATAGAATTTTAAGCAATACTAATTTCATTCTATTAAGCGAATGAAATTATTTGCGTTACAAGTTCTTATTTTGTACCTATACTATGCATTATTACGTTGTCAATTATAGGAGTAATGATGTTTAATTTATAAAGCTTATCAACCAAGGAATCATTACCAATCAAAATTGAATTAAAGAAAATACTAAACATTTCATTTCCAAATGAACAAGAATAACATGATTTGTTCAAACAAGAAATTGAAATTAAGTTTCGTCTGAAAGACGGTACAATGAATGTATTTTCCAAATCCAAATAGGTATCAGTTCTTAAATAAAGCCTAAAAACACTAATAGACTCGACTACAGCCTTCTTTCCATTCCCCGTATAGATGTATTTTTCATCATCAAGCGGAAGTCGGCTCCTAAGACAACCCTGCATAGTGACACTTATGTGAGTAGTAGCACCAGTATCTATCTATCAAGTGTCAGTGGGTACAATAGCTAAATTGACTTCTGAACTAACAAATTTGAGAAGTTTGTCTGCAGAATCTGCAGTTTGCCTTCCTTTTCCTTTGTTATTGATCCTCTTTCGTTTCTTGCTCGTACTTTGAGAATCAAATGCTAAGTGAACACTTTCAAATGTCTCTATAATGTACTCTCTTATGTTTCTTTTACCACTGTACCGCATGGTTACCAACTTCGTAAGAAGTGTAGTAATCTCGACCTTTTCATTTGAGGTGAATCAGTCTGCCAGTTGGTTAAGGAAACTCCTAGAATTTTCACTCTCTGGTATTGAGCCCTTTATTTGTGCCGGTATGGAAAGCTTCATGATGTTTAGACTCATGCGATTTGATTTCTCCCACAGCTGAAATTCAACCCTCTGCTCTATAGTGCTAGCACTGGTCAAAGGTACGGGACGATCATTCCTTAATGCATAGTCCAAGTCCATGCAGCCTAAGACTACTATCACGTATTCTTCCCATTCAGCAAAATTCGAACCAGTTAATGTTGGGATGTTATTAATGTTCGCAGTTACAGATTGCACTGAAAAAAAGGAAAATTTATTTAAGCTCACGATTTAACTAAAGCCAAGAACATATATATATATATAATAAAATTATGCAAATAAATAAAATTTTAAATACATATAATGAGCTCCTTATGAGATACCAAATACAATAGTGCATTTTAATGTGTAGATTAAAATATAATTTGTTAGCGGTACTCTCTGATATAACTCGACCTTTAATTGGCCACACAATGTGTCTTCCTTTGGGCCGACCCATTGTGTGCATAATATAAACCTTTATATAAGTTGTTTTTGGTTCATAGCTTATAACAACTTTAGTCTGCCACGCAATATGTCTTTCTTTGGGCTGACATATTTTGTACATGATCAGAACAAAATAAATTATGTTCAATAATTGTAAACTATCTTGAACATATATCTGGCATAAAAGCAACCTTCCTTTGGGCCGATTACTCTTAGCATAGATATACGTCTACCAACACAAACTACGCTAAAGCGACCTAAGGTGTCTTCCTTAGGCCGACACAATAGTTCAATTTAGTAGCATGTTGTGTAGATAGACTCAAGAAAATTCTAGATATTTAATCGAATAGATAATTTCTTTATTAGTCTTGACACCTCAAAATTAAGCTCATTAATCGATTGACACTATATGGTAATCAAATGGTATGACCTAATTGATTATCCCAATCTATCTAAAAGTTTAATATATACGACTATATCATATATAGAACTCTCCTTTAAAAATTAGAGTTTCTTTATGGTTCTATAATTAAATAATATTATTTAATTTTTTCATAAAAAAAATATTTGATGCATTAGCCTTTTATAAAATTCACTCACGTATTAATGCATTAATAAATTGTTTTTTTTACTGTTTCTACGAAACAGTTTCACCCTTTTTTTCCTTTTTTTTCTTTTTTGTTTCGTATTAATGCATTAATCAATTAATTTTTTTTATTTTTTTATCCCTCTTTGAAACAGTTTTTTTTCTTCGATATGAAAGAAAAAAAAATTTCACATGAAAGAAATTTTCATCGAAAAAAAAATTTAATCGATATAATTCCTAATTCATCTTATCACAAATTTAAGATGATAATTGATTAAATCAAATTTATTCTATTCACAATTTTAGACTTGATAATCAATTGATTGGCCAAGTCAATCGATTAAACCATCACATTTTAACCTAAAAATTAGATTAAACATGATAGTTCTTCCGTCGTTTTCATATGTTTCACATAAGATATGAAAAACTTAGAAAACAAGTCTATCCTAGAATTTTTTTTTACATGATTTTTGACGATAAAAAAAAATTATACTAGGAAAACTTAATCTAGCATAGATACAATAAATCGACGAAAAAAAAATTAAACTTTATTACCAAAAAAACAATGAAACAAAGCCAATGCTCTGATACCAATTGATAGAACATTGTATTTTCTCCTAACCGCATGAATTCTAGAAACAAAATAAGAACTCGAAGAGAAAACATAATGTACATGAGCATGGATCTATTGTTTCATCGAATTATGGCATAACAAAATAAAAGATATAAACCGAAAAACAAGGAACCTGATTGAAGAGTCATTGTCCTTGTCGTAGCGTCGTCGGCTTGATCCCTGTGGAAGAAGATGCAGCGGAAAGAAGAAGGAGAATCTTCCAAGGGGCTTATGTTTGACGGCGCGGTAAAGTTTCTTGTCAATGGGAAACAAGAAATTAGGTCATAAAGATCACCTAAACCCTTGGGGACCTCCCATTTATAAAGAAATTCAATATGTTATCAGCCCATAGATAATAACAGATTGGTATAAAGAGTTCTATGCATTGAACCTACATCCAATAATCCGAAACCCAATAAACATAAGTTAGATTACTTTAAGGGCTCAGATTGTATTTACATGTGCAACTTACAAATAAAACTATCTAATAAAGATAATAATAATATCCAACATGGTTTACTTCTCAATGACTTCGGATTTAACAGGATTATTTGCGTTACTAGATAGAATAGAATTTTAAGCAATACTAATTTCATTCTATTAAGCGTAATAAAATGAATAATCACAGCCAGCATAACTTGCATCTTTTTTAATTATGTGTTGGGGCCATTTTACTGAAAAAAAATGTTTTAGGTACTGAATTGGTTGATCCAATCAATAAAAAAAATTTGAAATTATCTCTATCTTTTAACCCAAAAATATTTAATCATGGCCATATTTTATTCGGGATCGACCTCGCTTTGGTTCGCTAATCTCATCCATTGGCCCACTAGATCGACCGTGTCTTTCTGTAATTATGCAGCTGTTTCGGACAATCAGCGTTCACCATTATTATCTTATCAAAGTCCGATGCGCAATAGCGTGGTGCGATTATTTGCTGGACTTGTTAACGTGCCAATATACTATAATAAATCGGTTTGCTGTCGCGGATGAAGCATCCGAAGCCCCGTAGAGTTCCGCAAGTAGACGGCGGAGGCTTCCACGTTGTTTCGGAGCAGGTGGATGTAACGGGCGAAACTTCGTTCCGGTTTCCTGAACGTTGAATTCAATTCCACTGCGACTGACATTCTATTGGCGACATTGCTCTTTGGATTCTAGTTAATTGCAAAAATGCCACCTCCGCTTTTTAGTTATAGTATAACAGGATGGCTCTGATGTAATTGTGATAAAAGATATGGGTAGTTTCGATTCCTTCTTCATCGCCGGAGGGATGTATTAATATGGGGAGGAAGAGAGGGCGGTTTCTGACAGGAAGAGAAGAAACCAGAGAGAAATCCGAATCTGATGTTGCCGGGGGTGGAGTTGGCTCGGAAGCGCAGGTTGCATAATCGCCTCGACGGCTGGGCGCGGCCGCCGGAGCCTTCGCCATCGGCGCGCCTCCCCCTCTCGCACCGGCCGTCGCCCTCGACGGCGATGGGCGAGTCGGCCCTCGCCGCGCGTCTCCGCCTCGAGGAGAAGCTTCAGAGCCTGCACGGCTGCCACCGCCCGCCTGCTTCTTCTCCTTCTTCCTCCGCCGCTTGCGGCGCAACCGGAAGGTCGGCGGCGCTTGGGCCCGCTGCGGACGCGCAGGAGAGCAGCAGGACGGGAGAGGCGCTGCAGAGGAGCAGGTCGAGGGCGGAGGTGTGCGCGGTGTGCCTGGAGGAGGTGCAGACGCAGCAGAGGGTGACGTGGCTGCCGTGCGCGCACAAGTATCACACGGAGTGCTTGCTGCCATGGCTGGCAGCTCGGTCGCAGTGCCCCTGCTGCAGGACTCATGTCGCTGCTTTGCCTCTGCTTTCCTAGCGCTATAAATATAATTTAGAGGCGTTTGGTTATGCTGAAGAAGATGTGAAAATTATTGTTTAATTAATTTGTGGAATTTAATTAATGTTGCATTCTGAATCGATATTGTTATCGGCGCAAACGTGAATGCCAATTCACAAGTTTGATTGGGTTTAACATATTAATCAGCTGGTTGATCGATAGTATTTGGCAATCAGATGGATGCTTAGCCTCATTTAGCCAATTGATGATAGGATATGAGATCCTTAATGCTACCTAAGCATTGTAGAGTTAAATTGATTGGATAGAAATGCAGTCACTCGGTCGTTCGAGGTGGCTTACCGATGAGCCGTTCAGATAGTCTGTCGATCGACGAAAACCTAACCATTTACTTAATCAGTCAACCACGATTAGGCAAGCTGATCTGACCGTCTAGGTTTGTGAGTGGTCTAAGCAGATAATGTTTTTCACCTTGCTAGTTATATATGGCCTCCTGGACACAGGTCAAACTATTGCTTAGTCGCTCGGCCAATCAATGAATGTTATGCTAGCCGCTCGACCGGTTTATCGATCGACCGAATTAATTTGGCTAAATGAGGCTAAGCATCCATCTGATTACTCTAAAATGGATCATAATCCTGGATTATCATCGAATTATTAGCGGGTTAACGATCTGGTGTTAATATCAGGTTGAATCGCTTAGTTGGGCCGAATCAATTATTTGGGCCGAATCAAATTCGGCAGGCCCATTGGACGTCTCTGTAGTTTGCAACGGGAATATTATGAGAATACACCTCTCCCTAATTAATGTTTTCATCTCAATGCTTACATGCATTAACTTACAAACTAACGTTTTTAATTTCATTCATTTCATAATTCTCGAATAAGAATAAGGCGTGTATCTCTATCACTCTCAACTTCCAAATTTAAAGGAAAAAACAAACAAAGTTATCTGATCCTATCCTCCAACTGAGAAAAATGACGTATAATCAACGTTGAACAACTAGCACAATATTAATGTAGACTTGTAGAATAATTGAAATTACCCTCGGAGCACTTTGAAAATGGAGATCAAAGGGAAACAAAGGAGGTCAGAAGCAACATCGGGGTCCCTGGAACGTGCACGCTGACGCTCAATCAGTTTTCCAGTCAAAAAAGAAAGTGAAATGTTAGAGCAAATGAAAAATAATCACACCTGTACCGTAAAAGAGGGGTCCCTATTTATATGCAGCATCTTTCATGATCCTTCACCGTCGAAGTGTCACATCAACAATAACAGAAATGTTATATCAATGGATTTCTTGTAAGAGATCAAATAGTAAATAGGTTAACTGAGCAGGTCAGTGTTTAGACCATTGAGCTATTGAGTGGTTTAGTATTAAGCTTATAGACTCATTGAGTAGTTGACGAAAAAAAGGTGGAACCACTACCTTAGCGGCCCCCTGGTCCCAGCCCTATAGGTTTCAGAGGGAGACAAACCACGGTTATCACTGATGTGGTGTGGCGCCTGGGGTCCTCATTGAGTAGTTGAGCTTGTTAGTGAAGTAGACAAGTTTGAAGTGGTAGTATGATGTCGTCCTTATCTTATCAGTATTTAGTCAAAAATTTTGTGCAGATGAACTTGTGTTTATATGGAAGCCCCCTACAAAAAAACCCTAAGTGCTCAACCCAGTTTAACCCAATAAGATAACTTAATTATAGCCCATTGAATCATGATAAAGTCAGTTGACTGAGCTGAAGTACCTAAGACAGACAAAGAAGTGAAGCTTGTTTGTGGATCGACCGTGCGTGTGTTAGTAGGCTGGCTAGCCGATCGAGAGTATTTGGCCAATCAGATGGATGCTTAGCCTCATTTAGCCAATTGGTGATAGGATATGAGATCCTTAATGGTACCATAGCATTATAGAGTTAAATTGATTGGAAAGATATGCCAGCGCTCGACCGTTCGAGGTGGCTTACCGATCAGCAGTTCAGATAGTCTGTCGATCGATGGAAACCTAACCATTTACTCAACCGGTCAACCACGATTAGGCGAGCCGATCTGACCGCCTGGGTTTGTGAGTGGTCTAGGCTAGGACAATGTTCTTCACTCTGCTAGCTATGAATGGTCTCCTGGACACAAGTCAAATTATTGCTTAGTCGCTCGGCCAACCAATGAAGGTTATGCTAGCCGCTCGACTAGTTCATCGCTCTGATCGACTGAATTAATTTGGCTCACTAATATTTTACTATTCTTTTAACCTCTATTACCAGGAATCCTCGAGTTGGATCACATCAGTCGTTTGATCAGGTCATACTCTATATGATCGAGATACGTAAAACTCCCCCTATCATTATCATTTCAAGAAGTCATTTTTGGTCGAGATGAGCTAGCAAAAAGAACGTAGTTAAAGACGGAAATGTGTGGATTACGCTTCTTCTTTTGGTTTGTAATGCTTGAAAAATTAGATGACATCACTTTTGTTAATGCTGGAAGACATCCTTTTGCCCCACGCACTAACCACAACATCCAGGCTAGTAGCTCCCGTGATTTACCTCCTCCGTGTTAGCCTTGAGACGGATTGGCGGGGACGCTAAAGACGAGCGAATCGTCTTTTACCACTGTTCCGGAAGGAATCGATGTCGACGGCCAGTCACCAGGGTCCAGCCCACGCGGATGCTGACGTTAGGGGAGTGTTCCGGAAGGAATCGACGTCGACGGCCTATCACCAAGGTTCAGCCCATGTGGATGCTGACGTTAGGGGAGGAACTTCGCACCCTGCGAGATTAACACGAGCGTTAGGGGAACACGTCGGAGATTGTCCGGCGGAGCCCACTCCGACGCTCATGTCAGTGCCTCGATAGAGAAGAAGAGTAGAAGGCAGGAAAGCGTATGAGTAGTAGAGAATGCGTAACCCCTTTACCGGAAGGGATGGTGTACGTTTTATACCTGTGGTGGCTATCTCATGAGTCTCCACGATTATTGCCATGCCCCCCGATTGTCGGTTACAGGATAACCTTTGCAACGGTCCACGCCGTCATTAAGTTTGGACCGTTGCGACAATTATAGGTTATGACGACTCCGCGATAAGGGGTGATGGTTATCCACAAATCCGAAGAAAGGGGTACCGTTACTTGAGGCCGGGTGTTCTCGGGCTCTGCTTCCCTGAGGTGAGCTCGGGGTCTTCTAGCCAGGGGGTCTTGGGCATTCCGCTTTCCCGAGGTGGTCTTGGGGACCTGACGTCCCGAGGTGATCTCGGGAGCGCGTCTTCTAAGTTGAACTCCAGGGTGTGTCAACCCGCGCGCGCGCGGGGGGGGGGGGGGGGGGGGGGGGGGTCCTGGGGGATCCTGTTCCCGAGAGGGTCTCGGAAGCTCTGGAAAGAGGTCACACAGCTTCTTCAGCCCACATATCAACCACGGAGTACTCTACCCCATTAGCCACCATATAAGACATCCTTTTGTCAAAAGGATTAAGAAGCATATCACAAAAAAAGCGACTATAATTATTATTTAAATTTATCAATCCTTACTCTCCCATATGAAAATCATACATAAGATCTCTTAATTAGTCGATGGGTCAAGTTAATGTGACATCTCTTTGGAGTGACAAAGCAACCAACCTTGTCCCCCCCCCCCAAAAAAAAACTACATGATAGATTTAGAAATTACTTTTACATGTCAGATTTATCAGTGTTGAAAATCTTAATTTTTTTAAGAATCTTAAGAAGGTTAAGGATTGTCTGTGCCCATTCTCAACTAAGACCATTTTGTGAGAATAAATATCCTATAGTTTTAAACATTTTTTCTAATTGAAAAAAAAATCGATGAAATATCTGTTCGTCTTCTAGCCTAACATATTCTCGAATTTCCTAGAAACATAGAAGATCACCCAATCATAAAGTCTTACGAACAAGAATGATTAGAAACATGACAACGGTTGTTCTTCCAGCTCAAGCAAAAGGGTAGATCGAGCAAGGAGCTACCGAACTCTAAAAAAAAGACAATCTCAAAAGCAAGGAACAGATTTTGAGAAGTAGAAGGTTGAAAAAACACCTGCTTGTGCATTGGTGTAAGCAGTGTGATAGGATTATCACGGCTGATCCCAGCCTGAGGTCTCCCCCATCATCTCCAAACTCAAACGAAAATGTAGCAGACTAATCTGGGATGATTGGCCCGATCCCATGAAAATTTTCCACCCCGCCCGAGGTCTCCCCCATCTTCTCCAAACTCAAACGAAAATGTAGCAGACTAATCTGGGATGATCGACCCGATCCCACAAAAAATTTTCACCCCGCCCGAGGTCTCTCCCATCTTCTGCAAACTCAAACGAAAATGTAGCAGACTAATCTGGGATGATCGGTCCGGTCCCACGAAAATTTTTCACCGGTCGCTAGGGTAAATCGGGAAACGCTCTCGGTGTGCGGTCTAGAAGTCCAGCGTCCCTGAATTTGCACCCCATTTAGAGAAAAAATTCTTGTAAAATATATTGTAGCTAGGGATCGAACCACGAATATCTTGAATAATAATTAATCGCCCTACCGCTGCACCATAGCCCAGGGGGTCTCCAAACTCAAATGAGCGCCGAAGCCGAGTCAATTCAACGCACGCCAAGAGCCCCAATGTTATATACATTGTAACATCGAACCGATACGTCACATAATATAAGGCTCGGTATATCAAATATACTTTGCAATACCATCTGATTTTTTAAAAATATTTTTAGATGCCTCGAACTAATTTTTTTTTTAAACTTCGGTAAATATACTTGTAATTTTATAACAAATCTTATCTTATTATTATATGGCATATAATTAAAAAAATTAATAAAAAATCAAATATAAACTATTTGATGATTTGCGAAATTTTTTTTTATGAAGGTCAATTAGATTCGTTAAATATAAATCAGAAAGATATAAACAATTAAGCGAACATATAAATTGTTAAAAAACACAAAAAGGAAAAGATTTCAAAACAAACACTGACTTTTTTGGTAATTAATTGAGGTGCATTTTGTTCATTTCTTCTTTGTTTCCTGATTTCCTAACTTTCTATTTTAAAATTTGTTAGGAAAATTAAAGATGTAAAATCGATATTATAAAACACGTTTCTATTTTATAATGTTATTTTTTTTCTTTTAAAAAATTATAAATGAAAATCAGAAAAAAAAAATTATAACCAAATACATAAACCTCTCTTGAATTGAGTAGGCTCAGCCTTTTTTTTTTCTTATTTCACAGAATAGATAATGAAATTCTGTAAAAAAAAATATAGATACATAAAGAATTAGATAATTAGAGACGATAACAAATCGGATATTGTCAACTTCAATTCACTACAATCTCATTCATTATCTACCATACTTACAGATGTTTAATATAAATAAATCTAAATTCGATAAGAACCTGAATCATTTCTACAATATTTGAATTTGAGTATTAAATATCAAAATCTGACTTAAATGAGTCAGATAAATATTTCCAGATTAAACTAACAAAACAAAAGAGAATAAGGTAAGATCAGTAGAGATGAAGAAAGATGTTTAAGAAGGAAAAATAAAAACTCCCCTTGTTCCACACCAAAGATTTTCTCCACCTTCTATGCATTAACTAAAACAGAACATCAACATATAGTTTTCAATAGAGAAGTCAAACTATAAATTACCATCCCTTAATGCAAAGAGCAGGGATGATGATGCTCATAATTTGCAATGAGCAACAACACTTCAATAACACTCGTAGCATCAAATTTAAGAAAAGAAAGAAGAAAGAAAGAAATAGGAAGAGTTGTTACTCAGTAATTCCTTCTTCATATTCCTGCAGAGTAAAAGACTTGTGTTTCTTTCTTTTTCAAAAGAACTGTATAGCAAATTTGTGCTCTATGCAACAATTTCAACATTATATACTCCTCTATATGGTTTGATTCTTCCTTTTTCTCATTCTCATACTCCCACCAAAAGAATTCCTCAAAAACACACTAGCTGGCTTGAATCTAAGGAAAGGATTGGAGCAGAATTTAGTACCTCTCTCTGAATGGGTGGTATAAGTCTGCTTTAAGAAAATTCACAAATCTTTTCCTATCCAATCTCTTCCTACAGAACTTCTTTTTCATTGTTATCTAGGATCCTCAATTAGTCAATTACCATGAACATATGCTAACCATAAATTTCTACCAATGTATTTTCATCCAAGCAAATCTGATAAACAGATAAAATGCTTGGAATTAAATATTTTCCTGACATTTGGAACAACATTCTTATCTAAATAATAGAATAATTTTCGCGAAAGGTATACACCAATTCTGCATACATAGAATTCATCATGAAGAAGAGTGAGTAAGATAGATAAGACAACAAACTACAAAGAAGCTTCAGATTTTGCATGAGGTCGTCTATACCAGATAAATATTAGCCAAAAAGACATGCAAAGGCCACCATTGGCAAAGTGAGGAATCAATAATCGACCGAGATATGGATAGTAAGGACCAGGGAACTTGAGCAATGTGAAAAAGCTAGCAATCAGAAACAGATGCCAGGGAGTCTCTCCTTCCTGAAAAAGGAGACCCAACGTTAGAAGAACACTACCACATAGAGTAAAGCTCCTCAAACTCTGATACAAAGAAATCACTGAAATAACAACCGAACCTTAAGGTCTGATGAAGAGTCTTCTGCAGCGCCCTTAAGCACCTTGGCAAGGATAAAACCGACTGCGAACGGAATAGGGATCACACCCATCTTTCTCTCATGGGCGCAGTAGGACATCTCGCTGAGAGACGTGATAGCTAAAAGTGGGACGCTGAGGTACCTCAGCACGGCCAATACAAGCTCAAAGATGATGCTTTGGAAGATCCGGAGCACTCTCATCCACGGAAAGTTCTTAACTGGTTCAGGAAATCTGTCGAACACTTTAAGGATATCATCAATTCTTAATCTGATGGAGTCTTCAGACCCCCCAGAAGTTGTTGCGCTCGATGCGAGAGGCACGAGGTCCCTCCCTCCGCCGTATCTGAAAAGTTTTAGCGATGTCGCTGCTAATGATTGGAACGGCATCGACCATTGGGGCTGTTCAAGCAGAGAGGCAAGCTACTGAGCGAAATAAATAAAATAAATAAATAAATAAAATTTTGAAGCGCAAAATATCTATAAAAAAACAATCTTTTAGGGGTTTGAATTAAATAGGTTCAACAGATCAGAAACAAAGAATGACGAGATCACCATGGATCTTCTTTGAAAGGAGGCGAAGGAATTTAGATTCGAAGCCGCCATGGATGACGAAGAAGGCGACGGATGAAGGCGGAGAAGAGACGACATCGCCTTGTTGGTTTGCTGGGATTAGGTATCTCTTCTCTCGCTCGCTGCTTGCGTCGTCCCCGTTTGAACGACAGGGACAGGATAGGGTTCAGGCGAAGTAGGATGGATGCAGGCTAACGGATGGAAAAAAAATTCGGATCATAATCCTGGATTTTCATCGAATTATTAGCGAGTTAACGATCTGGTGTTAATATCAGGCCGAATCGATTAATTGGGCCGAATCAAATCCGGTTGGCCCATTGGGCGTCTCTGTAGTTTTCAACAGGAGAATACACCTCTCACTAATTAATGTTTTCATCTCAACGATAATTCATTGATTTACAGAAAACGTTTTTAATTTCATTTATTTCATATTTCTCAAATAAGGCGTGTAGCTCCCAAGATTATGCTGCAGCAGTAGGATGACTAGTTGCTATTCTAGGTATTCGTGGTTCGATCCCTAACTATGACGTATTATATAAGAATTTTTCGTCCAAATGAAACGCGAATCCTGCGATGCTGAGCTTCTAGACGAGGGCAGATTCTCTGTCCCATTCGGCGACGATGGTCGGCGAGTCGTCTGATCGTCGATCGGATACCACTGGAGGCCGCTCCGAACAAAATTATACGTTGGGGGTATGGTGAACCAGTCGGGATCATCGCAATTGCAATCTTGTCGGATGCATTGTCGAATTCGGCGAGGTTGCAATTGTGACGATTTCAATTAGTTCATCGTTGATTCAGGATATTATTTGATTCGGGACGACGATAAAAAATCATCGATGATGTCCAATCGACGACCGGATGACTCGTCAGTAAGTGTGTGATAAGAGAGACAGGGATCCTCTGGCTTCTTTTTCGAATAAGGCGTGTATCTCTATCAAATATAACTCTCAACTTCGAAATTTAAGAGGGGAAAAAAAACAAAGTCATCATTTCGAGAAGTTACTTTGGTCGAGACGAGCTGGCAAAAGAGAACGTAGTTAAAGACGGAAAGCGTGTGGATTACGCTGCTTCTTTTGGTTTGTAATACTTGAAAAATCAGAGGACATCACTTTTGTTAGTGCCGTAAGGCATCCTTTTGTCAAAAGGATTAAGAAGCATATCACAAAAAAAGCGACTTTAATAATTATTTAAATTTATCAATCTTTACTCTCCCGTATGAAAATCATGCACAAGATTTCTTAATTAGTCGATGGGTCTGCAAGTTAATGTGGCATCTCTTTGGAGTGACAAAGCGACCGACCCCAAAAATGATTTTGTGAAGTTAGTGCGTTATTGCGATCTTCTAGAAATAAAATAAAACAGTCAAATTGTTACAATTACACTAGAATGAATCGCTCCACAAATTTAGTCACTTAAATTTCGTAAATGCTTCTTCCATCTGTCAAAATTTTCCATCAGCAGATCATTTACTTGACTTTTGTGTGCTCGGGTACGGAGAAGAAGAATGCCAAACGATTACGGCATCCAACCCCCAACGGCCACCTTAATGAAGTCCGGTCGTGAAGCTCAAGGCGTGGCCCAGCGATCGGTGGCGTCCCTTTATTTCCACATACTTATTCACACATATCTCGACCGGCGCGCAATCAATTTCCAATGCCAATTTGGCATTAATGTCACAGTCACAGACTTTAAAATCTTCTGCCCTTTTCTGCTTTTCGTCCCTGTCTCTCCTGCAGCAGAGAAGGCAGATGGATCGTCGGCCTGAAGCGGAAGTGGTGGTGCTGATTTGCTTGCTCTCCTGCAACTCCTCGCCACTTCGCATAGAGCAGATGCAGGGAACCCGCTTGCTCCTCTCCTTCAGCCTCTCTTCGGTAATATGTGCAACGGAACGGCGCGGTGCGGAAGGGGGACCTGCGAAGAGTCATCGGACCTGCTCTTCGGGTACGTGTGCAATTGCGACAGGGGGTGGAGCCAGTTCCATGTAGGAGATAGCTTCAGATTTCTCCCATGCGTCGTCCCCAACTGTGAGTCGTCGTCCCCTCCTCTACCTTGTCATGGAATTCGTCTTCCCCTCACTGCCGTTTCTATGATAGGTACCATAAATTATAAATGCTTCAATGACTCCGGGACTCCGGCTGCACCTCCTGAACCACCACGTACTGCCAACCTATCGAACAGTAAGTTTCATGATCCTTAAAAACGAGGAAACTCCAGTGCTATATTATAACTCGTATCGCCTTTGTTTCCAAAAGTTTGTTCTCTTGCCTCCTGTGGAGGAGGCCAGTGTGTGCAAAACGGGACGGTCGGGTATCACTGTGAATGCTATGAGGGCTACAGCAATCTTTTCAACAGCACAAATTTGCCTTGCTACAGAGACTGTAAGGATATGATCGCTATAAATATTTGCAAAGGACTGTTTTGAAGCTTTAAACCCGATTTAGGTTCTTTGGGAGCTGATTGTGCTGATCTTGGAATTACGTTGAACAATTCTTCGTCGACATCGCCGCCTAGTCTTTCAGATAATGGTGGGAGTCCTTCTGAGGGAGGTAAGACATAGTTAACCACTTTTTATTGTAAATTAACACAATGAAATATATGTTTAGTCTGTTAACAATCGGATTACATTCTTCTAATGCTTCTCGACAGGTAGGTTTGCCCCCAATAGCTTCCTGTGGATGGGCAGCATCTTGGGGATTTCCGTTATGGCTTTAGTGGGATAGGCAGAAACCAGAGCAGCAGTATATATATATACACACACACTATCTTATCATACTAGATGATCATTTTCACATAGACATTTTACAGCATTTTTTTTTATTTTCTTCCGACTTTTTAATAGGGGTTTGAGATCTGATGTAAATGGCATTCAGAGCAGCCACTGGCTCTGATGAGGATGTTGTTTGACCATTCTAGATTGGTATTGGAATAATAAAGTGGCAGATCAGCTATTAGCAGTTTGATTAATTGACACGCATCTAAGTCTCATGAAGACTATTAAAACACATGAATAAAGAAACAAGATAAAAGCATTTATTTCGAGAGTCATCCCAATTCACTACGATCTAAGGTAACACAAAGGGAGTTGCAAAGTAGATGTTTTCATGAACTGTAATTGCCCTATATATGTCTAAGCAAGCAGTTAGGAAGGACCCGGTTTCTCTGCTGGCATGAAGGCAATCCTGTGTTGATGGTTGGTTAGTTGGGCGTTGAGAAGCCCAAGTCAGACATGAAGAGTTTGATGAAGTCCATGTACAAGAAGATTGTTAAATATGAAAAACTTGAAGGGCTGTTATGCAAAAGTGCATAAAATTTATATGAAAACATTTCTTTTCCCCTCCCTCTCCTCCGAACCGCACGACGCAATCCCCACGACTTCTTCCTCCCCTTCTTCTTCTTCTTCTTCCCTGAGCGCCGACGACTCCTCTCCCACGCGAACTCTCACCTCGTGGGCATTCTCTGTTGCGGAGCAGTGGCGTCGAGCAGCCTACTGTGCATGGCAAACTTCGTGACAGCAACTCCCTCTCCCTGCGATCCAACGTACGCCGCCGTCGGCGATCTTCGTGGTAAAGGGTGGATTTTGTTTGGTTTTGGTTCAGTAATTTTGGAGCAGATTTCAGAGGTGGATTTGGGTTGGGATACCTTGTGTAGAATTTGATTTCAGCACTGTATGGTTTTGTTTTGCTTAGATAAGGTTCTTGAACATCAATCATGCGAAGGTCGAAGTTGTATATTGGAGCTTAAATTGCAGTTTGGTCTGCTCTGGTTGTGTGTACCACTGTGAAGAGTGGTTACCTTGGATGAGGGTCCAAGTTAAGTTGATTGTGAATTAGGAATTTGGTAGATGGGTCGTGAGTTCATAATTGAGAGTTTTTGTTTATTTTGGTGATTCTATGTATCATGTGACGTTTAGGTATGGGTTAATTGGAGAAATTTAGGGATGTTAGGATAATAAGGAAATTGAGCCCAATTATTATAATTAGGATAATTAAATAAAATATGATAATTAGGATGATCCTAATTTTGCTTATACGAAGAGTAGCTAAATTATTAACTTTATAAATAGCTAAACCATGTCCTTGATACAGGACATTGATCATTGCGTGTGTTCGATCGCGGAGATTCTTTTGGATACACACTACATTACGAGGTGGATATTTCTCCTTTGATTCGATAGATTATTTACCTTTAAATACATGGTTGTTCCTTATCGGAGTAGGTTGCTTTATCTTAAATTTATACCGTTTGCTTTCTTGCTTGGTACTTACTCTTTGTTTGATCTTTGAGATAAGATGTAAAATTTTCAGTTATACAACATCGACTCTTATTTTTCTGATCCGAAGAGTACCGCTAGTACGCGCGTACTCTAGTAATGTCATGTGACCTATCTAGGGTTTGGTTGGAGTTAGAAATACCATACCCAATAGATTAGTGCATGTTTGGTTGTTATGGTTCCGATTTGGGGGTATGTGTTTCTTATTAATTCCATGATAGAGCAATTGTGCTCCCCGTTGGGTACTAGAGCGGTTGTGCTCCCCTTCTTAGAGTTAAGAGGTTGTTCTTCCTTGTTCTTGGGTATTAGAGCGGTTGTGCTCCCCTGAGGTTTTGATATAGAGCGGTTGTGCTCCTCCGTTTGGGTGCTAGAGCGGTTGTACTCCCTTCTTGAGTTAGAGGTTGTTCCTCCTTGTTCTTGGGTATTAGAGACGTTGTGCTCCCCTGGGTCTTTGATATCAAACGGCTGTGCTCCCCCTTGTATTGGGGCTCGGGATTGAGGTTTTTCTCCCAACTCTTGATTCTATATACATATCTGATTTGCACTTGTTATTCGATCTGGATCTGCTCAGTAGTATAAGTAACTTATTCACTTGGATGAGGTTTTTGATCATGTCCGCAAGTATGCTTTTGGGCATTCATTGCGTATTCATTTTTTTTTAAAGACGGTTGTACGAGATTACGACGAAAAATGACAACAAGAACAATAAGAACACACAAGATTTATGTGGAAAACCCTGGACAGGAAAAAAATCATGGGCAGAGGAGAAAAATCACTATGAACGGTGGAATACAAAGTCGACGGCTCAAAGCCTTAATCATCATACAAAACCCTAATAATAAGCCCTTTAAATAGAGAACGATCCGAGACCTCCGCTACCACCACAGAGCCCTAATTTTTTCCCTTCATAATTTAGTTTCACCATATATGTCGCAACGCGAGCTTTTTGGGCCGGATCAAACTGAATTCGAGTCACCAAACTCTAACAATCTCCACCTTGACGCGAATTCCACAAATCATCAAAAGAACATTCTCCACCTCTTCCACAAAAGCTCCACAGCAAATCTCAGCATTTAGCACCAAGTCCAAGCAATGCTTAAACTTAGCTATAGGGAGTGACTTAGTTATCATATCAGCAGGATTAATATGAGTACTAACCTTCCTCACAATAATATCACCACGAGCAATAACATCACGTATAAAGTGATACCTCACATAATGTGCTTTGTTCTCTCATGAAATATTTGATCATTCGTGAGGAAAATAACACTCTGACTATCACAAAAGACTGTAGTAATCTGCAAGTCTTCACTAAGCTCACTGAAGAGTCATTTCAACCAAATAGCTTTTTTACAAGCTTCTGAAATAGTCATATATTCAGCCTCTGTAGTGGATAATGCAACTGTATTTTGCAAAATAGCTTTCCAACTGATAGCAAAACCACCAACAGTGAACACGTACCACGTAAGTGATCTTCTTTTATTAAGGTCACCAGCAAAGTCAGAATCAACATATTCAATAACTGCATCTCTATTATTCTCAAAATACAAACAAATATCAAAAGTCACTCGTAAGTATATGAAAATCCACTGAACTGCCTTCCAATGCTCTTTACCAGGATTTGTCATGTATCTACTAACTGCACTCATTGTATGTGATAAATCTGGGCGTGTATAAACCATAACATACATGAGAGATCCCACTGATTCCACTGCACTAGAATATGGAACCCGTGACATATAATCAACCTCATCATTTGACTGTGGACATAAATCAACTGAAAATCTAATGTGTGCAGCTAACAGAGTACTAACAGACTTGGCAATATGCATGTTAAACCGATGAAGTACTTTCTCAATATACCCTTTCTGACTTAGATATAATTTACCTGCCTTTCTGTCTCTCAGAATCTCCATCCCAAGTATTTTCTTTGTAGCTCCCAAATCTTTCATCTCGAATTCTTTATTTAGTTGGGCTTTGACCTTTTTTATCTCTTCCTTATTATTGGCCGCAATCAACATATCCTCAACATATAAGAGCAGATACACAAACGATCCATCATCAGTCTTCTTAAAGTAGGCATAACTGTCATAGCTGCTTCTTCTGAAATCATGAGTGATCATAAATGAATTAAACCTTTTATACCAATGCCTAGGTGACTACTTCAGACCATAAAGGAACTTTTTCAACAAGCATACATAATCCTCTTTTCCCGAGACTTCAAAACCTTCTGGTTGCTGCATATAGATGTCTTCCTCAAGTACCCCATGCAAGAATGTTGTCTTCACATCCAGCTGCTGCAACTCAAAGTCATACATGACCACAAAACCAAGAAAGGCTCGAATCATACTATGCTTTACAATTGGGGAAAATATATCTGTAAAGTCTACTCCTGGAAGCAACTAGTCTGACTTTATACCTGCCTTCTTCAACTCCCGGTGTTCTCTCTTTTCTTTTAAATACCCACTTGCAGTGAACAACTTTCTTACCCTTAGGTAATTTCACCAAGTCCCATGTGTCGTTCTTTCCAAGTGACTCCATCTCCTCCTGCATAGTAATCATCCACTTACCAGAATTATCGCAGCTAATTGCTTCTGAATATGTCTCAAGTTCTTCACCGAAATCAATCTTTTCAGCCACGTTTAAAGTATAAGCGACCAAATCAGCCTCTGCATATCTCTGAGGGCGTCTAATTTCTCTCCGAGACTATCTTTCGCAATGGAATATTGTGAAGATGCTTGTGATGAGCTCGTTACATCCACAATATCTAAAATAGGCTCTGGAGTAGTCTCTGTAGATATTAATCCAATCTCAATCTCCACCTGTGTGCTTGTCTTCTGCTTATCTTCCTCAGAAGGAGTTTTAGATGGAGACCCCGGAAGCATGCTAGTCTCATCAAAGACAGCATCTCTATTGACGATGACTTTCCCGATCTCTGGATACCAAAGTTTGTATCTCTTCACTCCTTGTCTAAAGCCTATAAATATGCACTTCACCGAACGAGGCTCCAACTTTTCATTATCAACATGAGCATACGAAGGACATCCAAAAATTCTCAAATCAGAATAACTAGTAGGAGTTCCAGACCATATCCCTTGTGGAGTTTTCCTTTCAATAGCAGTTGATGGAGAGCGATTGGCAAGATAACATGCATACGCAACGACTTCTGCTCAGAAAATCTTCGGTAACCCAGCATTAAGGAGCATACAACGCACCTTCTCCATTAAAGTCCTATTCATCCACTCTGCTACACTATTCTGTTGAGGAGTACGCCGAACTGTATGATGTCTCACAATACCTTCAGCTCTGCATAAGTCATTAAACTCATCAGAACAAAACTCCAATCCGTTATCAATTCAAAGATGCTTCAATTGTCTCCCTGTCTGCTTCTCAATCATGACCTTTCACTCCTTAAAGGTAGTAAAAACATCACTCTTACGTTTTAAAAAGAATGTCCAAACTTTTCTGGAAAAACATAATAGTCAATATATAGTGAACCTTAGAGTACTATAGATCTACAATCAAATAGTAGTCTAGTATACCCTTTGTGTTATGAATGCCAACTGAGAACTTGACTCTTTTTTGCTTGCCAAAAACACAATGCTCGCAGAACTTTAGCTTTATAATACTTTGACCATCAAGGAGTCCTCTATTGCTCAATTCAACCATGTCATTCTCACTCATATGACCCAAGCGCATATGCCAAAGACTTGTAACATCAGAATCAGACATCAACGAACTTGCGACGACAACATCACATATTACTGTGGATTCCTGCAGAATATATAAACTAACGGTTCTCCTCAGTCCCTTCATTACAACAAGAGACCCTTTATTGACATTCACAGCTCCACCTTCACCAGTGTACTTGTACCCTTTAAATCAAGAATACTCAAAGAGATCGCATTTCTCTTCATATCAGGGACATGCCTCACATCAACAAGTGTCTGAATGACACTATCAAACATCTTAATTCTGACCGTACCAATACCAGCGATTCTCCAGGATGCATTATTGCTCATCAAAACAGCACCACGTGAAACCGTTTCATATGTTGAAAACCAGTCCCGATTGGGACACATATGAAACGTACAACCAGAATCAAGAATTCATTCCTCACTTTGCTTCAAATCAACATCAGATGCAACGAGAAGTTCACACTGATTGTTTTCGGCAACATCAGCCTCACCAGACTTCTCTGGTTGTTTTCCCCTCGAATTTTCACCTGCCTTTTTATTCTTATTCTGCAGCTTGTAACATTCTGATTTGATGTGACCCTTCTTCTTGCAATAATTACATATATTATCCATATTTCTGGATTTCGACATGCCCCTGATATTACCACCAGAGCTTTTCTCCTGAGTCCTTCCTCGAATAATAAGACCCTCAGCCTGAGCCTCAGATCCATCGACAAACTGTTTCATTTTCTCTTTCAAAAATAATGAATCATCTCATTCAAAGTAAGAGTATCACGACTATATAAAATAGTATCTCTAAAAGTCGTATATGACGAGGGTAAAGAACACAATAAGATCAATGCTAAATCTTCATCGTCATATTTGACCTACAAAGTCTCTTAGTCAGAGACGATTTCCTTAAACACGGTCAAGTGATCTCTTAACGACGTACCTTCTGCCACGCGATGAGAATACAAACATTGTTTCAGACCCAGTTTGCACGTAAGACTTTTTGTCATGCACAACTGCTCCAGTTTTAGCCATAGTGCAGCAGCGAATTTCTCCTTCAAAATATCCCTTAAAATCTCATTCGATAGGTGAAGGTAGATCTGGGATAGGGTTTTTCGATCCTTACGTTCCTTTTCCTCCTTTGCCCATGTCGAGGACATGCTGTCTATCCCGAACAGTGTGTCGTCTAAGTCCAGATGCGCCAGCACCGCTCGCATCTTAACCTGCCACAGGGTAAATTTGGTATTGCGATCCAAAAGCTGAATATCATACTTCATGTTTGCTGTTGTCATTAATCCCGATCGAAATCCACAAAATCAAACCAACTTGGCTCTGATACCACTTGTTACGAGATTACGACGAAAAATGACAACAAGAACAATAGAGAACACACAAGATTTACATAGAAAATCCTTGACGGAAAAAAAACCATGAGCAGAGGAGAAAATCACTATGAACGGTGGAATACAAAATCGACGGCTCAAAGCCTTAATCATCATACAAAACCCTAATAATAAGCTTTTTAAATAGGGAACGATCCGAGACCTCCGCTACCACCACATATCCCTAATTTTTTTTCCTACATAATTTAGTTTTCACCATATATGTCGCAATGCGATCTTTTTGGGCTGGATCAAACTGAATTCAGGTCACCAAACTCTAACAAACGGTATACCTTGTTTCTATCTGTTTTATTTATCTTATGTATACCATTCATTTATCCTTTCGCTATATCCGCAGAGTTTGATCCGGGACTCACCATCGCTTGCTTTTCTTTTTATTTCAGGTGGTACGTAGTTGTGTCTCGTGCCGCAGAAGAAGATCCATCTGCCATCCCTTATTGTCGAGTTTCTGGTTTGAGTTGGTTTATTATTTTTCCAGAGATGCTATTTTATTTCTGTAGCGGACGCGTCAATATTTTATCGTTCGATTGTGGACTGGTACTTATGTCGTGGGTTTTTGATTTATTTGCATTTAATTTACGGAGTTTAAGTTATTTATTATTTATTCTTTGATGTTAATAAACTGCGTGGATGTCCTGTGTTTATTTTTTCTGTTATTGCTAGCTGTTTGTGGCTGTGATTATGATATGGTGAGATGATGTAGTATAAGTTTCATATTGTCCGCCGTGCAAGAGAGATACTACCCGATTTTAGAACAAGCATGGACTTCTGGGGGCATGACAATTTAGTGGTATCAGAGCTAGATTTTCGAGTAACTTGGGTATTTTTCGGGTTTTGTTGGGTTATTTGATTTTGGATTTTGGGTTTGGAGTATTATGGAGTCTTTTTGATATAAGATCGTTTGGGTATTAAATGCCCGAGTTCGGGTATGTGTTTGGATTTTATAGAGTCATTTTCTTGGCTTAGTTTTTTTAGGAAATGTCGGCGATGGACTTTTCTGGACGACGAGCAAGTTGATAAAATTTTTAATAGTTATATTTGTTAATAATATTTGATTAAATCATAACAGGTATGCCTCGCCGTATCGAGTTGACTCCATCTCGTAGACGTGGTCAGGGGTGACCAACTAGGTGACCAACTAGGCGAGCAAGTAAGTTGATAAAATTTTTAATAGTTATATTTGTTAATAATATTTGATTAAATCATAACAGGTATGTCTCGCCGTATCGAGTTGACTCCATCTCGTAGACGTGGTCATGGGTGACCAACTAGGCGAGCACGTGAGTCAGTGAGGACTGGGACTGCCGATTTGGCGGCGAAGTCTCCAGAGAGACCGACTGAGGCAACACCCGTCACTTGAGGACAAACTCATCAGGGTGCTCCGGATCCCCGGACGGTAGGGGTTCCTTCCCCATTCCAGACATTGGTTCCCCCAATTTCACCGATGCTGCCTACTCCGATGATTTTCACAGTTTCGCCAGAGTTGCCACCTCCAGCATGAACCACCGTCCCACCAGTGGTACTTACCCCGGTGTATACCGTGGTTCCACCCGTGACATCTACTCCAGCACCTCCCACCGTTCCTCCAGCAGTATGGTCAACAGTAACACACAAGGTATCCGCGACCGCGCTTCCAGCAGTACCACCTATAGTAGCTGCCGCTCCTGTGGGCTGACCTTTGGATAGATCATGGATCCCTGCCTTAGTGACGCCTGTGAAGGATCGGCTTACCCTGTTTCACGGAGGAGCAGATCCGAGTGTCGCCCGCTCTTGGATTGAGATCATGAAGGATATTTTTCGCTATATCACATGCTTAGACTGGGAGAGGGCGGAGCTTGCTGTTTATCATCTGCGTGACGAGGATGCCATCTGGTGGAATATACAGAGGACAGTCATTGGCGAGTAGCATATCATTTGGGCCGCTTTTCGAGCGGCATTCGAGAGCCAGTATTTTCCAGCGGCCTATCGAGTGGCTAAACGACAGAGTTTTTGAGTCTCCAGCAGGGAGATTGTACTATTATGCATTATAATGCGGAGTTTAGCCGATTGACCAAGTATTGCCCCTAGCTTGTTGCAGAGGATGGAGAGCGTATGGAGCAGTTTGTGCTGGGACTTGTCGAATATATTCAGATGAAGATGATTGGTTTGAGCATAACATCCTATCAAGAGGCACTAGACAAGACCCACATTATCTAGATGATCCAGCTGAGACTTTACGGAGACAAAAAGAAAGGTAAGCAGACGACTCAGGAGTCAGCAAAGACTCAGCAGCTACAAATCACTGGATAGAAGCGTAGTAGCAGGAGTCAGAGTACACAGGGTACTTCTGGGGCTGACTCTCGACCCCAGAAGTTTGGACGGTCATTAGCAGGATCATCGCAAGTCTCCCAGCAGACTCGGAAGGACGTTACCAGAGGGATCCACTATTTACAGTGTGGATCCAATGATCACAACAGACCAGACTGCCTACTAGAGCACCCTGTATGCTGGTACTATAGTCAATTGATTTTTAAATAGTCGATTGATTTTTTTATCTATCAAATTGATTTTCCTTTGTGCGAAATTTCAAATAAATCAGTCGACTGATAATAAAAATTAGCCGACTAATATGGTTTTCTTTTTTAAAGTCAATTTTGGGCAAAATTGATGGACCAAACAACCTCGAATTGACATGAAATTAATTCCTATGTGTTCAACTATTTCTCCTGATTATATGCACTCCACGCACTCAAACATCAATTTGACCCAATATATTAAGAGCAGTAAATTTTTAAACACAAATGTGTTCGAAAAATCTAATTCGTGTTAAAAAATTTATTGCTCTCAATATATTGATCAAATTCATGTTTGAGGGCATGAATATAATCAGGAGAATTAAACAAACACATGAAGCTAATTTCATGTTAATCCGAGATCGTTTGGTTCATCAATCAATTTTGGGTAAAATTGACTGATGGACAAAACATCCTCGGATTGACATGAAACTAATTCTTATGTGTTTGTTTATTTCTCTTGAATATATCCATGCTCTCAAACGTTAAATTGATCCAATATATTGAAAGCAATGAATTTTTGAACACAAATACATTCGAAAAATTTAATTCGTGTTTAAAAAATTTAGTTCGTGTTTACCACTAGGGAACCCGTGGTTGTCGACCTGAATGCTATAATGCATGTCACCAATATACACCACCTCAATTAAACACAAAATCATGCAATCCGTACGATACAAAATGCAATCAATACGAAACAAAACATAACCAACACCAAAGGAAATAAACATGCACTAATCTACTGGGTAGGGTTTATCTAATGCCGACCGAAACCTAGATAAGACAAATGATTATTCTACGGTACACGCGTACAAGCCGTACTCTTTAGAGCAAAAGTAAAAAAAATAAGACTATATAACTGAATAATTTGAATTACTACTCAAAGGTCAAGAAAGAATAAATATCAAGCAGGAAAACAAGGCAAATAGATTTAAGATAAAGCAACCTACTCAGATAAACAAATAACCATGCATTTAAGGTAAATGAATATAGAGGAAACAAGAAGTACCCGCCTCCACAGTGTAGTCTGTGTCAAACAAAGAACCCGTCCAGATCTATGAGTCCAATTAAAGTCCTGTATCAAAAGTACAACTTAACTACTTAATGAATGCTAAATAGCTATGTATAACACAACCCTACTAGGATCACTCTAACCATGGATCTAAGCAAACCTGACAAGTACCACATGACAACCGAATAACAATATCCACATGTACAGAGATAGCTCAAACCTAACAAGCTAGAATATGCTCAGCTAAAGTAGGTGGGTTGAACCCCATATTGAACTGGATACCCATCACAACTTACACTTCGATCATAATACAAACTTACTCTATAGCCCTGAACCATATCAATCACTAACTCTATCTAAAAAATTGAATCCGAGACGAGGTCAAACGAAACGACCACAACCCAACCTCAACAACCAACACAGCCATCAAGAATTACTATTGGATGAAAGATCAAATACCAGTTTACTGATCTTCAATCCTACACTACAAGCCAAATCCATAAAATCCGAGCTTCGATTCCAAACTCATCTCGAACATCAAAAGAAACTAAACCAATAGGAACAACAACTACATACAATCCATGTTTCAATCTCAAAACCCAATTCAACAACTGACCTACACTGATACAAACATAGATGCATTCCCAAAACAACAATCAACATAACCATTACTTGGATTGGCACCAGCGAGAAAACTCCCTTACACCGGATTGGTTGAAAACCCAACAACTACAAGGCCTCCGAAACAACCCTCCCAAGAACATACACCTTTCTCTCTAAGACTTGCAGAGCTTATTTAGATCGAAACCACGCTTAGCTATCAAGACCGAAAACCAAACACCCACGGTTAATATTCACCATCCTGATCTTAGCCTAGCTAAACACAGATCATCAAAGAATAGTAATTGATCCAAATCTTACCTGGTAGATGCCGGCGGAGACTCCCTTACTCCATATCTGGTGAAGCCGATACCAACCCAGTGATCACCGAAAGAGCAAATCCCTCCTCCTGAAGCTGGAGTTCGACCTGGAAGAGAAGCAGTGATGGCTTCGAGAGCTACTCGCAGACGATGTGGTAGCGAGCACAGGCAACCTTCCTTGCCCATTGCGGATGCGATGGGAAGAGAGAGCATACAAGAGGGCAACGGCTAGCAATGCCGGCGTTGACGGTGGCTACTCGGGCGGCGACTTTCGAACATAGGCGTTCGGCGTCAGCCGGAGGGAAGGGAAGGAATCGGGCGAGGAAGCGAGGAATTAGGGCAGAGGTAGGGAATAAGGAATCGTAATATATATATATATATATATATATATATATATATATATATATATATATATATATATATATATATATAATTCGTAACTAGTCCATCTCACATCGAGTCCGGATCCTCTGCGCCGGACGAGTCCCTGTGCCCGTGTGCCGACTCGCCGGCGATCGCCGGCGAGTCGTCCGATCGACGATCGGACACCGTCAATAATTTTTGATCGTCGTTCCCAATAAGATGATATCCTCGGAGCACGGTGAACCCGTCGAAATCGTCGCATCTGTGATGGTATCGTATTCACCGTCGAATCCGACGAGATGTCTGATGCGACGATTTCGATGGGTTCACCGTGCTCCGAGGATATCATCTTATTGGGAACGACGATCAAAAATTATTGACGATGCCCGATCGTCGATCGGACGACTCGCCGGCGATCGCCGGCGAGTCGGCACACAGGCACAGGGACTCGTCCGGCGCAGAGGATCCGGACTCTCTCACATCTATTTATCCCCGCGAATCTTTCTAAAATTTTTTCAAAATTTCCTATAAGATTATTTTTAATTTTAACTGTTTATATATATATATATATATATATATTACTGTAACCATCTTCTGAATTGCACAAAATTGATCTTAAGGGCGCTTGGTAAGCGGGTTTAGAAGGTGGGAATGGGAATGAAATAGAGATTTCATTCTCATTGATGATGAAATCTATTTCATTCCCATTGATGATGCTTGGTATACGGGAATCGAAATCAAAATAAAGATATGACACCCTTGATCAGAGACGGAGTCAAGGGGGAGGGGCACCGCCCCCCCTCAATTACGTACATTCCGTGTACTACTTTTAATTCTTTATTATCTTTCCTTTTCAATATAAATTTTAAACAATTCCCTTTCCCTTCTTACTTAGCCACCAACCCACCGCTTCTTTACTATAATAATATTTAATATAAAATTATTGATTATCCCTTAATTTTTAAGGTAAAGTTAATAGCTATTCTTACCAATAAAATTTTATTTAAAAAAAGTAATAAAACGGTGCAAGCAGCAAGCGGCGTCCAAAATTAAACATATCCTCTCTCGTTCAAACCCAGGGCGTTATCCAAAACGTCGAAGCTCTAAGCGGTAGCGGCGTACGATGAGAAGGGAGAAAAAAAAAATCAAAACTTCTAGATTATATTTCTCCACTCTCAAATTTCTGAAGTTGCAATTTCAAAATTTTAGAGACGTCGGACGTGGTGATCAAAGAATAAAGAGAAACAATTTCAAAAACCCTAGATTGAAGAACACAAGGAGACAAGGACGCTCGTCGCTAGAAGCCTTAAATCAAAATTTTCATCTCTATTTCTTAAAATCTTGGAGTTGGAAATTGCAATTCAACATCGTCTTCATCTTGGATTCTTCATAAGTTCAGTAAGTTTTATATTTTATCAATATAATTGTTTATTATGATTTATATAATAATATATGTGATATTTTTTAAACCAATTGATTACATATTACTTATCTTGTTATCCATATTTTTCATATAGCCTACGGATGGAAATTTGAAAATTTTAAAATTATACATGTTGCTTCTCTTTTATGCAAGTAAGCAAGTTATTTTAAACTACATTTTTATTTTGGAATGGCATTTCTATTTTTATGAAAGTTGTTTTAAATTATAATTTTATTTTAGCATTTTTATTGAAAATTAGGATATATGTGTCTAAATAGAAATTGTTATTATTTCGTATATCCATGTGGTATATATTTATTTATTTATTGATAATTGATTATTTAAAAAAAATCGCTCCCCTCGTATAATTTTTCTGGCTCCGTCTCTGCCCTTGATTTCATAACCCACCCTCATTAGGTTATCACCAAACCCATAAACCCCTCAATCAAACCCATTATTATTTCCATTGTCAAATTTATACCAAACGCCCTCTTAGATTTCTTAAGCATACAACAAGAAGGTTATCTCTAACTTCTTCCTAATTGGCGACTCGGCCATGCGACAAGTCTTGTCAGAAAGTTCAAGAGGAAAGTTAGGACCTAAATGGGAAGACCTTTATCATGTGGTATGTCGAGTGAGTATGAGCTTTGACTTATGATAGGGACGTTGGGTAAATGAATTTAGAAGGTGAGAATGAAAATGAAATCTATTTCTTAGTATACGTGAATCGGAATTAAAATATGAATATGTTACTCTTGATTTGATAATCCAACTCCCACTAGATTATCATTAAACTTATAAAACCCTTAATTAAAATTTATTACCATTTCTATTATCGAATATATATCAAACGCCCCTAGATAATGTATGTGCTCGGGAAAAGATATCATTAATATCATGAAGACGAACATATATTGTGGTGAAAGAAAAGAAATTGGCGTACCTAAGTATTGGTATTTACCAAAAGGTGTACCATGGTTTCAATGTTACCAAAGGGCGCACATATTTAAGTAAACTTCCTCTTATACCCCTACCGTCAAGTACTGCATGCATTTCTTTTTATATTTTGATTTTTATATTATGGAACCTTTCTCAAAACAAAAAAATATTGAAATTAATTAAAATATTTTTATTAAATTAAAACTAAAAGAATATTTCAGCCACGTGGGGCTGAAATGTTTCCATTTCAGGCCCAACGTGCACAATATTAAGGGTCTTTTCTCGATTTTTTGTTATTATATTTTAACACATCGGAGAAGTTCAAATAAACAATGGATAGCAAATTTGAACTCCTTGTAACCTCAGAAATCCACAGGAACTGAAATTTTTACAATCGGAACTCTCTAGGTCAATCAGTGGCCTTTTAGGGTCATTGGGCCTGAAATGGAAACATTTCAGGCCTACGTTGGGCCTGAAATGGAAACACGTGGGCCTGAAATGGTTCCATTTCAGGCCTAATGATCCTAAAAGGGCTAATGTGTCAAAATCCACTGATTGACCTAGAGAGCTCCGATTGTAAAAATTTCAGTTCCCGTGGATTTCTGAGGTTACAAGGAGTTCAAATTTGCTATCCATTGTTTATTTGGACTTCTCCGAGGTGCTAAAATGTAATAATGAAGAACCGAGAAAACACCTTTAATATTGGGCATGTTGGGGCTGAAATGGGCACGTTGGGCCTGAAATGGAAACATTTCAGGCCCACGTCAGGCCCAACGTGGGCCTGAAATGGTTCATGAACCTATGACCTTAAAAGGCCTAATGTGTCAAAACCCACTGATTGATCTAGAGAGCTCCGATTGTAAAAATTTCAGTTTCTGTGGATTTCTGAGGTTACAAGGAGTTCAAATTTGCTATCCATTATTTATTTGGACTTCTCCGAGGTGTTAAAATGTAATAATGAAGAACCGAAAAAAATCACATATTAGGCCTTTTAGGGTCATTGGGCCTGAAATGGTTGGACACCTATTGCATTGGTGATATCTAATATATAGATGTTTGGACACCTAAAACATCATCTCCTACCTCTAACCTCTCTATTCATATGGAATTTTCAGAAATCCAGATATGAGAGGTCTATCAGTGGGTTTTGGTCAAAACTCACTGATATTTCTAAACTACTCCTATTTGATTGGTGATATATAATATATAGATGTTTGGACACCTAAAACATCATCTCCTACCTCTACCCTTTCTATTCATATGGAGTTTTCAGAAATCCAGATATTGGAGGTCCATCAGTGAGTTTTGACCAAAACTCACTGATATTTCTAAACTACTCCTATTTGATTGGTGATATCTAATATATAGATGTTTGGACACCTAAAACATCATCTCCTACCTCTACCCTCTCTATTCATATGGAGTTTTCAGAAATCCAGATATGGTAGGTCCATCAGTTGGTTTTGGTCAAAACCCACTGATATTTCTAAACTAATCCTATTTGATTGGTGATATCTAATATATAGATGTTTGGACACCTAAAACATCATCTCCTACCTCTACCCTCTCTATTCATATGGAGTTTTCAGAAATCCAGATATGGGAGGTTCATCAGTGAGTTTTGGTCAAAACTCACTGATGAACCTCCCATATCTGGATTTCTGAAAACTCCATATGAATAGAGAGGGTAGAGGTAGGAGATGATGTTTTAGGTGTCCAAACATCTATATATTAGATATCACCAATCAAATAGGATTAGTTTAGAAATATCAGTGGGTTTTGACCAAAACCAACTGATGGACCTACCATATCTGGATTTCTGAAAACTCCATATGAATAGAGAGGTTAGAGGTAGGAGATGATGTTTTAGGTGTCCAAACATCTATATATTAGATATCACTAATCAAATAGGAATAGTTTAGAAATATCAGTGGGTTTTGACTAAAACCCACTGATGGACCTACCATATCTGGATTTTTGAAAACTACATATGAATAGAGAGAGTAGAGGTAGGAGATTATGTTTTAGGTGTCCAAACATCTATATATTAGATATCATCAATTAAATAGGAGTAATTTAGAAATATCAGTGGGTTTTGACCAAAACCCACTGATGGATCTACCATATCTGGATTTCTGAAAACTTCATATGAATAGAGAGGTTAGAGGTAGGAGATGATGTTTTAGGTGTCCAAACATCTATATATTAGATATCACTAATCAAATAGGAGTAGTTTAGAAATATCAGTGGGTTTTGACCAAAACCCACTAATGGACCTACCATATCTGGATTTCTGAAAACTCCATATGAATAGAGAGGGTAGAGGTAGGAGATGATGTTTTAGGTGTCTAAACATCTATATATTAGATATCACCAATCAAATAGGAGTAGTTTAGAAATATCAGTGAGTTTTGACCAAAACCCACTGATGGACCTACCATATCTGGATTTCTGAAAACTCCATATGAATAGAGAGGGTAGAGGTAGGAGATGATATTTTAGGTGTTCAAACATCTATATATTAGATATCACTAATCAAATAGGAGTAGTTTAGAAATATCAATGGGTTTTGACCAAAACCCACTAATGGACCTACCATATCTGGATTTCTGAAAACTCCATATGAATAGAGAGGGAGAGGTAGGAGATGATGTTTTAGGTGTCCAAACATCTATATATTAGATATCACCAATCAAATAGGAGTAGTTTAGAAATATCAGTGAGTTTTGGTCAAAACTCACTGATGGACATCCAATATCTGGATTTCTGAAAACTCAATATGAATAGAGAGGGTAGAGGTTGGAGATGATGTTTTAGGTGTCCAAACATCTATATATTAGATATCACCAATCAAATAGGAGTAGTTTAGAAATATCAGTGAGTTTTGACCAAAACCCACTGATAAACCTCTCATATCTGGATTTCTGAAAATTCCATATGAATAGAGAGGTTAGAGGTAGGAGATGATGTTTTAGGTGTCCAAACATCTATATATTAGATATCACCAATGCAATAGGTGTCCAACCATTTCAGGCCCAATGACCCTAAAAGGCCTAATATGTAATTTTTTTCGGTTCTTCATTATTACATTTTAACACCTCGGAGAAGTCCAAATAAATAATGGATAGCAAATTTGAACTCCTTGTAACCTCAGAAATCCACAGGAACTGAAATTTATACAATCGGAGTTCTCTAGGTCAATCAGTGGGTTTTGACACATTAGGCCTTTTAAGGGCATTGGTTCATGAACCATTTCAGGCCAACGTTGGGCCTGAAATGGTTCCATTAAATGTTTCCATTTCAGACCCAACGTGCCCATTTCAACCCCAACATGCCCAATATTAAAGGTGTTTTCTCGGTTCTTCATTATTATATTTTAATATCTCGGAGAAGTCCAAATAAACAATGGATAGCAAATTTGAACTCCTTGTAACCTCAGAAATCCACAGGAACTGAAATTTTTACAATCGGAGCTCTCTAAGTCAATCAGTGGATTTTGACACATTAGCCCTTTTAGGATCATTAGGCCTGAAATAGAACCATTTCAGGCCCACGTTGGGCCTGAAATGTTTCCATTCAGGCCCAACGTGCCCATTTCAGCCCCAACATGCCCAATATTAAAGGTATTTTCTCGGTTCTTCATTATTACATTTTAACACCTCGAAGAAGTTCAAATAAACAATGGATAGCAAATTTGAACTCCTTGTAACTTCAGAAATCCACAGGAACTGAAATTTTTACAATCGAAACTCTCTAGGTCAATCAGTGGATTTTGACACATTAGCCCTTTTAGGATCATTAGGCCTGAAATAGAACCATTTCAGGCCCAATGACCCTAAAAGGCCACTGATTGACCTAGAGAGCTCTGATTGTAAAAATTTCAGTTCCTGTGGATTTCTGAGGTTACAAGGAGTTCAAATTTGCTATCCATTATTTATTTGGACTTCTCCGAGGTGTTAAAATGTAATAACAAAGAATCGAGAAAAGACCCTTAATATTGGACACGTTGGGCCTGAAATGGAAACATTTCAGCCCCACGTTAGGCCTGAAATGAAACCATTTCAGGCCCAACGTGGGTGGCTGAAATGTTCTTTTAGTTTTAATTTAATAAAAATATTTTAATTAATTTCAATATTTTTTTGTTTTGAGAAAAGTTCGATAATATAAAAATCAAAATATAAAGTAACATCTCTTTATGGTCCGTCTCGAAATTCGTTACTGAGAAAGAGAAAGAGAACGAGAAAGAGAAATGCATGCAGTACTTGACGGTAGGGGTATAAGAGGAAGTTTACTTAAATATGTGCGCCCTTTGGTAATATTGAAACCATGATACACTTTTTGATAAATATCAATACTTAGATACGCCCTTTGGTAAATTGCCGAAAGAAATTTGAAGAAAAGCCCATTAGCTTTCCGAATTGTTTACAGAAGGAAATTTGGTTTATAATATTTGGCCAATAATTCAACTGATGTAGTCAAATTTATTTACACAAGGAAATTCAAATGATGCAATCATCCGAGGGGTTTCTTCAACTTACACATATTTGTATGCAAATCATGGTTCTACTAATCTGGTGACAAACGCCTCTAAATATAAGTCAGACCCAATTAACAGATCAGGTCTATTTTTATTATATACAATCTGATATTAATAATTTAACTTGGATAGGTCAATAGACTCAAAATGTTCTGTTTTTACAAATCAAAGTCTAAGAATATATGTTCTGAAAATAGTCATGGTAAAAAAAAATAATAGACAATGTGAATTTTCAACGTGAATAATATGACATTTTATTTGTAGTGATTTTCAACGGTTCATCGTGCCCTCAAGAGTATAGTTTATTCGGGATGACGGTCAAAGGCCGTCAACGATCTCCAAACGACAATCAGATATGTATATGAAAAATATAATGTTATCTACATATTCTATCATTGCTTAATAAATTTTTACATTTTTGACATGACATTTAGGTGACAGATTAGGAATTATAAAAAATCTTTTTTAAAAATTTAACCATCGAAGATATCCTTACCGCTAAGGTTGGACAGTTAGGAGAGGAATCCTGATCTTTGTCAGGTACGGTGATAAGTAAAGGTTCGGAAGGCAATTGAATTAATGGGCCTAGTACATTTTTCTACTTAAATTAATAATAATTGATTTAATACAGTATACGTTTTTCCTAAGAGTACAATAATATATATAGTATACAGAATCATCAGTCTCTACTTTTAATAATCATACATATCAAAACGTGTAGAGGTCTATTTATAAAAAATGAAGTTAAAAAAAAACACGAATTTACAAAGAAATTATTGATGATATATCTATTTTTAATATCAAACATTTAAAACTTCTATAATCAAATATTAATGCATTTTAATTATCAAAGGAATAGGAGCAAATATTTAAACTTTTCTATAATCAAATATTTAAAATTTTCTATAATCAAATATTAATAATGTATTTTAAGAAATTTTAATAGACAATTTTGTTTATATATTGTTGGTGACGCGTTTTGGTGACGCGGTTTGGTGACGCGTTTTTGCAATCGAGGAATAGGAGCATTTCTTGTTACCATTAAACTAGACTTAATTGCTCCACAAATTTAGTGCGTAGTTTCCGTAAGTAAAACTTCAATCGGGGGATCGTTTAATTCTCAGGTATGGAGAAGTAGAATTCCGTGGCGTGGCTTTATTTCAATGCCAATTTCCAATGTCGTCGACTCTCGACCAGTGTGCAATCCATTCCGAGTGTATGATATTATTAACTAACGCGTATGATATTATTATTTTAATATATGTATATTAAAATCTGATAAGTCAACGTATTCATTATCTCTCATATTATCATCTTCAGATATGTATATTAAAATCTGATAAATTATCGTATTCATCCTCTCCACAGACTAATTAACAAAGACAGGATGAAGCGAATAAATCATATTTTATTAAGGTTTTGAAAATCAAATCGAACATTGAACCAGTCAAGACAAGGATTCAGAGATTCAGAGGTCCAATTGATTTAATCGGGATTCCAACTGAGATACAATCGGTAAATAATAAAATATATATTTATATAAATATATGAAACTAACAACTTATCTAATTATTTTTTTTTCAAGATTGGATAAAAAGGACGAGCATATGATTTCTAAGAAAAATTTAAGTTTAAAATTGTTAGGTTCAAGCAAATAATAATTTTATTTGTTTGAGACTTTGGGTGAAAGCAAATTAAGGGGGCGTCTGGTTTGCGTTTTTCAGTTTGTTTTTCATTTTCATTTTCGGTAGAAAATGTGATTTTCTGAAAAACATGTTTGGTTTACATTTTCCAACTTTATTTTCTAAAAAAAACATAACGTTTTCTGGAAAACTAGAAAATGAAATAAAATTATTTTTCAAAAAATAAGAAAATACGATTTTCTGAAAAATGAAAATGAAAAATGGAACAAACCAAACACCCACTAAATTTTTGACGTTTTATTTTCCAGTAAGAAAGCAAAATTGTAAAAGAAAAAAATCAAAAAAAAGAAAAATAAAATAAACCAAATTGATTTGTCCGATTTGTCAGGTTCATCGATTCCCGGTCGATTCAGAACGATTCACATCCGATTCTTGAGTAACTGATTTTTAAAGTCAATTCGGATCGAAAATCTAACCGATTTCCAATTCAACCGTTCCGATTTTTAAAACACTGTAGTTTACACCCTATTTGGAAACACGTTAAGGAATTGGAATTCAATTCCGGTCGGAATTCAATTCAGACCGGAATTGAATTCCCATTCTCATGTTTGGAATGAATTGTTAAAACAGAATTGAATTGTTATACTTTTACGATTTTATCCTGCGAGGATGGAGCCGGAGCAACTTTAATTTGTTTTGTGAGGGGACGATTTGGTAATTTAATTTATTTAAGTGAATTTCTTTCACCATCTCATGTGTTTATGTATGATTTATTTTGAGAGATTTAAAAGAAATTGAAATTTAATTCCTTGATAATTCCTTTCAAAAATTACTATTAAATAATGAAATTAAATTTAATTCATAAAAAAATTTTAATTTCTTCCTTTCTAAACAGGATGCTAATGCCAATTTGGCATTGTGACATGGAGCCCCCGCCCTCTCTCCGCGCTTTAAAAACTTCTGCCCTTTGCTACTTTTCCTAATATTCGATTCGTCTCTCCCCACTACGGTCTCTCCTGCAGCAGCGAAGACAGATGGATCGGCCTAAAGTGGAAGTGGCGGTGCTGATTTTGCTCGCTCTCCTCCAGTTCCTCGCCACTTCGATCAGAGCAGATGCAGGGAACCCGCTTGCTCCTTTCCTTCGGCCTCTCTTCGGTACCTCCTCTCCACCTCTCGCGAATCAAATAACGATCATTTGATTTGAGGCGGGTTTTGTGGTGGAATAACAGGGGATAAGTGCAACGGGACCGCGCAGTGCGGAAGAGGAACCTGCGAAGAGTCGTCGGACCTGCTCTTCGGGTACGTGTGCAACTGCGAGAGGGGGTGGAGCCAGTTCCATGTAGGAGATAGCTTCAGATTCCTCCCTTGCGTCGTCCCCAACTGTGAGTCGTCTTCCCCTCCTCTTCCTTGTCATGGAATTTGTATACAAATGGCCACCGTCACTTCTCAAATCATTTCCTTAATATGATAGGTGCCGTAAATTATAAATGCTTCAATGAATCCGGGACTCCGGCAGCACCTCCTGAACCACCACGTATTGCCGGCGTATTGAACAGTGAGTTTCATGATCCTTAATATGCTTGAGTGCCGATGCCGAGGATATATAACTTGTATCGCCTTTAATCTTTATTTCCAAAAGTTTGTTCTGTTGCCTACTGCGGAGGAGGCCGTTGTGTGCNAGTTAACATATAGAGCTAAATATAGTCTAGCATACCCTTTGTGTTATGAATGCCAACTGAGAACTTGACTCTTTTCTGCTTGCCAAAAACACAGTGCTCGTATAACTTTAACTTTGTAATATTTTGACCATCAAGGAGTCCTCTCTTGCTCAATTCAACCATGTCATTCTCACTCATATGCCCCAAACGCATATGTCAAAGCCTTGTAACATCAGAATCAGACATAGACGAACTTGCGACGACAACATCACCTATTATTGTGCATCCCTGCAGAACATATAAACTGACGGTTCTCCTCAGTCCCTTTATCACAACAAGAGACCCTTTACTGACCTTCACAGCTCCACCTTCATCGGTGTACTTGTACCCTTTAGAATCAAGAATACTCAAAGAGATCAGATTTCTCTTCATATCAGAGACGTGCCTTACATCACCATGTGTTTGAATGACACCATCAAACATCTTAATTCTGACCATAACAATACCACCAATTCTACACGATACATTATTGTCTATCAAAACGACACCACTTGAAACCGTTTCAAATGTTGAAAATCAGTCCCGATTGGGACACATATGAAACGTACAATCAGAATCAAGAATCCATTTTTCGCTCTGCTTTAAATCAACATCAAATGCAACGAGAAGTTCACCATCACTGTGACTTTCGGCAACATCAGCCTCACCAGACTTTTCTGGTTGTTTTCCCCTTGAATTTTCACCTGCTCTTTTATTCTTATTCTGCACATTCTGATTTGATGTGTCCCTTCTTCTTGCAATAATTATAGATCTTATCCCTATTTCTAGATTTCGACCTGCCCCTGATATTACCACCAGAGTTTTTCTCCTGAGTCCTTTCTCGAATAATAAGACCCTCACCCTGAGCCTCAGATCCTTCGACAAGTTGTTTCAGTTTCTCTTTCAAATATAATGAATCATAAACCTCATTTAAAGTAAGAGTATCACGATTATATAAAATAGTATCTCCAAAAGTCGTATATGATGAGGGTAAAGAACACAGTAAGATCAATGCTAAATCTTCATCTTCATATTTGACCTCCAAAGCATCTAGGTCAGAGACGATTTCCTTAAACATGGTCAAGTGATCTCTTAACCACGCACCTTCTGCCATGCAATGAGAATACAAACATTGTTTCAGACCCAGTTTGCTCGTAAGACTTTTTGCCATGCACAACTGCTCCAGTTTTAGCCATAGTACAGCAGCAGATTTCTTCTTTAAAACATCCTGTAAAATCTCATTTGATAGGTGAAGGTAGATCTGAGATAGGGTTTTCCGATCCTTACGTTCCTTTTCCTCCTTTGTCCATGTCGAGGGCATGTTGTCTATCCCGAACAGTGTGTCGTCCAAGTCCAGATGCGCCAGCACCGCTCGCATCTTAACCTGCTATAGCGTAAACCTAGTGTTGCGATCCAAAAGCTGAATATCATACTTCATGCTTTCCGTTGTCATTAATCCCGGATGAAATCCTCAAAATCAAACCAACTTAGCTTTGATACCACTTGTTACGAGATTACGACGAAAAACGACAACAAGAACAATAGAGAACACACAAGATTTACGTGGAAAACCCTTGACGAAAAAAAAACCACGAGCGGAAGAGAAAAATCACTATGAACGGTGGAATACAAAGTCGACGACTCAAAACCTTAATCATCATACAAAACCCTAATAATAAGCTTTTTAAATAGGGAACGTCCGAGACCTCCGCTACCACCAAAGAGCCCTAATTTTTTTTTCCTTCATAATTTAGTTTTCACCATATATGTCGCAACGCGATCTTTTTGGGCCGGATCAAACTGAATTCGGGTCAGCAAACTTTAACAGACGGTATACCTTGTTTTTATCTGCTTTATTTATCTTGTGTATACCATTCATTTATCCTTTCGCTATATCCGCAGAGTTTGATCCGGGACTCACCATCGCCTGCTTTTCGTTTTATTTTAGGTGATAGGTAGTTGTGTCTCGTGCCGCAGGAGAAGATCCATCTGTCATCCCTAATTGTCGAGTTTCTGGTTTGAGTTGGTTTATTATTTTTCCAGAGATGCTATTTTATTTCCATAGCGGATGTGTCAATATTTTATCGTTCGATTGTGGACTGGTACTTATGTCGTCGATTTTTGATTTATTTGCATTTAATTTACGGAGTTTAAGTTATTTATTATTTATTCTTTGATGTTAATAAACTGCGTGGATGTCCTGTGTTTATTTTTTCTGTTATTGCTAGCCGTTTGTGGCTGTGATTATGATATGGTGAGATGATGTAGTATAAGTTTTATATTGTCCGCCGTACAAGAGAGATACTACTCGATTTTAGAGCAAGCATGGATGTCTGAGGGCATGACAATTTAGTGGTATCAGAGCTAGATTTCCGAGTAACTTGGGTATTTTTCGGGTTTTGTTGGGTTATTTGATTTTGGATTTTTGGTTCGGAGTATTATGGAGTCTTTTTGATATAAGATCGTTTGGGTATCAAATGCCCGAGTTGGGGTATGTGTTTGGATTTTATAGTCATTTTCTTGGCTTAGTTTTTTTGGGAAATGTTGGCGATGGTCTTTTCCGGACGACGAACAAGTTGACAAAATTTTTAATAGTTATATTTGTTAATAATATTTGATTAAATCATAACAGGCATGCCTCGCCGTATCGAGTTGACTCCACCTCGTAGACGTGGTCAGGGGCGACCAACTAAGCGAGCACGTGAATCAATGAGGGCTGGGACTGCCGATTTGGCGGCGGAGTCTCTGGAGAGACCGATTGAGGTAACACCCGTCACTTGAAAACAAACTCATCAGGGTGCTCCGGATCCTCGGACGGTAGGGGTTCCTTCCCCATTCCAGACATTGGTTCCCCCAATTTCACCGATGCTGCCTACTCCGGTGATTTTCACAGTTTCGTCAGGGTTACCACCTCCAGCATGAACCACCGTCCCACCAGTGGTACTTACCCCGGTGTATACCGTGGTTCCACCCATGGCATCTACTCCAACACCTCCCACCGTTCCTCCAGCGGTATGGTCAGCAGTAACACACATGGTATCCGCAACCGCGCTTCCAATAGTACTGCCTATAGTAGCTGCCGCTCCTGTGGGCTGACCTTTGGATATATCATGGATCCCTGCCTTAGTGGCGTCTGTGAAGGGTCGACTTACCCCGTTTCACGGAGGAGTAGATCCGAGTGTCGCCCGCTCTTGGATTGAGACCATGAAGGGTATTTTTCGCTATATCACATGCTCAGACTGGGAGAGGGCGGAGCTTGTTGTTTATCATCTGCGTGACGAGGATGCCACCTGGTGGAATATGCAGAGGACAGTCATTGGCGAATAGGATATCACTTGGGTCGCTTTTCGGCCAGCATTCGAGAGCCAGTATTTTCCAGCGGCGTATCGAGTGGCTAAACGACAAGAGTTTTTGAGTCTCCAGCAGGGAGATCGTACTATTATGCAGTATAATGCGGAGTTTAGCCGATTGACCAAGTATTGCCCCCAGCTTGTTGCAGAGGATGGAGAGCGTATGGAGCAGTTTGTGCTGGGACTTGTCGAATATATTCAGATGAAGATGACTGGTTTGAGCATAGCATCCTATCAAGAGGCACTGGACAAGACCCACATTATCTAGATGACCCAGCCGAGGCTTTGCGGAGAGAAAAAAAAGGGTAAGCAGACGACTCAGGAGACAGCACAGACTCAGCTGTTACAGATCACCGGACAGAAGCATAGTAGCAGGAGTCAGAGTACACAGGTTACTTCTAGGGCTGACTCTCGACCCTAGAAGTTTGGACGGTCATTAGCAGGATCATCGCAAGTCTCCCAGCATACCCAGAAGGACATTACCAGAGGGATCCACTGTTTACAGTGTGCATCCAAAGATCACAACAGACCAGACTGCCTGCTAGAGCACCCTGTATGCTGGTACTATAGGCAATTGATTTTTAAATAGTCGATTGATTTTTTTATCGGTCAAATTGATTTTCCTTTGTGCGAAATTTCACACAAATCAGTCGACTGATAATAAAAATTAGTCGACTAATTTGGTTTTCTTTTTTAAAGTCAATTTTGGGCAAAATCGATTGATGGACCAAACAACCTCGAATTGACATGAAATTAATTCCTATGTGTTCAACTATTTCTCCTGATTATATCCACTCCACGCACTCAAACATCAATTTGACCCAATATATTAAGAGCAATAAATTTTTAAACACAAATGTGTTCGAAAACTCTAATTCGTGTTAAAAAAATTATTGCTCTCAATATATTGATCAAATTCACGTTTGAGGGCATGAATATAATCAAGAGAATTAAACGAACACATGGAGCTAATTTCATGTTAATCCGAGATCGTTTGGTTTATCAATCAATTTTGGGTAAAATTGATTGATGGGCAAAACCTCCTCGGATTGACATGAAACTAATTCTTATGTGTTTGTTTATTTCTCTTGAATATATCCATGCTCTCAAACGTCAAATTGATCCAATATATTGAAAGCAATGAATTTTTGAACACAAATACATTCGAACAATTTAATTCATGTTTAAAAAATTTAGTTCGTGTTTACCACCGGGGAACCCGTGGTCGTCGACCCGAATGCTATGATGCATGTCACCAACATACACCATCTCAATTAAACCCAAAATCATGCAATCCATATGATACAAAACGCAATCAATACGAAACAAAACATAACCAACACCAAAGGAAATAAACATACACTAATCTACTAGGTAGGGTTTATCTAATGCCGACCGAAACCTTGACAAGACAAATGATTATTCTACGGTACACGCGTACAAGCGGTACTCTTTAGAGCAAAAGTCAAGAAATGAGACTGTATAACTGAATAATTTGAATTACTACTCAAAGGTTAAGAAAGAATAAATATCAAGCAGGAAAACAAGACAAATAGATTTAAGGTAAAGCAACCTACTCAGATAAACAAATAACCATGCATTTAAGGTAAATGAATATAGAGAAAACAAGTAAGAAGTACCCGCCTCCACAGTGTAGTCTATGTCAAACAAAGAACCCGTCCAGATCTATGAGTCCAATTAAAGTCCTGTATCAAAAGTACAACTTAACTACTTAATGAATGCTAAATAGTTATGTATAACACAACCCTACTAGGATCACTCTAGCCATGGATCTAAGCAAACCTGACAAGTACCACATGACAACCGAATAACAATATCCACATGTACAGAGATAGCTCAAACCTAACAAGCTAGAATATGCTCAGCTAAAGTAGGTGGGTTGAACCCCATATTGAACTGGATACCCATCACAACTTACACTTCGATCATAATACAAACTTACTCTATAGCCCTGAACCATATCAATCACTAACTCTATCTAAAAAATTGAATCCGAGACGAGGTTAAACGAAACGACCACAACCCAACTTCAACAACCAACACAGCCATCAAGAATTACTATTGGATGAAAGATCAAATACCAGTTTACTGATCTTCAATCCTACACTACAAGCCAAATCCATAAAATCCGAGCTTCGATTCCAAACTCATCTCGAACATCAAAAGAAACTAAACCAATAGGAACAACAACTACATACAATCCATGTTTCAATCTCAAAACCCAATTCAACAACTGACCTACACTGATACAAACATAGATGCATTCCCAAAACAACAATCAACATAACCATTACTTAGATTGGCACCGGAGAGAAAACTCCCTTACACCGGATTGGTTGAAAACCCAACGACTACAAGGCCTCCGAAACAACCCCCCCAAGAACAGACACCTTTCTCTCTAAGACTTGCAGAGCTTATTTAGATCGAAACCACGCATAGCTATCAAGACAGAAAACCAAACACCCACGGTTAATATTCACCATCCTGATCTTAGCCTAGCTAAACACAGATCATCAAAGAATAGTAATTGATCCAAATCTTACCTGGTAGATGCCGGCGGAGACTCCCTTACTCCATATCTGGTGAAGCCGATGCCAACCCAGTGATCACCGAAAGAGCAAATCCCTCCTCCTGAAGCTGGAGTTCGACCTGGAAGAGAAGCAGTGATGGCTTCGAGAACTACTCGCAGACGATGTGGTAGCGAGCACAGGCAACCTTCCTTGCCCACGGCGGATGCGATGGGAAGAGAGAGCATACAAGAGGGCAACGGCTAGCAATGCCGGCGTTGACGGTGGCTACTCGGGCGGCGACTTTCGAACATAGGCGTTCGGCGTCGCGTGAAAGGGGAAAGGACCGGGGTGTCTGTCGCGAGAGACGAAGGGAAAAAGGGGGCGGCGGAAGGAAAAGGAAGGAGGTTGCGGCGACATTCCGAATTGTTTACAGAAGGAAATTTGGTTTATAATATTTGGCCAATAATTCAACTGATGTAGTCAAATTTATTTACACAAGAAAATCCAAATGATGCGATCATCCGAGGGTTTTCTTCAACTTACACATATTACTATGCAAATCATGGTTTTACTAATATGGTGGCAAACGCCTCTAAATATAATTAGTCAGACCCAATTAACAGATAGCTCTATTTTTATTATATACAATCTGGTTTTAATAATTTAACTTGGATAGGTTAATAGACTCAAAATGTTCTGTTTTTACAAATCAAAAGTCTAAGAATATATGTTCTGAAAATAGTCCCGCAAATAGAAGTAAAATGATAGATAATATAAATTTTCAATTTGAAATTTAATGTGAATGATGTGACATTTCTGTAGTGATTTTTGACGGGTTCATCGTGCCTCCAAGGATATAGTTTAATTCGGGACGATGGTCGAAGCCGGCAATCTCCAAACGATAATCGAACATGTATACGAAAAATATCACGTTATTCACGTTAAATTTTATGTTAAAAATTCACATTTTTTATCATTGCTTAATAAATTTTTATATTTTTGACGCGACATCTATGCGATAAATTGAGAATTATAAAAAAATCTTTTTTAAAAATTTAAGCACTGAAGATACCTTACAGCTAAGGTTGGACCGACAAGAGAAATCCTGATCTTTGTCAGGTACGGTGATAAGTAAAGGTTCGGAAGGCAATTGAATTAAGGGACCTAGTACATTTTTCTACTTGAATTAATAATAATTGATTTAATACAGTAGATGTTTTTTCTTAAGAGTACAATAATATATATAATATACAGAATCATCAATCCCTATTTTTAATAATCAAACATATCAAAACGTGTAGAGCACTATTTAAAAAAAAATGAAGTTAAAAAAACACGAATTTACAAAGAAATTATTAATGATATATCTATTTTTAATATCAAACATTTAAAACTTCTATAATCAAATATTAATGCATTTTAATTATCAAAGGAATAGGAGCAAATATTTAAACTTGTCTATAATCAAATATTTAAAATTTTCTATATTCAAATATTAATAATGTATCTTAAGAAATTTTAATAGACAATTTTGTTTGTTTATATATTGTTGGTGCCGCGTTTTGGTGACGCGGTTTGGTGACGCGTTTTTGCAATCGAGGAATAGGAGCATTTCTTTTTACCATTAAACTAGACTTAATTGCTCCACAAATTTAGTGCGTAGTTTCCGTAAGTAAAATTTCAATCGGGGGATCATTTAATTCTCAGGTATGGAGAAGAAGAATTCCAAATCATTTAACTTCCATCGCGGGATCACCCAAGGGCAACCTTGATGAACTCCGGTCATGAAGATCAAGGCGTGGCCCAGTGAACGGTGGCGTGGCTTTATTTCGATGCCAATTTCAGTGTGCAATCCATTTCGAATGCCAATTTGACGTATAACTAACATTAACAATTATCATCTTAAAATATATCAGTTAAAATTTGATAAAATTAATATATTCATCATTTCTACATACTAACTACAATATCCAAACTAATGAACTCCTTCTTTATATTGATCCAGAGATAAATTAACAAAGACAAGGTGAAGCGAATAAATCATATTACCAAGATTTTGAAAATCTGATCGGACATCGAACCGGTTAGGATAAGAGTTCAGAGATTCAGATGTCCAACCGATTTAATCGGGTATCCAACTGAGATATAATCGGTATATAATAAAACATAAATTTATATAAATATATGAAACTAACAATTTATCTAACTTTTTTTCAAGATTGGATTAACTAGGTGATATATTTTTATCAGCAACTCAGCACAGTATTCTTGAAAAATAGTTAATTTCAAAGAAAAATTTAAGTTTAAAATTATTGAATTCAAGTAAATAATAAATTTATTCGTTTGAGAGGAAAGTAAATTAAATTTTTGATATTTTATTTTTTATTTATAATAAGAAAGTAAAACTGTAAAATAAAAAAAATTAAAAAAAATAAAATAAACCAAACTGGTTTATCTGATTTTTTCGATTTATTCGGTTCAGGGGTTTCGGTTGATTCAGAATGATACGCATTCAATTGTTGAGTAACCAATTTTAGAATTAAATTGGATCGAAAATCTAATGGATTTCCCATTTAATCGGTCCGATTTTCAAAACACTGTATTTTACCAATTTGGCATTGTGACATGGAGCCACCGTCCTCTCTCCGCGTTTTAAAAACTTCTGCCCTTTGCTACTTTTCCTAATATTCGATTCGTCTTCCACCCCTACGGTCTCTCCTGCAGCAGCGAAGACAGATGGATCGGCCTAAAGTGGAAGTGGCGCTGCTGATTTTGCTTGCTCTCCTCCAGTTCCTCGCCACTTCGATCAGAGCAGATGCAGGGAACCCGCTTGCTCCTTTCCTTCGGCCTCTCTTCGGTACCTCCTCTCCTCCTCTCGTGAATCAAATAACGATCATTTGATTTGAGGCGGTTTTTGTGGTGGAATTACAGGGGATAAGTGCAACGGGACCGCGCAGTGCGGAAGAGGAACCTGCGAAGAGTCGTCGGGCCTGCTCTTCGGGTACGTGTGCAATTGCGAGAGGGGGTGGAGCCAGTTCCATGTAGGAGATAGCTTCAGATTCCTCCCTTGCGTCGTCCCCAACTGTGAGTCGTCTTCCCATCCTCTTCCTTGTCATGGAATTTGTATACAAATGGCCACCGTCACTTCTCAAATCATTTCCTTAATATGATATGTAGGTACCGTAAATTATAAATGCTTCAATGAATCCGGGACTCCGGCAGCACCTGCTGAACCACCACGTATTGCCGGCGTATTGAACAGTGAGTTTCATGATCCTTAATATACTTGAGAGCTCAGGCCGAGGATATATAACTTGTATAGCCTTTAATCTTTATTTCCAAAAGTTTGCTCTGTTGCCTACTGCGGAGGAGGCCGTTGTGTGCAAAACTCGATGGTCGGGTATCATTGTGAATGCTACGAGGGCTACAGCAATCTTCTCAACAGCACAAATTTGCCTTGCTACAGAGACTGTAAGAATATTATAGCTATAAATATTTACAAAAGATCATTTTGAAGCTTGAAGCTCGATTTAGGTTCTTTGGGAGCTGATTGTGCCGATCTTGGAATTACGCTGAACAATTCTTTGTCGACATCACCGCCTAGTCTTTCAGATAATGGTGGGAGTCCTTCTGAGGGAGGTAAGACATAGTTAACCACTTTTTATTGTAAATAAACAGAATCAAATATATGTTTAGTCTGTTAACAATCGGATTACATTCTTCTAATGCTTCTCGACAGGTAGGTTTGCCCCCAATAGCTTCCTGTGGTTGGGCAACATCTTGGGGATTTCAGTTATGGCTTTAGTGGGATAGGCAGAAACCAGAGCAGCATGATATATATCAATACTATCTTATCATACTAGATCATGATCATTTTCACTTGGATTTTACAGCATTTTTTTTTTAAAATTTTCGTCCACCTTTTTAATCTGATGTAAATGGCATTCAGAGCAGCCACTGGCTCTGATTGGTATTGCAATAATAAAGTGGCAGATCAGCTGTTAGCAGTTTGATCAGTTGATGCGCATCTAAGTCTAATGAACTATAAAATCACATGAATAAAGCGAAACCGGATAAAAACATTGATTTGGAGAGTCATCCCAATTCACCACGATCTAAAGGTAACTAACACAAAGGTAAATTTGGAAGTATCAAGATCGGCGCCGATATATGTTGTTCTTTAATAAATTGAAAGGCTAACTCTACATCCTCAGCTCACTCAAACATGCTACCTTCAAACAATTTGTTATCGAGCCATAATGCTATTGAAACACTTGTAGAACAAGGTTAGCCCTGGCTTCTTTCATTGCTTACAACTAGTTTAGATTGGCCTCATTTCGCTTCTGTGCATGTGTAAAGACACGATCTCGTTCAATCACCAATAGGTCCTCCAGTATATGTCTACGAGTCTCTTGACTGTCTTGATCCATGATAGATTGAGCCAGTAAATTTTCTGATTCATCTACTTTTTGTTGCAAGGAAAATGCTCGAGCAAGCTCTTCATCCCGACATTTAGATTTAGTCAATTCCTTTATCTTGTAATCCATCTCTTCATAAGGACACAAAAAAATAACATCTTGGTCTTCCCATTTTTCTGCCGCATATGCCCTTTGTGTTAATTCATGATTCAATTGATAGGGCATATTTTTGAAGAAAAAATAGAGTACAAATCTTTTAGAATATGAAGTTGGAGAGATGAGCACGCTCTGACCACATCCCTATGATATGGTGTGCTCCTATGGCCAAAGAGGAAGAAAGGAGTGGAAAAAGATCCAATACGGGCTTAGTTGAAGTTAGGGACGTCTGACCTATCAAAATTTAGATTATTTCAATATCTATAATTTTTTGCTTCAAGGTCTAACTCGAGAAAACTGGGTTAAGAGGTGAAAAAGTAGTTTTGGCAAAGACGACAAATAGGGTAAATCTGGATAGTTTGGAGGAAGTATTAAAGTCAAGCAAACCTATGCTTGACTCATCTTGGAATAGGGGCTCAGTCCCCTTCCTGGGAGAGGCTTTTTCTCTCTAGGAATGTAGCGACACGACCCCCCTAGCCCCATCAAGTGGCTCTCTAGGCCGTGCGCTCACTTGGCTACCAGATTCAAGGAACTTTAGTACTTGTCCCGGAGGTCTAGGGTTCGAATCTGAGGAAGGCAAAAACCCACCGCCGGGTGTGGGAAGATCGTAGGGTCGCTGGCTTAAAGGGTTGACTGTGGGGACCAGAGAGGCCGGGGCCGCTACAAGGAAAAATCCTAGAGTAGCTATCTTCTTCCATTAAGATAACCTGTCTGTTAGAACCAAAAGGAATTAGGATATTTCCACAATGGCATGATATTGTCCACTTTGAGCCTAAGCCCTCATAGTTTTGCTCTTGGGCTCTCCCACAAGGCCTCATGTCAATGGAGATACCATATTCCTTATAAACCTATGATCTTTCCATGTGTTTCTCAATATAGGACTAAGTTTGCACCCTTGCAACTCCTAACAATCCCCCTCTCAAACAAATGACCACATGCCCCCACCACAAACGGAAACCCTTTTCGTTCTTGATGTTTGATCCACCAGGACTTTGTGCCCCTCGGTCTACCTGACCTACTAAGACTTCACCACTTAGCCGCAACTAGAATTGGTCCTCAAACAAAGGACCACATGCCCCCACCACAAACGGAAACCCTTTCCGTTCTTGATATCTGATCCACCAGGACTTTCTGCCCCTCGGTCTACCTGACCTACTAAGACTTCACCACTTAGCCGCAACTAGAATTGGTCCTCTTTGATCAAGACACGGGAGCCCACATATCCTTTATTTAAGGCTTAACGCACATGCTTAGATCTGGATGAGCAACCTAGCTCTAATACCATTTGTTAGGACCAAAAGGAATTAGGATATCTCCACAATGACATGATATTGTCCACTTTGGGCCTAAGCTCTCATGGTTTTGCTCTTGGGCTCTCCCAAAAGGCCTCATGCCAATGGAGATACCATATTCTTTATAAACATATGATCTTTCTATGTGTTTCTCAATGTGGGGCTAAGTTTGCACCCTTGCAACCCCTAACATTGTCCACTGTCAGAGTGAGGATTTCATTCGAGAAGAACAATAACGCATTGATAAACATTCTTTTCTCTTTATTTCATATATTGAGTTGTAGATTTCTATTCTTCATTGTCTCTTGGGTTTATTTTCTTATCCATGGTGTAGTTCTTCGGATTCTTGGAGTAGGGATTAACCCTTTATTTGATCGAGGTGGACCGACAAGAGGAGGGGTGAATTGCCCCTGTAAAATAAAATAGATCTTTTGTGCAGTTCACAAAAATTTCAAATTAGTTGCAACAATAAATTAAAATAAACATAAACTAATTAACTGAATTAAACCAGTAAAAGGCTAAAACACAAGAAATTACTTGGTTACAACCTGGGTAGTTGCTATTTCTAATCCAAGATGGTTGAAACTTATTATCAAAATCTCCTTCTAACGGAGAAGCCTTTATAGATTTTGTAGCACAAGATAGAAGTTAGAAGAATTACTAGAAATTCGATTACAATCAATTGATTGAGTTGGAACTGAGCTCAGGGGGGCCTATTTATAACCTTAATTAATTCTATCTGAATGCTGATGTGGCATCATAGGGGCACCCGAGTGCTTGAGGGCACCTGACACGTGGCTTGAGTATTATCCGAATTGCAACGTTCACAAACGGCTAGCTGGTAGATAGGAATTGGCTCTTAGGCGTCTGTATGCACATGGGCGCTCGAATGCTCATGCGCCCGTATGTATAGAGGCGCCCGACTGACTTTTGGCCAGCAACTGCTCACCAGTCTCTAGCGGATTTTCTTGGGTGATTTCTGGCCAACCGGAGTTAGGCTCACCCGAACCCGACTCCGGCAATTCGCCCTTCGAGCGTTCATCCTCCCGACTTCTCGTCCCTCGGATGTCGTACACGTTCTTCTCGCTCAACCGGTGTACTCTTCCGTAGCTTTCGCATCCCTCGGATGCACCGAGCCCGTTGACTCACTTCTCCGTGTAATCCTTCTCGTCCACTGCATCATACACTCAACTTCCTCCACTTTTAAACTCCTGCATACTTAGACAGAGGGAGCAAAACCACAACAGGACCTAACCTAACTTAGTTGATCACATTAAAATCAACCGGGGTACCAATAATCTCCCTTTTTTTGATGTGCATCAATCCAAGTTCAATTAGGGTAAAAAAATAATAACACTAACTAAGACAATTAAACATAAAAGAAATATTTACAATTTAAAACCACAACCATCCCCTGAACTTAAGCTAGTCTCTCTCGTTGATCACAACAAAAAAAAATGAGGCACAAAAAGAATAGGGAAAGGAAAAGGAAAAAAAATATGAATTGCATATAAAAAAAATATGAAAATTTTTCTAAGCATTTTTAAAGTTAAAAAAAATATGAATTTGATCAAAAATTAAAACAAATATTTTTTAAGAAAAAATTTAAAAATTTTTGTGAAAATTTGGAAAAGTTTACTGAATGAAAGAAATTTTCTATGATCGAAAATATATCAAATATTTACATATTAAAATTCTTGATGATTGAATTTTTAAAATTTCAATTTATAAAACAAATTGGAGAAAATTATATTAAAGTCAACAGTTGAAAATAATTTTATTAGAGTTAGTAGATCAAGAAAAAACGGATTTGATAAGAATAATTTTCTATCAAAATTTAAAATAAAAAATTAAATTTCAAAAAAAAAAATCATAGAAAATCGAAAATATGTGATAAAAATCCAATTTTTTTTATATAAGTGGAAAATAGCGTTTTAAGTTTGTTCAAAAATTTCCAACTTTTAAAACATTATCTAAGTCCAAAATTTATTGCGTTGCATAGTGAAACTTTTAAGTTTGTTCAAACAGATGGTAAGAAGGAGAGTTGTGAATATTTCACTTAGAAATTTATTGCGTTGCTTAGTGGGAGATCATGTGAAGTGTTGGGACCAAAAACTATGTCAGACGAAATTTGCTCACAACTATGTCGTGAATCAATGTATGGTTTCAGTCCATTCTAGATGGTTTTATCATCTCAACCTCATGGTCTACTGGATTTGTTGACATTGCCTAGTACAGGTTTGGTACATAGTAAGGCAGTTGACTTTGTGGATTGTTTGCACGAGATCCATACAGTACATGATCATTTGTCCATCTTTAATTCAAAGTGCAAATACATGCAGACCAAAAGTGCCAACACTTAGAGTTTAATGTGGGAGATTTTGTGTGAGCAGTTTTAACTATGGATCGTTTTGCCATAGGGGATTATAACAAATTATCAACAAAGAAGATTGATTCCGTCACGATTATTGAGAAGATAAATCCCAATGCGTATTAGTTGAAGCTAACTTATCATATTCATATTGGCAATGTGTTTAATGTGAAACATTTAATTCCCTTCGATGGTGATCTTTATGATGAGGAAGTGGTCAACAATTCGAGACGAATTTTTCCACCCTGAGAATGATGCGTGTTCGACAGAGCAACCATCCAGAGGCATAACTTTTAATTCGGGATTCAGAATTAAACTCTGTTAGCGACCACGCGTAATAATTTGAAGATTTACATTTGTTACTAGGGAAACCGTAATTGCCAAGTTTTGGGCCTAAATTCCACCATTTAGGCTCGTTCGGAGCGTCCAAGTATTTTTTTATACTATTTTTAATGTGTTATGTATTTCAAATATTTTGGTTATTTTCAATATAATTATCTTGCAATTAGGTTATTTAATCTATTTAAGTGTCCTATTTAATATTTTGAAATAGTTTGATTTTAATATTATTTTTAGCTCTCATTTCCTTCGAGGAAGGTCAACTTTTCCTACTTCCTCTACTTTGTTTTTAGAATCAATATGAATTAGAAGTAGAAGTATTAATTTTGAGAATCAATATGGATTAGAAATGAAGAATTAATTTTGGTATTTGAGGTGGTAAAAGATGATTCGCTCGTCTCTAGCGTCTCCGTCAATCCGTTTTAGTATTAATATAGTTCGGATATTGTGGCTATTACATGGGGAGTGTGAGCATACTGACTTTACCAAATTTTTATCCTCAGATTTTATTATAGTAACACTTATATCTAATCATTAATTCATCGTGTGAGGACGTTAATTTTGATATTTAAATTAATGAAAAAAATTGAATATTTAAATTAATGAAGTAGATAGCATCAACTGCGTCAATCACTCTGATTGAATATCCAAAAAATAATAATAAAAAAATTAAAATTGCATATGACATTGACTGATTAATTCACTTCTCTCTTAAACTACCGAGAAACAGGTATACAAATAAGAAAAGGATTAATTCACATTAGAACAAGAAGAAATTCTATGTTATTTTCTTGTGCCCACAGTCACGAACGTCACCCCGATGCAAAGGCCGATGCTGGCAGTGTAGATCGCCAAAAAAACCTGGTTGATCGGGTGGCGCCCCCAGAAGCGCAGCATGGGCCATATCACTGTCCATCGATCACCCACAAAAGCGAGCGAGTCAAGAAAAGTTACATTAATTAAAACTAAAGGTGAAACAATCTGTTGTTCGAGTCGATTACCGAGCAGCGGCAACAGGATGAAGGCGATGACGACGCCCCACGCGGGCGTGATGACGGAACGGAGGAAGTGGGGGATGGGGTGGATGAAGGAGATCACGGAAGCGACGCCGGCGATGAAGACGAACTGGGCGACGACGATCGCACAGACCTTGCCCGCTGAAGCCGAATCCGCCTTCCCCGACTCAAGGTCGACAGTCGCTTTCGATAGCGCAGGCGGCGCGACCATCCCGCCCTTCGCCGCCATCGCAGGACTCTCATGGTCATGGACCTTCGACATGTCAATGTCGACGATCAGAGGATGAGTAGTAGTGCAGTTGTGTGTACAAACGGGACGAGGTGGTTTGTTTTCCTTGTATTGATTGAGGGAAGCGGAGAAGTTCACCATCCTAATTAATTCATTTTCTAAAAATGATATTTATTTACCTTTATGTTTTTCCTATTTTATTCCAAAAGTTTCTATATTTATTTTAATCCTTATAATTTCATTCTTAATATAGTAATATTTTTGAGAATATGCCATCAAACCGTGTGTTATCTCACATTTTCAATTAAATCATGGACCCTTCGTTATGATGCAATGGTAAAACAATTAATTACTGTTTCAAATATTTACGGTACAATTCTTAGTTATGATATATTTTATAATAATTTTTCTTTTAAATGGAGCGTGAATTTTGGGATGTTAAAATTTTAAATCGTCCATCGTAAACGCTTCTTGATTTATCCTGATGATCGAACAGTAAGTTTCATGATCCTTAAAAATGAGGAAAGTCCAGTGCTATATTATAACTCGTATCGCCTTTATTTCCAAAACTCGACGGTCGGGTATCATTGTGAATGCTATGAGGGCTACAGCAATCTTCTCAACAGCACAAATTTGCCTTGCTACAGAGACTGTAAGAATATTATCGCTATAAACATTTGCAAAGGACTATTTTGAAGCTTTAAACCCGATTTAGGTTGTTTGGGATCTGATTGTCTGATCTTGGTATTACGCTGAACAATTCTTCGTCGACATAACCGCCTAGTCTTTCAGATAATAGTGGGAGTCCTTCTGAGGGAGGTACGTCTAGAATTCCGTATCTCGCTCATAGTTAATCACTTTTTATTGTAAATTTGTTGGACCAAGCAACAGACGAATCTAAAATGACTAATCCAATCCAATAAAAATTTTCCATTGATCATCAAGGTAAATCGGAAAGTGCTCGCGATGGACGGTTTAGAAGTCCAGCGTTCAAGGGTTCGCGTCCCGTTTGGAAGAACTTTTTATTGTAAATTAACACAATCTGTTTTTTCTGTTAACAATCGGGCATTATTCTAATGTTTCTCGACAGGCAGGGTTGCCCCCAATAGCTTCCTGTGGATAGGCAGCATCTTGGGGATTTCCGTTATGGCTTTAGTTGGATATATATATATATATATATATATATATATATATATATACACATAGACATATATATATAAGCTAGATGATCATTTTCACATAGACATTTTACAGAATTTTTTAATTTTCTTCCACCTATCAAATAGGGTTTTGAGATCTGATGTAAATGGCATTCAGAGCAGCCAGTGGCTCTGATGAGGATGTTATTTGACCATTCTAGATTGGTATTGCAATAATAAAGTGGCAGGATCAGCTATTAGCAGTTTGATAAATTGACACGCATCTAAGTCTCATGAAGACTATAAAAACACATGAATAAAGCGAAACAAGATAAAAGCATTTATTTCGAGAGTCATCCCAATTCACTACGATCTAAGGTAACACAAAGGAAGTTGCAAAGTAGATGTTTTCATGAACTGTAATTACCCTATATATGTCTAAGCAAGCAGTTAGGAAGGACCTCTGCTGGCATGAAGGCAATCATGTGTTGATGGTTGATTAGTTGTGCGTTGAGAAGCCCAAGAGGGACATGAAGAGGTTGATGATGTCCGTGTACAAGGAGATTGCAGCAATGATGTATTCGTCGTAAGCGTGGCGCTTAATCATTCTCTCAGTGTCCCAGATGATGAAGCCTGAGAAGACTGTTGATGCTATGCAACTATATATTGTATAGAAGATGCTTGGAAGAGGGAAGAATATTATCTGCAGGATGAACGCATGAAATTGCTCATCTCGTCATGTATTGATTAACCAGGTAAAAGATTAGCAGACGATCAAATAAACAAAGTATCAGTACCTGAATGGTGAGATAAATTAGAAGCACGGGAAGGCAGGCAGATAGAAATGGAAATAGAAAGGAAAAATCAAGGCCTTGCCTTGCTGCCCAGAAAGTGTATAATGTGAGCACGATGACAATGGCACTAGTAACAACTACAGCTTGTAGCATGGCTCTACCTATTTCAGTTGACACACAACAAATATGAGCATCAAACGCTATTTATAAAGAATATAAGTTGCAGTTGAGAGCATTCTCAGAGGCAAGTAATCATAGAATTCGTTTCTTAAAAGGACAAAATCAAAATTGCCATAATGCTTATAGGAAATAACAATATTCAAAGCATATATAGGATAGTTAGCTTGTTCTAAAAAGGTTGCTATTTGGGATGTATGATATTAGGAACTAATCTTGGAGACCATCATGAAACATTTCCATCTCGCTAACTTCAGAATTTAGCCCACACCAAGTTCAAGGATATAGAAAATCTGAAGGTAGTTAATGATTTTCTTCCTATGATTATTTGCTTATTATTGGTAACAAGTTCAGACATGTTGAATTGGTTTCATGAACTTCTGATATTGAGAATTTAAGATTTGCAATAACAAACCAATTTATTTATTTATTTTTTATTTTACATATTTTTTAGTTGATATCTATTTACACTGACTAATCTGGGACGACTAACCCAACTCTACGAAAGTTTCCCCTGGCCACCAGGGTAAACCCCTTGTAGCGGGCGGCCCATCAGTCCAACATTCTTAGATCAACCGTCCATTAAAATAGATTCATCTATTAATTCGCCAAAGTTGAGACTCGATCTTTAGATGTTTGAGAAATTGAAAAGGTACCTTGTCATTGCACCAATGCCCCGGGGCATAACTAACCAATTTATGACTTATTACATGTTAAATTTCAAACCGCACGAGATGTGCGGCATAAGATCCGCGACATATTAAACCTTATATATGGTCATCCTTTAACTATTCATTTCTATCAATAGAATCCATTTCTCAATAGCAAAAGAAGTTGGGTTTCCTAAATTAGCAGTTATTGTAAGACAAACTAAAAATGCTTCACTTATTTGCATTAGTTATAGTGTCATATTCTTGCTAGATTAGCAGTTAACTTATCAGAATCAATAATGGTGAGAGTTTTTCTGGTCCTCATGTTTTTTAGGATTTGATTGGAAAATAAGAAAGAAAGTAAGATACTAGATCTTGACGTGTAATTTTATGGATTTGCTCTCTTCTACTCATAACTTCCATCTAAGTAATCTGATTTAAAAGTTGGATATTGTACCTCTAACTCGGAATCAACTAAGCATACCACTATAGTTGCCAGTGATGTAGAAAGACTGTTCATTAAATGAAAAAAAAAGGTCAACAGGACGTCATTCAGAACAAGAGAGATGGTTTAAGGAGTATTAAAACAGAGTATCTCTATCAATGTTTGGTCTAAGTTTTTCACACATTCCGTATGTACAGTTCATACAAAATAGAAAGAACAGCCAACAGTAGTTGCTAATAAAGTGATTACCATAACTTCCATCGTCACTCTAATTGAATATCGACAACAAATAAAAACTGCATATGACATTGACGGATGAGTTCGCTTCTCTCTTAAGCTACCGAGCAACAGGTAAAGATACGGCAAGGAATTCACATTAGAACAGGGAAGAAATTTTATGGTTTTATTTTCTTACCGCCCACAATCACGGACATCACCCCGATGCAAAGGCTGATGCTGACGGTGAAGATCGCCAAGAAAACCAGGTTGATCGGGTGGCGCTTCCGGAAGCGCAGCATGGGCCACAACGCTATCCCACAAAAGCGAGTCAAGAAAAGTTACAAGGAAAAGTAAAGGCGATACAATCTGCTATTCGAGTCGATTACCGAGAAGCGGCGACAGGATGAAGGTGATCATGACGCCCCACGCGGGCACGGTGCCGGAACGGAGGAAATCGGGGATGGGGTGGACGAAGGAGATCACGGAAGCGACGCCGGCGGTAAAGACGAACTGGGTGGCGATGATCGCATAAACCTTGCGGATGAACATCCAGCGAACCCGGGGGTCCGCCGTCATATTCGGGTACAAAGGAGCCTCACCTGCTGAAGCCGAAACCGCCTTCCCCGACTCAAGGTCGACAGTCGCTTTCGATGGGGCATCCGGATCCGCCTTCCCAGCCTCAATCTGAACAGTCACCTTCGATGCGGCAGGCGGCGCGACCATCCCGGCCTTCGCGGCCATCGCAGGACTCTGAGGGACCTTCGACATGTCAATGTCGATCAGATTCGAAAGAGAGGGAATGCGGTTGGAGAGGAGCGGAAACTCACAAGAAAGATATGCAGATCAGGGAAACGTGATTCGATTTCAAGGAAGGAAGAGGATGAGGAGAAGCGAAAATGGAAAGCGGCGAGTAGTGCAGTTGTGTACGACGAGACGAAATGGTTTGTTTTCAATTGTCTTTATTAAGTATGATGATCGATACGGTCCATAAAAATTTATCATATATTATCGGGATAAATTAAAAAATATTCGCGATGGATAAGATAAAAAATATTCGCGATGGATAAGATAACGATTAATCACCTTATTACTGCACTATAGTCGGGGAGTTTTCCTTATCTTCATTGAGAGGAAGCGGAGAAGTTCACCATCCTAATTAATTCATTTTTTGGAGTGGGCATTGCAATAAAAAATATTTATTGTAATACCCTGTTTGGAAACTTTTTAGGCAAAGAAATTGAAAATTCAATTCTCATATTTGGAATGAGTTAATATATAACAGAATTGAATTGAATTTTTTGATATGGAATCTATTAGAATTCAATTGAATTTTTATATTTTTACCATTTTGTCCTTCATCCATAATGATGCTGAATGAGAAATAAGGACTATTTAGTAATTTTTATTTATCAGAGTAATTCTTTTTACAAAATAGACCTTTTGTTTTGAAGGATTTGAAGAAAATTAATTTCAATTTCTTATTAATTACTGGCTGAAAATGTGTTCATGAAATTGAATTCTAATTCTTGACAGAATTCAAATTCATTGCTTTCCCAACTGGGGGTAAGAGATATTTATTTCCCTTTTGGGTTTTACTATTTTATTACAAAAGTTTCTAAATTTTTATCATTTATTATTTTAATCCTTGTAAAGTAGTGTGATTCATCTAATATTTCTAAGAATATGCCATCATACCACGTGTTATGTTACTTTTTCAATTAAATAATGATCTTGAAAATTTTTACTCATCATTTCACTCTTATTAATTAACGCCATTAAATGTGTTAATAAATTACTGTAATGAAGGACCGTGCATTAAAACTCGATATGATATATAAAATTCAATTATCTAAACTGCTTCAAATTTATTCAATAAGTAAATAAAAAATGATTTAATAAAATTTAAACATATGAATTATTAAAAAAAAAATCTAAGAAGATGCGTTAACGTTACCTAGCACGAAACACACTCTAAGAAAATTCATGATTAAGGACCTAAATTTCAATCACTAATTGAATTTAGTGATCACTCTTCGATTACAATTTTTTTATCATCAATCACAATTAACGACAGATATTTATTTCAACCTCTAAATTTAACGACGACAATTTAACTCCATCTCTTGAGTTAGCGATAAAATTAAAATTTTCGTTATTTATTAATGACGGAAAATTATTATCATTGCTAACTCTAATGACGGTTATTTTATTTCCATCATTAATTTAACAAAGAATTTTTTATTTTCATTGCTAAATTAGGGTAAATTTTCAACGGCGACTCCTTAATTCTGCGATTTAAATCTTATTTACATTCAAGTTTCAATCAAATATTATGATATAAACATTACAAACCATTCATTACATATTCAACATTCACTAATCATCATTATTCACAAACCATGATATATTACCAACCTTCTAGATACATTCAAAAACAATTCTCTCATATATGATGCAAAAACATGATATATTACACATTTATCATTCATTTAAATCATCGTGCAACCCTCTAAAACAACTCCATCACAAAAAAATACATCTCATCCTACTGAAAAACAACGCATCCAATTGTTACACATCCCATCATACTCAAAACATAGTGCATTCATCATCATCCAATTTTGCAACAAGTACAATACGATTTATTAAACAATATAAGGGCAAAACTACTCATATATGAAAAATATTTTGCTCATATATGAATTTAAAGTTAAAATAGATATACACAAGATAAAATTATTTATCAGAAAAAAATACAAATGGATAAACACAAGTTTCACATATTTTAAAAAAAATGTATACTTATAAGAGTTTAGATATTTGCTAATGGTGATAAAATATACCTTTATCTACGTTGTTCTTGAAAAGATGTAATATGATTAGAGATTCATATATTATTAAAATTAATATAACTATTTTGTATGTTTATGAGTGATAAATACAGAAGCTAACTTAGAATACTATTATTATTATAAGCTACTTATCAGTAGCGTTAAGCTCTTGAGTCTCTTATGAGTCAAAATCATATGACATTAGAAAATTTGGACTCCGTCAAAATATAAATTCTTGCATTTGTCGCTCTATTATTGTCTTGACTTGATAATCAAACGACTCCTCACTAACCCGAAACTGCTCTAATGTCATGACCCGATTGATCAATTTTTGATTTTCTTGTATTAATGCTTCCACTCGAGTAGGGGTGTGCAATCGGTTCAAACCGAACCGACCAAACCGATTAAGCCCAAAACCAAACCGACCGAACTTTTTTCGAACCAACCGAACCGAACCAAAGTTTTCAAAAAACCGAACCGACCGAACCGATAAAATATCGGTTTATTCGGTTTTCGACCGAAATAACCGAATTTTTCGGTTCGATTTGATTTGGTTCCGGTTTGATTTGGTTTGATTTCAATTTGGTTTAGTTCAACTCGTAATATCGATTTGGTTTGTTCCGATTTGATTAATTTCAACTCATAATATAAATTTGGTTTGATTTCGATTTGGTTTGATTTTGTTTGGTTTGATTTGGTTTGATTTGGTTTAGTTTTTATTTGGTTTAGTTTTGATTTGGTCCGGTTTAATTCAAAACATCGGTTTAATCGGTTTAACCGAATTTCAATTTTCAAAACCGAAACCGAACCGATTAACGCGATATAACCGATATTTTCGCGAAAAAAAACCGAACTTCCGAATGAACCGAACCGAACTTTTAAGTTCGGTCGGTTCGGTCGGTTAGTTCGGTTTAACCGAAATTTTGCACAGCCCTACACTCGAGTAGATAAAGAACTAGGAAGACCCTTAAGCCTAGAAACCATCACACGAACATATATAACTTTTGCCAAAGAGCCAAGGCCGTAGTGGGAGTTCTTTTCCTCCACCGACAATCTCATTGCTCCTGTCCAAGATCGCCGATGGGTGAGCCACTAGTGAGCTAACGAAGTCTTTGCGTGCCAAAAAGGGGGTTGACCAACAAGGAAGTCCAAGAAGCTTAAAAGGAAGATAGATAGAAGAAGAGGTTTAGAATGGAAACTAGGGATTGTCCCGGCTTAGCCACTTCAACGCTCAAATAAGATATTCGACGTGGGAGCGGAAGGAGATAAATAGTAAGTTATAAAGTTGTATATGTGTGCATAAGTGATCATACTTTGGCCCATAGATGCGGGCATCTTTTATAGTGTTGTTGGAGTAACAGTGTTGCCCTCATTAATTGGATGTCACATCACGATAAAAGAGATGTCATATCACTGTATTATTATCGTCGTATCTTATTGCTATATCTACGGTCATATTACACAAGTTTTGTATTTATAAGCTTCTCTACGTGCTCTGACAAGTATGAACTATACCACGTGTTGTATTAGTCCCCAGGATATGGAATTAAGGAGGATCGAGTCAAGAAGACCGAACCAAAAGGAGGCAGAGCTACATAAAAGGTGGTCGAGCCGAGTAGCTAAATGAGTCGGGAGAGCTGAACCCTAAGAGTCAAGCAAACCAACTTGAACAAGTCAGGAGAGCTGAGCCTCAGGTAGTCAAGATGAATTGAACCAGAAGAGTCGAAAGAGTTGGACATCAAGGAGTCTAGATGAAATGAGTTGTCACATATAGGCTTCTTCTATCCCTGCATCACTCATAATATATATCATTTAGTACATCGTCTAATAGAGTCTGTAACTTCTTTCTCTATATAGCAGGTTGAGACACCTATGCAACTCACTCAATCAGTAATTTCATCATATATAAAATAATAATATTAATATATAATTAATAATTAATAAATCTAATCATTGTTAAATGTGAGTGAAAATAAAATTTATATTCTTACGTGTATAGCCTTTAATCGAGCATTGATATACAAATGTGTCATCCTTTTTTGTATGTATTGTGAAATATCTCCCAACAGCTGAGACGTCTCAATAAAGTATCAGCATGCAAACACAATTTTTTTTATAAAATAAAATATGTTCATTAATAATTAAAAAATTCTTATATAACTTTATATTAGACTTACCAAGTTTATTCCATGCTCTACAATAGATCGTGATCCAACCCTATACTTTGTGGATTCGGTGCTTGGGTTAGCATGTTCGGTATTTCTATTGTTTTGAGCAATTGAAGAATTTTGCGGTCATTTTTTGCATCCCATGTGTTCTTCCATGCATCCCAAATTTCATCTAGTACATGGAATGACCCCTTCCTTCTATATGACCCCGAGTAGTTATGATGATGTCCCCACGGGATGGACTGATGGTTAGTACGTGGGTGTTGCCACAAAGAGGTCTTGGGTCAAATCCTGGCAAAGCCAGTATGCCCACTCTCCCCACTCGCTAGCCACAGCATCCGGACTAGTAGCCTCCGTGATTTATCTCCTCCGTGTTGGCCCTGGGACGGGTTGGTAAGGGCGCTGGGGGCGAGCGAATCGTCTTTTGCCACCGAGTAGTTATGATGATGATCAAACAAGTTGAGTTCTATGTTATTTTGATGTCATATATCTAAGTGTGTAGAAATTTATGTTAAATATGACAATTAAATTCTAAAGATTAATTCAGGAAATAATCTTGTAGAATCTTATGAATTTTTTCTAAATTTTCTGGAAGTGATTTGTTATTTATGGGGATAAATGGAATAAAAGGAAACCTCTTTAGCTATTCTTAACTTAATTAAGGCAATGCTTATTTAAAATAAACATTTTTTATATATCTATTCCCTATATAAATTCCTAAACCTAATCTATTTGGTCGAAGCCACTCGTCTGTTCCCCGATCCATCTTCCTCTCCTTCACTCGATCGGTGTCGACCAACCTAGCCGATGGCCACATCGACGTCGGAGCCGACAACCTCTACCCTCCATCCCAGGCCATAGTAAATCGTTTTCCTACCCCATCGTTTGAGGGCCATTGCATTTATCCCCCTGCGCCTTCCTCACGCGACCTCCATGCCTCATCTCAACACAGACAGAGCTTAGGGCCAAGGATAGATCTTCGACGAGGTAGTCTTGCGATTGAGTTCCAATGTTGGAGGAAATGCTCCTTTTCACGGGGAGCTAAGAAAACAAAATTGAAATTATACAAATTTCAACTTATCTGTTGAGTGACCCGAGATTCCCTTCTATGCAGGATGCAGTCTCTCGTGCTGGAATTCCCGACTAGTATCTCCTGACCAGGCCTCCCAAAGCTCCCGACCAGGTCTCCCGAGCTCCCGACCAGTGTCACCCGAGCTAAATTCCCGAGCTGGAATTCAGAGCGGAGTCTCCCGACTAGACCTCCTGACTCCTGAGCTCTCGAGCAGTATCACCCGAGCTCCCGAGCAGTAGTCGGGCGTCTTCCGACCAGGAAGTTGCTGAGGTATCACGCCCCGAGGAGCCGCTCATCTGATACCGGCCAGACAACTACTCCCTCGACCCGGCGGACAATCCATAAACCTAACCACTACGACTATCTCAGCCTGCTCGTATCGCAGCCTACAGGGCTGGAACAAGCGTCCGAAAACAAAGAAAACGAGAACGGCGATGAAAGCTGCGTACTGGTACGACTTACGACAAAACAAAACGGAAATCAAGGCCTCCATGGCACACAAAAGTACAACTACACTGTCGTGACAAACGACACATCAGAATGCAAAATACAGCAGCGAAAAATGAAAAGAGAAACAAATAGAAAAAGGGTGCCAACATGTACCACCCTCAAAATACCAGAATAACTCCGAGAATCGTCTCGAATAATACGTGAACTGGGACAGGCCGCTAGACACTCCAGATGATCATCCTGAAATAAAAACAAGGCTAACTGTGTGAGTTCATAGAACTCAGCGAATACAAATATCTGATATGCATAGTAAGCTATACTAGCAAAAAGAGTCAAACTGGCAACGGTATCAGATACAAAAGTAGGAAATGTTGAATACTAGAACATCAAGAACAAAAGATACATACCAGAGTCAGGCTAACCTGCGGGTATAAAGATCCAAATGCCATACGAGCAACATAAGGTCCCCAGACTCTATGTAAGCGTACCTCCTGAAGGTGCAGGACAAATATACACTATGACCATGTATCGTAAGTACGAACAAGTACCATAACGCAAACAACCCAACTATGCTATGATGCATGAATAGCCAACGCACCTGGAGCTATGCAAGATGCATGAGTAGCCAACGCATCTGGGGCTATGCAGAATGCATGAATAGCCAACGCACCTGGGGCTATGCAAGATGCATGAGTAGCCAACGCACCTGGGGCTATGGAAGATATATGAGTAACCAACGCACCTGGGGCTATGCAAGATACATGAATAGCCAACGCACCTGGGGCTATGCAAGATGCGTGAATAGCCAACGCACCTGGGGCTATGCAAGATGTATGAATAGCCAATGCACCTGGGGCTATGCAAAATCTAAGGCATATCTGACACTCAATCTCAACCACTTGGAAGTCAGGGTTCACCTAAGTATGTCTCTACTCTTTGGACATGACTGACGACTCGTGTTCAACCACCAGGAAGCCAGGAGTCGTCCGAACACGTATAATACCGACGTGATGCATGACATCCACTCATGCAACACTTCCTAACCAATCCTACAATCATCAGCATGATATGTAGGGGTCCGAGATTAATCACACAACATATCCTAACCCTAGTATGGGGTGTAGGTATTCTATCACCAATCTAAAATACATAACAATATGTGATAAATAAAAGGGTCCAACCTCGTAGCCATACAGAAGTAAACCTATCGCCTAATTAAGCAACTAATATCAAATATAAATATACGAAAGCAGAAAGTAAATAAAACTCTACTGCTATCTATAACTAACTATGTATAAAAACTGTGACAATATCTGAGCAGATAAATCCGAAGTACTCGCCTCGGTGTGAAGAAGTCTGTGCGACGAGAACCCCCCGTCCAAAATAATATCCACGACGAGTGAGCTAAGTCAATGCCCTGCATCGAAAATACTACTCAGCTAATTATACAACTAATAAATTAGCTAAGTTATAGACTAAGCATAATTAGAACCAATCCCTAATACGCACCCGAGTTAATCCAAATCCAGATTAAATGCTAACCCAATCCAGATTACGCTAACCCTAATCCAGCAAAAAGCCCTAAAATCTCATTGCAGCACCAAAGATGAGTCACCGCCTCTCATAACATGGGATCTAAACACCTAAACCAACTGCCGAATCCAACAAAAAAAAACAAAAATAAAACATTCAAACCATAAGCAAAGGTAGCCAACATCTCCTTCCAATCAAACTAAAGTACCAACAGAGGCCACACGACCTAACCTTACAGCCCAAAACAAATTCATCCCAAAGAAACACTAGCCACCTCACGACAATCAAACTCACGGCCAAATGCAACCATTCAAAATTCAACCAAACAATCAATAACTTCTAAAACAGAATCTGGCTTATAATAAGATTGCTTTATGGATCAACCGTCTCAATTTGAATAGAGAAATGAAAATTTGCTCACGGTGAAAACAAGATCTTAATAGAGCACACGCATGAACTACCCAAAACCGGAAGCACATAACCAAACATCTTCATCCCAAACTCTCGGTAGCAACCTCACATTCAAAACCAATCTAACCAATTAGATGGAAATATCAAACCTAAATTTAAACAACCGCCCAAAGAAACTCAAAGATCGCAACCCCAACTCTATAGATCAATCCAATATCAGAGAGATCAAAGAATCGCAAAAACGTCATCGATCAGGGAAGAAAAAGGATCAGATTCGGTTCTGTTCAAAAATAGAAGAAGGCAATACGAAATCAACTACACATCGGAGAAATCCAAAACAGATCCAAAGAAAACTATAAATCCATGGAGATCTATTCACCAATCCATCTATGCTGAGCTCAAACAAGCAACAACTTACCGGAGACAACCACCGCACGTCCGAGCCCCTCCTTTGCTTGGATTTGCTGAAATCCGGCAACTACCGATCACTCACTTCCAACCTTCCTCCAAGAACCCTAGATCCACGAAGGATCATCAAATCGCAATCAAAATCGAGAACGAGTTGCAACCATGAAACACCTCTCACTCACCTTCGATTCAACGGGAGTATAGGTCGATCCGGGCTCGAGAGGATGGATGCACCCGCCGGCGACCGCGTCCTCTGCGATGAGTGTTTCTTCGCCCGATCAACTCCGCCGAGGAAGGGAAAATGAGAGCATCGGGCGGAAAAAGAAAGCTAAAGGATTTAATAACATACCCTTTTGTTAATAACCCCCTGCCATTTTCCATTATTCCTCAATAGCCCCTAGGTTTAGGAAACTTTACCATTTAGCCCTTCAATTTTCTTATTTTTGACATGAGGCCCGCGCAACGTAGTTTCCTTGAAACAAATTTGTCCTCCTTGGGCGGTGCTCCGAGGCTCCGATATACGTCTGTCTCTCAGGATACAACAGCAGCCCCACTGGCACAACGGAGCACTCGTTGCTCATGGCGAACAGAGGAAGTACCCGAATGTTATCAAGGAGGTCGGGAAGGAGGTGGAAGATAATTTCTTCTATGTCTGTCTTTTGCTCTCAGTCACAACCTCTTTATATAGGCTCAGACCCCCGCAGTAATCAATGACCGAATTAATCGTCATTTACTGCCAATTAATCGGTCAGATCCAAACGTCTGGGGGTTACTTATTTTTTATTAATCAAGAGTTAATGCATTAGTTACATTTGAGCAAAAAAATTGACAAAACGTTGGTTAATCTGCTTGGACAAATTTTGTCTCGACCGGTCGGACATTCGACGCGCGCAGGTCGTGCACGCACACGAGTTCATTTGGTTTAGTACAAATCCGGGCCTTAGATTTGCACCTTCCTTGCGCACCCATGTGTGAGAGAGAGTCTCTCCACTTGCATTTGTTCACGACTAAGATGCTTGTGAAACAATGTAAACCAACAATTATGCCTTAAAACTCCCAATGTGGGACTGAAGCCCCACTTACAATGGAGACTCTTTATTCTGCACTTCCCTTTCCATTCACTTGAAACTCTCAATGTGGGACTAAAGTCCCACTCACCAAGGAGCTACTTTCCTCCACACCTCCCTTTCCATTCACATGATATCCAACAATCTCTCACATGAATGGAAACATGGTATGTGATAGCATTCAGCAGTTGAGTCCAGTATAGGATAGGTATGTTTCACCCTTTGAACCTTCCCTTGTGAAGATCTGTTTGCTTCCTAGCTGATAGTAGACATGTTATCCTTGAACTGTGCCGCCGTTTATGTAGGCAATGACACATCTCACCCAGGACTCTCCTTGATACATTTCAGTTCTCATGAGTGTTCGTTCTTAGCCGTGAACACGCCTGATTCTGCGAGAAGTTCTAAGAATTGTGTCTTCAATTCTCTTCGAAGCGGCCCCACTTCTTTCTCACATAGGTGATCTCTTAAGAGTTTTTCACATAACTCTATTGAATCATTAAAAGTCGTATTCTTAACCTCCATCCTTCACTGTTTCAAAGGGTTGTTCCCTCACAGTGAACACTTTTGTCAGTGCAGTTAGGTTGTCCCTTTGAACCTAGTTCTTGGGATCTTCAGTCAGCATAGGTTGGGTTTCCTTTGCACCAACTTTTTCTATTGGCATCAAACTCATCCTTCTTGATGAGCTTGCAACTAACTCTCGATTTAACCCTTTGGTTAGTGGATCCGCTAAGTTTGTTGGGGCAATCGATGGTCCGGAGTGACCATATATTTTGATGTTTGGGCAAAGGGTTTAAGTTAGGTTTATCTTTGTGGTTTGATATGTGAGATTGATTTTGCAGGACTTGGTAAGTCACACATGGAGTACGCATCCGAGGGACGAGAGCCGAAGGAAGAGGACTCCAAGGGCAAGCAGGGGGAAGTGGACTTGAAAGGGCATACGTGAAGGATGACATGGAGGCAAGCCGAGGGCTTGCGTGCGCATCTGAGAGACGACTGCCGGTGGAAGAGGACTTCTAGGGGCGAGCCAAGGCAGTGGACTTGAAGGCATACGTGAAGGAGGGTCTTCGGAGTAAGGGAGAGTGAATATGTAAGCTGGACAATCGACTGGGAATGGATCAGTCGACTGCCAGCGAGGAACTCGAACTCACAGAAAGATCAGTCGACTGGTATGAGACCAGTCGATTGATCCGGTCAAAAATCTAGCCGTTGGCTAGCTCTTGCAATGGGATCAGTCGACTGCCACGACTAGTTCAGTCTTAGGCTCTATTTAAGAGAGCTTCGTTTTGGCTGAGATTTCTTGACGAAATGAGTTTGGTTAGAGTTCATTAGTAGTCTTTGTGCTCAGGAAGTATTGTCCGGATTGTGGCGAGGTTTCTCCACCCACAAGGAGCTACACTAGCTAGCCAGAGGTCTTCCGGGGAGTCATCCACCGACGGATCGGGATCGCCCACCTTACGGACAGTCATGGAGTCTGAGTGTCATCTCCGAACCACGTAAAGGTAACGTGTTAGCGTTTGTTTGATTTTGTTATTATTGTTTCCGCTTGCGTACACTAATATCGTAGGAAGAAGAAATCGAGAAATTACTATTCACCCCTTTCTAGTTTAACGGTAAATTCATAATTTAGGGATGAATTTTTTTCCTTTACTAATTAATGATTGAATTTAATATTCATTCATAATTAATGACCGAAATTTTTTTGAGTCGTAATTCGGCTGTTTACTCGTTAAATCCATAGCTATTTAATAAGTTGCCTGCAGTGACACTAGCGGCAACTGATAGTTTAATGAAAGCATGACTTACACACCACCCTGACGCCAAATTAAGAGGAAAAATATTATGAAATCCACTCTCAAATTGCAGCTTGAGTTCGGCATGAATTTTCTTTTAAATTCATATTTTGCACGAACAAGATCGGCAATCTGATCCCTTTTTTTTTTTATCTGATCTCTTTGGTACTGTGTTTGGGCTAATACAAGCATTGTTCATCCATGCTCATTATTATTGCCTTAAAGTTGTGATCTTCAAAATGATGTCAAACAGAGTGAAACGAATTCTTTTCCCTGCTAAATGTGCCAAACAATCAATGCACTGCCCGTTCTTTACTATCAGCTGACCAACATCACACCACATTCTTTGTGACTTACGATCGCGATATTTGTCTAAATGGTACTAAATCTTGAGACGTCGAATTTCTAGATTGTCCATCACAAAGACTTCTCGATTTATCCTAGTAACCGATAGAAAATTTTCGTGGGATCGAAATGATCATCCAAATTCATCTGCTATTTGGTCTAATATTTTATTACCCTTGAGATTGTGATGTAACCGAAGAACGATTAGTTGTCATCCGAGATTGAAAAAACCTTCGATCATATTAATTTGTGAGCAGAAGAAGATTAACCCTTTGGTTCTGGAGAGGAGATCAGTCGACAAATTAGAGTAGCTAATTTAGCATTACATAGAAATCTTTTGTACAAATAATGTTTACAAAGAAGCTGTTTTCATAGAGAGGCTTCTTCTTCTTCTCCTCCTCGCTACACTAAAAATGGTCTCCTTAATTTAACTACTGTTGATGTCTTCTTATGGCGTGAAGAGCTTGTTGCCGCATTTGCATCGCCATGCCTCAGGGTAGTACTCGAGCGGCATGGTCCGGCCGGGCTGGACGGCGACGTGCACCGTCACGCAGGGGTGGCAGCGGCCGCAGCGAGCCCTGCAGGTCGGCGGCCATGAGCCTGGCCCCATGAGTAATCTCCGACGAGCCACCGAGATTAGCTCCCTGTTCCAAGACCGCACCGGCTCTCCCGCTTCCTCGAGGATTCCAGCTAAAGCGATACCTGCACATCAAGACCGGGAACATCAACGGCGAGAACGAGTCCTCCTTTTTCCTCTTTTGGACGATCGACATGGTGATGATCGTAGTAATCATTTCTCCCTTCGGAGAAATCGCAAGCAGAGAAACCATGGACCACTAGTAGGAAGATCAGAAGAGCAAGTGGCAGAAGGCACTCAAAAGCAAGAAAAGGAGAAATTTTTAGTACGAACTAGAACGCGAGTTTGGATTTTAAGCTGAATAACTCGTTAAAGTAGGCAGCAAGAGAGCCCAGAAAAGCATAGGTAAGGTAACTCAAAAGAGCCAGAGACAGAGCAAAAATGGGATCTAATTACTCTCACCGACGACGGCAGCCAGGACGAGGAAGGCAAAGACGGTGGAGAGGCGGCGGTGCCGGCGGTGTAGGGCGCCCATTTCCTCTCTTACAGACGGCGAAGCAGACAGAGGAGCAGAGATGGTGGAGGGGGAGAGGGGAAAGAGAGAGGGCGAAGGGAGGTGACGCTTGTGGTTGCAGGCTGCCTCTTTGGCGGTTTGCATGGGTGTTTAACTGGGACTAATAGGACATGCTTGCCGGCTGAGAAAGTTGCAGCGTGAGCGTGGAACATGGAAATTAAGGTTTTTTTTGTCGAATTAAAAATATGATTTTTCTTTTTCTCAAACTATCACATTGTGGGACCGAATTCGATGGCAGAGAGCTAGTGGTGTCTATGAAGAATAGACCCGAAAAAGGAAGATTCAAATCATTCTGTCCTCTTTGAATCCAGGTGGAAATTTGAATAAAAGTCCGTGATTACGCACACACACACAGTGTTGTTGGTGTTCTTTGAACTCGACTAAGTTGAATAGGCCATGGAATGCCCCTAGTTCATGCTTTCTTTTGTGTGTAAAACCCCAAACAATCCACTTATACTGTCTGTCCTCTTTGGACCTCTTTCCTCAAGTCGTTTGATAGGACACGACAAGATAATTGTGTTCCAACCTCAATGGCATCGAGAGATCGAACTTACAGTTTTTTTACCGAGGAAGAAAAAGAAAACTTACCTGCCGGCAACCATTGCAGTCTTGGAAGCGAGGAGGAGATCACGGCATTGATTGATGGCAGACCATATTTATAGTACAGGATACTAAAACTCCTTCTTCTTTTTTTCTTTAATTGATCGACGCTTTGCTTAATGAATCGCATTCTACTTCAGTTTCAGTTTAAAAAAGATGATCTTTTTGCAGAGGCCAGTCGATCCGCCAGCAAAACGTCATGCCCTCCCTCACTCCTGAAGGGGAGAAGAAGTCTTAAAAATTCAGTGAAACAGAACAGAGGAGAAATCATATACAAATAGACGAGACCGGCATGGAAGAAGAAGAGTAGGCATATCATGTAGTACGATATATACTAATTTGTAAGCAGAGAAGATTGACCCCATCCCCATGGACAATAATAAATGAGTGGGTGGCTTCCGGGGACGTGCATGGCTGTATCGTCCTTCACCTGCCAATGGAAGTCAGAGAGCCAATGGCTTGCAGCAACACGCAACAAGCATAGCATAGAGCTCTCCTCATTTTCTTCAGCTTAATTTCTCTTCTAAACAGTGGCCGCCGCGTAGGTCGTTCGTTCTTCTTCCTCCCTCTGTCCCTCCTGCCCATCGATCGTAGAGCAAGGAAGGGAAAGGCGAGTAGTTTGTTTGACTCGTGTTGGGTTTGCACGTGGAGAGGGTGTCAGTGGAGAGGCAGAGCTAGAGGCATGCAGAGAGAAAAGCGGAAGGGAAGAAAACGACGAATTCACGGGCAAGCGAGGGCGACGACTTGGCTTGTTGCACTAAATGAGAGAGGGTCCCCCGTGGGGCCGGCTCGCCTGGCCCTATGGCCGGTCGCCGGGTTCTCAGGTGTGCCCGGCCCCATCAGATTAATGATAAATTGATTTGGTTCGATCAGTCTCATGTTAATCTGGCTCAGTCACCAAGAACATATATAATGTCTGATTGAAAGAAGATGGAGGCTATGGCTGCATATATATATATATATACAATGTAGCTCGGGAGTAGGCATTCAAAGTTACTGTACATCTATTAATTCCGGCACCTTGTTCTTGTCCCTTATAGGCCTAGTTGATGCCTGGTGGAAAAGAAGAAGAGTAATTTTACCTTTGCCCCTTTAAGACTTAATTGATCTATATTTCTTTTGAAATATTATTATTGAGTTAAATGAAACTTATATAATATACTTTTTGACAGTAGTAGCAATAAAAAAAACTTAAATAAAGGTGCATGGTACAAATCCTAGCGGAGTAGCCACGTACCTTTGCCGTCTTGGTGTTTTCTTCCTCTGATAAAGTATGAAAAACGAGAGAGAGAGACATTTCGCTGCTCCTTCTCTCTGCCATGTTCATGGTCTGACTCAACGAGTGCTTTCTATCACTCACGTCCTCATGTGAATTCGTTGTCGTGTTCATCCAGGAATATGTGACAAAGAAGATGAAATCGTTATTTATGCGAAGGTTTCTTGGTATGTTTATGTATCCTGTTGGTCAATAATTATGTTGATTGATCAGAAAAGTCATGATGGTCAAACTTGACTTCGAAAAATGGTCAATTTTATTCAAATAAGGTTTATTCGGGGATAAATCAGTTCGGCACAGTCATCCTAGCTTATTGGTTAAAGTCCAACTAAAGGGTCAATCATTGTTTCCATCTTGGTCTCTGGACTTTCATCTCGGTCATAGATCCTATTTCAGTATCGTGATTCCATCTCGATCTCAAAACATGATATTGATCTCAAGACTCCATCTCAGTCTCAAGACTTCATCTCAATCACATATTCTCTCTCAATTTCAGTAGACAACGCTGTCTCAATCTCAAACTCCATCTCATTCTCCTTCTCAAGTGAATTTACACATCTTAGCTGTCAAAGTCACTCTTTACCAATGCCGCTTTTCTCTATCTGTAATATAGATTTACATCCTATGTGAACTCACAAGTAATAATTGTGAATATTCACAGACGTGTGGCATCCTAAGAATGATAGGACATTTACAAGGTTGTTAGACCCGATCCCCTGGATTCCCATATAGCTGACGCGTGGTGCTGTGTGAGTGAGGAGACAGTCAATGGTTATTGGATCTGGTCACCTCTTTAGCCCCTGCAATGATGATATTCTAACTGATACGAAGACAACCTTCGTAGGATCATATAAGTATTCATGAAGATGAAGACAAAAGAAGTTAAATCTTTTGTGGGAACTCCACCAAATTCTATCTCCTTGCTCCTTCCTTATTTTTTGCATACCATTACAAGTAAACCCTAATTTACACAACAGAGTGGTCTCGGTATCCATCCCATGGCCAATTGAACCTTCTCGTGGAATGTATTACGGGTTCTTCCACCTCCCTCATCGATGCTTAGAACAGTTACCTTAATGTTAGGATCAATAGCAATTCTTGATTCTTCTTCCTACAATGTTAGCGTGCGCAAACGGAAACAATAATAACAAAATCAAACAAATGCTAACACATCACCTTTACGTGGTTTGGAGATGAAGCTCCTACTCCACGGCTGTCTGTAAGGTGGACGATCCCGATGCATCGGTGGATGACTCGCCGGAAGACCTTCGGCTAGCTAGTGTAGCTCCTTGTAGGTGGAGAAACCTCGCCACAATCCGGACAACACTTCTTGAGCACAAAGACTACTAATAAGCTCTAACTAAGCTCATTTCGTCAAAACCTCTCAGCCAAAACCAAGCCCCTTTAAATAGTGCTCAAGGTTGAGAAACCCGCTACCAGTCGACTGGTCCATTACTAGTCGACTAGTCCCACCTAAATTCGACCGTTGCAAGCTTAACGTTCGAATTTTCATCCACCACCAGTCGACTGCCCCATTAGCAGTCGACTGATCTTTCTGTGGCATATACCAGTCGACTGCCCAGACACCAGTCAACTAGTCTACTTCCACACCTAAAGTTTTCCCTTCCAGAGTACATTTCTCTCAGCACTCGAACCCTAGGATTTCCCGAGTACATTTCCCTCAGCACTCAAACTCTCACGACTCAGCTAACTCTCCATTCAGCAGCCTCGATCTGTCGCCTTCTTCGTCTTCGGCTCCCATCCCTCAAATGTGCATACAACCCCTCGGCTTACCTCCATGCCATCTTTCATGCATATCTCGAAGTCCGTGTCCCTCGGCTCATCGTCCCTGCTTTGTCCATGGTCCCTCGGATGCGCACACAAGCCCACGACTTGCCTCCATGTCATCCTTTACTATACCCGAAGTCGTCCAACTGAGTCAATGTGTATCCTGCAAACCTGCACACTCCAATACACATATCAAATACAAGGGTGAACCTAACTTAAGCTCTTTGCCCAATCATCAAAACACATGTTCACTCCGGACCAAAGATTGCCCCAACAATCTCCCCCTTTTTGATGTTTGACAATACATTTAAGTTAGAGAAAACAAATAGCAAAAACAATGTTAATAACTATTTGGACATACGTTGCCAAGGCTTCACCTTAGACTTATACCGCCAATGTATATGCAATGCATCATGGATCCTATCACATGGCATCTCCACACCTAACCTCCCCAAGAGTTTAGGACTTTTACCAAAACGGGATTTTTCAAGCCTCTCTAAGGCTCCCCCTACATTGGACTTACAAAGACTTTTTAAGAACCTCTCTAGGGTTCCCCTTACGCCAATAACGGAGCAACCATGCTCCCCCTTTACCTAAGCTCCCCCTAGACCTAGGATTTCTTGCAAAGGCGTGTTTGGTTTCCCACTTAAACCCAACACATCTCCCCCTTTGTCAAACATCAAAAAGACTCCAACAATTTCCTTTTTATTGAATCTTTTAACCTTTAATGATCATAAACACAGTGTACTAACTCCCCCATAAGATTACACACTTGTTTGACATCATATGGACACCTTTTCACTACTGAAACACCACTTTCACCCTCTACTAGTCGACTGCCCACTGGCCCAGTTGACTGGCACCATGAAAATCCCATTTTCAATATTTCTGACCCAATTTCAGAAATGCACCAGAAATTTCACAAATCTCCAAAAATTTCCAAATTTTGTGGAGAGATTTGACATCATTTGGACACCTTTTGACTGCTGAAACACCACTTTCAGCCTCTACCAGTCGACTGCCCACTGTCCCAGTCGACTGGCACCATGAAAATCCCATTTTCAGCATTTCTGACCCAATTTCAGAAATGCACTAGAAATTTCATAAATCTACAAAAATTTTCAAATTTTGTGGAGAGGTTTGTGGTATTCATATCTACTTGGAAAAAATACATCCGAACATGTATCTATCATCATTCCCAAGATTGACACAAAATCCAAAACTAGCTAAATGGTTTAATCGAACCTTGACCTAAAGTCCTAGTTTTGATCTCCTCTTGATGTCTCTACTCATACCAACCCACAATGCATCCCTAGCTTTGATTTATATTGTATTTATATATTAAAAACTAATTTTCATGCAATATAGCCCCAATGTCATATTTCCATGCATGATACACAAGTCTAATGTGCCAAAACCCATGACTTGAGACTCAAGTCTGTCTCCAACTCCCTTGGCACACTTCATGACCCATCTAGACTTCCGCGAGAAACCCTCCCGGATCCAAAGACCATGGGTCCCAACTTGGCTCCTAGAGCTCCCCCTTGAGCTCTTAGCCTTAACCACCTCCCTAAGTGACTCAACAAACGCTATACCACACCGGTGTACCTCCGGTGACTCTTGGTCTACAAACTTAACCTTCTTAACTTTGGAACTCTTGTCCTTAGTTAAGACCTTTTTCTTTCCTTTTAATGGCATCCCCTTGTCATTCTTGGATTTTTCCTCCTTGCCATAATTATATGCTACCCTAGCATATTTCTTTTCATTTGCATTAGAGACCTTAGACCGATATCCTAACCCCGATCTATCATTGTTGGGTTCTTAACTACCCAACCTCATACCTAAACCCTTAGATTGAATAGTGAAACTATCTAGGGTCTTTTCTAATTTATCAAGCTTTGCCCTCAAACCTTGATTTTTCCATTATAGGTTCATAAACCTAGAAACACCATGTCCACCTTGGACATTCCTAGACCTACCCATCCTAGGCATGTGTCTCCCCTTCTTGGGGTTAATGTCTTGGTCCTTATGTCTAATAGTCTTGGATTTATCATGATGCATATTTTTTTAGGATTTTGATCTACAATATTAACCCTACTGCTATCATGATATTTAAATCCAAAGTTATGCATGGGTAAATAATTGACATTATTTCTAACATGCATAGAGGAATTTAAATTTGAATGACATTTAAACTTAAAGTTAGGGATTACCTCCCTTACCCTTGTAGCTCTCCATCATCCCCTAGCTTTTTGCTCTCTCGGCGGTTAGTCCGTAGATGAGCGAATCTCGCTCTGATACCACTTGTTAGGATCTTACCGGTTGCTAGAGGGGGCTGAATAGCAATTCTCGATTCTTCTTCCTACAATGTTAGCATGCGCAAGCGGAAACAATAATAACAAAATCAAACAAACGCTAACACGTCAACTTTACGTGGTTTGGAGATGAAGTTCCTACTCCACGGTTGTCCGTAAAGTGGACGATCCCGATCCGTCGGTGGATGACTCTCCGAAAGACCTCCGGCTAGCTAGTGTAGCTCCTTGTGGGTGGAGAAACCTCGCCACAATCCGGACAACACTTTACGAGCACAAAGACTACTAATGAGCTCTAACCAAGCTTATTTCGTCAAAACCTCTCAGCCAAAACCGAGCCCCTTTAAATAGTGCTCAAGGCTGAGAAACCCGCTACCAGTCGACTGGTCCCACCTAAATTCGACTGTTGCAAGCTTAACGTTCGAATTTTCAGCCACCACCAGTCGACTGCCCCATTAGCAGTCGACTGATCTTTCTATGGCATATACCAGTCGACTGCCCAGACACCAGTCGACTGGTGAAACGACCCAGCCACTCGACCCCTTGGGCGGCCCATTTGGCGGCCCAACAACTAGGCGGCCAAATCAATATTTGGCGGCCCAACAACCTGGCTTATGTCGTCGACCAACAACCGATGTCGACGACCATCGACCGTGTCGTTACTCACTAGGTCTTCCCACCCCTGACAAGTAGATTTTTGTGTTTCTCAAGATTCGAACTCTAGTACCTAGCCTGGAGGTTTAGACCTCCAGGCTAAGTACTAGAGTTTATGAATCCTGGTAGAAGGCAAAAATCCACTGGCTAGGGGTGGGAAGATCTAGTGAGGAACGACACGGTCGATGGTCGTCGACATCGGTTGTTGGTCGACGACATAAGCCAGGTTGTTAGGCCACCAAATGGGTCGCCCAAGTGGTCGCGTGGTCGGTCATTACAATAAAAAGGCGCCTTTTTATTGTAACGACCCAGCCACTCGACCCCTTGGGCGGCCCAACTGGCGGTCCCTTTTGGCAGGCCAACGGTGGCCCAACTGGTGACCCCTTATGTCGTCGACCAACAACTGATGTCAACGACCATCTACCGTGTCGTTACTCACTAGGTCTTCCCACCCCAGCCAGTGGATTTTTGTCTTCCTCAAAATTCGAACTCTAGACCTCCATTCAAAATACTAATTCATAAACTCTAGTACTTAGTCTAGAGGTCTAGAGTTCGAATCCTGGGAAAGGCAAAAATCCACTGGCCAGGGGTGGAAAGACCTTGTGAGTAACGACACGGCCAACGGTCGACGACCTAAGGGGTCGTCAAAGCTGGGCCGCCAAATGTTGATTTGGCCGCCATGTTGTTGGGCCGCCAAATGTTGATTTGGCCGCCAAAGGGGTCGAGGGGTCGGATCGTTACAATAAAATAAAAAGGCGCCTTTTTATGGCGCTCACTTAGCTATCAGGATTCATAAACTCTAGTACTTAGCCTGGAGGTCTAGAGTTCGAATCCTGAGGAAAACAAAAATCCACTGACCAGGGTTGGGAAGACCTAGTGAGTAACGACACGGTCGATAGTCATCGACATCGGTTGTTGGTCGACGACATAAGCCAGGTTGTTGGGCCGCCAAATGTTGATTTGGTCGCTAGGTTGTTGGGATGCCAAATGGGCTGCCAGTTGGGCCTCCCAAGGGGCCGAGTGGCCGGGTCGTTACAACTGGTCTACTTCCACACCTAAGATTTCCCCTTCCAGAATACATTTCTCTCAGCACTTGAGCCCTAGGATTTCCCGAGTACATTTCCCTCAGCACTCGAACCCTCACGACTCAACTGACTCTCCATTCAGCAGCCTCGATCTGTCGCCTTCGCGCCCTCTTCATCTTCGGCTCCCGTCCCTCAGATGCGCACACAAGCCCTCGGCTTGCCCCCATGTCATCCTTCACGCATGTCTCGAAGTCCGCATCCCTCGGCTCATCGTCCCTGCTTTGTCCATGGTCCTTCGAATGCGCACACAAGCCCACGACTTGCCTCCATGCCATCCTTCACCGTACCCGAAGTCGTCCAACTGAGTCAATGTGTATCCTGTAAATCTACACACTCCAATACACATATCAAATATAAAAGCGAACCTAACTTAAACCCTTTGCCTAAACATCAAAACACATGGTTACTCTGGACCATAGATTGCCCTAACACTTAACTGTTCTTTCAAGATGGCTCCATACTTTAAAAAAGGGGATAATTCACATAGGCTTCGGCAAAAATAATAGCACATGTTAGGGAAGGGTGAGACAATCAAAGAAATATTTCACACCTTACGAGAATCGATCCAAGTTTATCTTGTAGGTGATATGTCGAAGATTTTTAAAATAAATTGAAATTATAAATAATTCCAACTTAGCTGTTGAGTGACTTGAGCTGCCTTGTATGCAGAATGTAGACTCCCAAGTTGGATTCCAGGGCAGAATTTTCCGGACCAAACTTCCCGAATCGGTTTCACCGAACCAGATTTCCCGACTCGGAGTTCCCGAACCGGACTTCCCGAACCGAACTTCTCTACCCGGACTTCTCGAACTGGAGAGAAAGTGTTGTTGAGGCCTGCGTAATGCAGTTTCCTTGAAACAGAATTGTCCTCCTCCGACTATGTTTCAAGGTTTGATGGATGTCTGTTTCCCAGGATACAACAGCGGGACCATGGATACAACGAAGCACTGGTTGCTCGTAGTGAACTGAAGAAGTACCCGATTACTACCACGGGTAATCCACCGAGGGGGAAACACACGAAGATATGGGGAACGAGGTGGAAGACAATTGTTGCTCTGCCTATATCTTTTGCTCTCGGTCACAACCTCTTTATATAGGGCTTAGACCTATGCAGCAATTAATGACCGAATTAATATCAATTACTGCTCATTAACCATCCAGATCTAAACGTCTGGAGATTATTGATTTTGCATTAATCAACAATTAATTGATCCGTTACATTTGAACAAAAAATTTTGCAGGTGGCAAAACATTGATTTATTTGCTTAGACAAATTTTGCCCCGGCCGGTCCGACATTCAACGCGCACAGGTCGTGCACGCACGCGAGTCAACTTGGTTTAGTACAAATCCGGGCCCTGGATTTGTAGCCCCCCTGCGCACCCACACGTGAGAGAGAATTTCTTCTCATGCATTTGTTCACAACTAATGTGTTTGTGAAATAATTTAAATCAACCAATATGTCTTGAAACTCTTAATGTGGGATTAAAATCTCATTCACAATGAAACCTCTTTACTCTCCACTTCTCTTTCTATTCACTTGTGTCCAACATATATATCTATGGTAACATCTTGCATGAACCATTTGTACCAACCCGTGGGAACAAAAATAGAGCCACGCAGCTCCCCCTGATGAACATTAATGCATATGCATATTGTTGCTGCGTACATGGAAGATGCAACTGCTGCTAGGCGATGGCATGCAGTTCCATGTTGGAGGAAATTCGGAGAATTTACAATAAATTGAAATTACTAAAATAACTTCAACTTATCTCTGTTGAGTGACCCGAGCTGCTTTTCTCAAACTGCAATCTCCCGAGCGGTGTCTTCCGAGCTCCCGACCACGGTGTCGAACTCCCGAACAGTGTCTCCCGAGCTCCCGAGTGGTTCTCCTGAGTTGCCGACTCGATCTCACGAGCTTCCGACTGAGTCTCCTAGCTACCGAGCGGAATTCCCGAGTGGTGGTCGGGCGTCTCCCGACCGACCAGGAATTTGCTGAGGCCTGCGCAGCGCAGTTTCCTTGAAACAGATTCGTCCTCATCCGGCGGTGCTTCGAGGCTAAGATGAACTTCTGTCTTTCAGGATACAACCGCAGACGTTGGTTCATCTACTTAGACAAATTTTACCCCGACCGGTCGGACATTCGACGTGCGCGGGTCTTGCACGCACACGAGTTCACTTGGTTCAGTACAAATCCGGGCCCTGGATTTGCACCCCCCTGCGCACCCACGCGTGAGAGAGAGTCTCTCCCTTAGCATTTGTTCACAACTATCATGCTTGTGATACAATATAAACCAAACATTTTACCTTAAAACTCCTAATGTGGGAATGATGCCCCATTCACAAGGGAGTCTCTTTATTCTCTTCCTTACTTTCCATTCAATAGAAAATTCCAATGTGGGACTAAAATTTCACCACCTCTCTTCCATTGACACTATATATTCAAGATATCTAACATTCCAAACTCCACGCTGATCGGGTTTCCATCCCCACGGGTTGAGCTGCGCTTAATAAGGTGGAAAAGGGTAAATTAAAGTTGAAGAAAAAAACCTTCTACGCAGCCATTCTAACGGTTAGTGTGGTCATTTCATGGTCGTCCTCTCTCCTTCATGTTTTGTCGGCACCTGAAGCTCTGAAGGGAAATAAGAACTCCTCCTTTTTCTCATCCAAGCTTCATATGATCTCAGCTGGAAACAAGAACCTCTATAGTATGAGCTTTTATTTATTTTTGAAAAAGAAGTTAATTAAAAGGTTAATCAGTTCATCAGAGCTTATTCTTCTGGGCTGCGAATGCTAGGCCCGAATGCTAGGCCGGTCACTTGCTGAGCTCAAAATCAGTGAAATAGAAAATAGCCCATCTATATCAAAATCAGCTTAATAATGTACTGATAATAATCTAAACTTGAGATTTCTGTTGAATCATGTGCAATTTAAACTGTTAATCAATCTGGCAAACATGGACAAAAAATTATATTGGGGGTGTTTATTATCGAACGTGTCATGCTAATAATCGCATCAATATACGAATGCTATTCTAGATCACAAGATCTTTGGAAAGATTATGACACCTAGCTACTTTGTCTCCCTTGGACTTTTCCAACATTTGAACTATAATATAATGTGTGCAACCGCATTTCATTTAGCTATTTTTCTTTTTTAAAAAAGCAAGAACATAGTTCACAATTAGTGAACATTAATGAATATTCTTGAGAATAGTTTGTTCACGTTGCCCATTGCTTTCTGCAAGCTATTTTTTTGTTTTATTTATTTATTTATTACTATAATTTGTTTGTGAAGTAGCTTTCTGAAAGATACATCATAGGACCACGATTAAGAGAAATAATTGAACAAGAAAAGGGAAAAGAAGAAGGAACAAAAAAAATTGAGGTTGAGAGAAATGGTCAAGGAAATTAAAGATAAAGCATGCAGAGACAAAGTGAAATCACTACAGTGCAAGAAAAGGAGTGATCTAAAAGTCATCTAAAGATAATTTGTTGAAAAATATATTTGACAATATTTATAAATCAGCATGCATATATAGTTGGTTTTCACATGGTCATTAAGTCACTCGGTCTCCAAGTCCATGCATGAGTTAAAGCAACATAAGCAGTGCACACTTTGCTTCGAAGTTGGCGCATTCTCATGCTCAGTAGTCTCCAAGTTTGATGATGATGGAGACTTATCTGATTCTTTGTGGAGAATTACATATGGCGCAGTAGATATTCTAATGCCATATCATTATATTTGATTTTCAGATTATAACTATATACATACACTACACTGTATATATAGATAATTTTTTTTAGAAGAAAAATAAATATTAATGGACAGCTAGCTAATGCTTCAAAAGAATTCTCGAGCAGTGCTGTCTAATTACACATCACGAAGCAACCAATGGATCAGAGCTACTCCACAAATAGTTTATTGTATAGAATTTTAGGTGATGGTGAGCTTTTTTTAGGGACCACTTCTGCATTATTCTGCCTTCTTTTTAACCAATTGCATCACCTTAATTATGGCCATCATCACCCCCACATCGCCATATCTCTTCTTCTTCTTCTTCTTCAAGTAGATCTCATGACTCCATGCATGTGCACCAAAAGTAGCTGAAGCTGCCAGCATGATCTCACGATGTCCTTCTTTCCTTTTGACTTTGAATCTCTCTGTTTAAGTTTGTTTTCTGCAATAATTGATAAATCTCCTTCTCTCTATCTATATATATCTATAACTAGGTTTAGATGTGAAGGGATCAACGAGATCATTATGGCAGTTTCATCTGCTAATGGGGAGCACAATCAAACCCTACCTAGCTGATCCTCAGCTAGCTTATATATATATTTTTTCTGTTCATATCTCAAGGTTCAGTGTTTCTGATAACGCTAAAGAGGAGGAAAAGAATTGAGAACACTAAGGTTTGGTTTGGAATGAAGCTAATGGACATGATCGAGTTCAAGGTGAGTAATTGGTGTTCTTGATTGATCATCTCACCTTCTCGGTGGTGAGTTAGATCTCAATCTTATGTTTCTTTTACGGCTAGCTTCAATTAATTTCCAGTCGAGAAATTTCTGTGCGGAATTCATCTGAATAGTAATTTGTTGAGATTAACTTAAAAGAAATCTTCTCTCTTAAACCTCAATTAGTGAGATTGATTAGAATATCGCATACCACAGTTAGAGATGTCTGTAATATATCTTCATATGCATGTATATTTGATTTAATTTCTTGCAACACTTAATTAATCACAATATTAGTACTGTCTATATATTATCAAGGAAATACGAGGCCTTATGGTGCATGCAGAAGTATCAAAACCTAAATAATTCCGGTTACTATTTGGATTAATTAAGCTTCAGTGGGATATTCTTATATAATGCATAGATCGCAGTGGTATTGATTCAGTCACTCTCAGTTGTTTTGGCACTTCTGTTGGGAAGAATTACTAAGATGTGTTATGAAACCTTAACTATGATATATCTACACAGGCATAAATTGTCCCGGCTTTGACCTTTCTTGTTAACCTTTGGAAAACATGAGGGGCTAAAAGGAAAAATTACTTAAACTTACAGGGCACGTGTGAATAGACGAACCTGGAGGGGCTAAACGTAAAATGCCCACCCCCACCCTTTATATCTAATCCTTTTTTTTCCCTCTTCCTTGCCTTGCCAAGATCGCTGATCGGAGTCTCTTTCTCCTCTCTGTTTCCTCTTCTTCTTCCTCCTCTTCTTCATCTCTCCTTCGCCTTGTGCTCTCTCAACCGGCGCTGGCGACTTCCCAGCCCGTACCACCGTGGGTCGGCGACACGACCACGTTATCGGGCAGATCCCCTCGCCGGTCGATCACGATCAGGAAAGCTCGCGCGATCTCTGGAGCCACGCTGGAGTGGGAGGAGAGGTCCACGTACCCTAACTAGGGCTTGATCGGCTACCCTTTGCTAGGCGTTGAGATCTCAGGTAGGAATTCTAGCTTCGAATTTCCTCGGATCAGAGTTTGTTCTTGAGATCTAGGTTATTGGATTTTGTTTTGTGTTGTTCGATCTGGAGTATGGAGTGTTTCATCTATGATGTTGGTATCTTGTTCTATTGATTTGTGGTTGTTTCCTCCTACTGTGTTGTTGAGGTTGTTCGGTTTCTATATATGATTGGGTTGATGTGTTCTTGATTTGGTAGCTAAGGGCAGTGAATGAGGTTTTGGATGATCCGTCGTGGGTTGTCTGATGGTAGCTCCATCTTAGAGATTGGATTTCATCTATTTCTAATCGTGGTATTTGGTTGCTCGGTTCTTGAATTCTGGATTTATTTCCTACTCACAAGCTTTGGGGAGTTTAATTCGTGCTTGAGAATTTGATGGTTTCTTACTTCTGCTGTGTTGTATGGTTTTGATCTAGTTTTGTAAAATACGATGATTCGAAAATCCGGACCAGAAAGTTTTTTGAGATTTTTCCGGATGGAGTCTAGGGTTTCCGGCCTTACGGGAGGAGCAAGTGGGCTTTATTGTAAAATCTTAAAACTTATCAAGGGTTTCATGAAAGAAAACTTCAAATAAGTTGGCTTATGTAAATCTACCTAAAGTTAAGGGGTTAAGATGATAAAATATTTAACCGTAGAAACTTAAGGGTGTAGATCTAAATAGGTAAAGAAAGAGGGCTAAATTGCAAATGTGCATTACCTTAAGTCGAAGCCCTTTCTTTCCTCTGCCCTCTTACGCAATCCAAGCTCAGCCGACGGCCCTCACTTCTCCCCTTTCCTTCGCCATCGCCGACGAACCTGAGTCTCCTCCCTATCCTCTTCCTCCTCTCAACCGCGCGTCGGATTCTACCACTTGTGCTGTAGTGACACGACCCCTCTAGCCCCATCAGGCGGCTCTCTAGGCCGTGCCCTACGGTCTTCTCACTCCCGACAGTGAAATTTTGTCTTCCCCAGATTCGAACCCTAGACCTCCAGGACAAGTACTAAAGTTCCTTGAATCTGGTAGTCAAGTGAGCGCTCACTTCGGCAGCATACCGTCTACTCGATCGCTCAGGAGCAGTGATGACAGTGTACGGACGGCAGTCACAGCTTTACGTCGGAGGGTGGCCTCTGCTCAGCTTCCTCTTGTACATAGGTGACGATGTCTGACCGACGATAGAGGTGATCATGTCATTGCACCATGTGCATACGCATAAATTGCATTTGCCTGTGCTTGCTATACTTGGATGCTGCATATGATTGACATGCACATGCAGGAGACCTTTATGCCCTGGTTTTGGCGACCCCGCCATATTGGTATGGTGTTTTCTATTTTTCCTTTCAGTTGTACTTATCACTGCTTATACATGTGTTATTTTGATAGCCTGTTACTACTATTGCTAACTTAGACTATCTTGCATATCTGATGAGATATCCGCTGAGTACTGTGAACTCAACCCGTTAGCTCCTTGTTTTATTTCAAGATGATCGACAGGAGTGCCCGGCAGCCTATCCTAGGTCGCGTATTTTCGAGACGATTCTCGGGGTTGTTCTTGTATTTTGATGGTGGTACATGTTGGTACCCTCTTTTTGTTCATTTTGTATTTTCGTTTCCGCTGTTGTATTCGTGTTCTGTTGGGTTGTCTTGCATGGCTGTATAGTTATACTTTTGTGTGCCATGGAGACCTTTGTTTCATTTTGTTTTGTTATAAGTCGTGCCGGTACGCAGCTTTTGTCGTCGTTTTCGTTTCCTTTTTATTCAGACGGTTGTTCTAGCCCTATAGGTTGTGGTCCAATCGACTGAGGTAGTCGTAGGGGTTAGGTTTTCTAAGTTGTCCACTAGGTCGGGGGAGTGGCAGTCCGATCAGTATCGAACGGGCGGCTCTGCGGGGCGTGACAAGTTTTTGTGAATTGGTGGTGTTCCGAGTGTGTCTTGGGCAGTTTAGTTTCTGCCATTGATAAGCTTGATCACGTTTGGGTCATGGGTTGTGATAGTGCGTAGTTGCTATGTTCCGTGCCGGGTGAGTCATTATGGATTTGAAGTTTGATCTTGTTGTTCTTGTGCCTCACCGTGGGTTGGATTGGTGAGCTTGGACAAACCTGTTTGGTTGAGTTAGGTGTTGCTATGTTGTGAGTGGCTTCACTTTGATGGTTAGTTAGATTGGGTTAGAGATTTGCTTGGATTAGGCTAAACCTAAGTTGAGCCTAAGATCCATAACTCGGGGTAGTTGGGAATAACCCTAATATGGATTGGATTAGTTAGATTAGCTAATTACTTTTGTGTAGATAGCTAATTATGATATTTGATACAGGATATTGATTTACTTGTCTACTTCGTTGTGGATTGTCTAGATAAGGGATTCTCGGCTTACGTACTTCTACATCGGAGGCGAGTACTTCTGACATATCTATTTAGATATTGTCATAGTTTTATGCATAGTTAGTTATAGATAGCAGTATAGTTTTTTTTTACTTCCTGCTTCTATATATTTACACTCGATATTAGCTGCTTGATTAGACGATAGGTTTATTTCTGTATTGCTACGAGGTTGGACCTCCTTACCCTTTTTATGATCGAATGTTGTTGAGTATTTTATTTTAGTGATAGGATACCTACACCCAGTACTAGGGTTAGGATATTGTGCGTGATTAATCTTGGACCCCTACGTATCATGTTAATGATTGTAGGTTTGGTTAGGAAGTGTTGCATGAGATGGTGTCATGCATCACGTCGATATTATGTGTGTTCGGACGACTCTTGGCTTCCTGGTGGTTAAACACAGGTCGTCAGCCATGTCAAAAGAGGAGAAGTATACTTAGGCGACCCCTGGCTTCCGAGTGGTTGAGACGGGTCATCGAACATGTCTTAGTTTCTGCATATCCCTAGGTGCGTTGGCTACTCATGCATCTTGCATAGCCTCAGGTGCGTTGGTTATTCATGCATATCACATAGCCCCAAGTGCGTTGGCTATTCATGGATACCGCATAACCCTAGGTGCGTTGGCTACTCATGCATCTTGCATAGCCCCAGGTGCGTTGGCAATTCATGATACCGCATAACCCCAGGTGCGTTGGCAATTCATGATATCGCATAACCCCAGGTGCATTGGCTATTCATGCATTCTGCATAGCCCCAGGTGCGTTGGCTATTCATGCATACCGCATAGTCCCATGTGAGTTGGCTATTCATGTATAGGACAGCCTCAGGTGCGTTGGCTATTCATGCATACCACATAGCCCCAGGTGCGTTAGCTATTCATGCATCTTGTATAGCCCCAGATGCATTGGCTATTCATGCATCATGTATAGTTCCAGGTGCATTGGTTTCTCATGCATTGTGCATAGCCCCAGGTGCGATGTTGTTTCATGCATCCCCACGGGGGCTTTTGGTTAAACAACCATAGGTGTTAGGCTGTCCTATCTCCTGGCTACCCAATATAACGATAGTCGGAGCGCATCTAGAGAGTGACACGTGTGATTGCTATCATGTACACTTGATGCATCTTAGCATAGTTGTTGATGATTGCGTTATTGCATTTGCTCGTACTTACGGTATCTAGTCATAGTATATATTGGACCTGCACCTTCAGGAGGTAGGTTTACATAGATTCTGGCGACCTTACATCGTTCGTATGGTATATGGACCTTTATATCTTCGGGTTGGCCTAACTCTGGTATGTATCATTTGTTTTCGGTATTCTAGTTTTTAGCATTTCCTGCCGTTGGGTTAGCCTGACTTTGGTATGTATAATTTGTTTTCGGTATTCTAGTTTTTAGCATTTCCTGCCGTTGGGTTAGCCTGACTCTGCCTGACTCTGGTCTGTCCCAGTTCGCGTATTTCGAGACGATTTCAGGGTTGTTCTTGTATTTTAATGGTGGTACATATTGGTACCCTTTTTTCGTTTATTCTTTCATTTCATTTCCGCTGCTGTATTTATGTTCTGCTGTGTCGTTTTGCACGGCGGTATAGTTATACTTTTGTGTGCCATGGAGGCCTATGTTTCTATTTGTTTTGTCGTAAGTCGTACCTGTACACAGTTTTTGTCACCGTCTTCGTTTTCTTTTCATTCGGTGGCATGTTCCAACCCTATAGGTTGCGGTACAAGCGGGCTGACAGAGTTTTAGAGGTTAGGTTTTCGAATTGTCCGCCGGGTCGAGGGAGAAGCAATTCGGTCAGTATCGGACGACGTGACTCCTCGAGGTGTGACATTTCTTATGCCATGATGATCATTGATGTATATATGATTTGAAGCATATCCTTGATTTTTGAGTTTAATATCTGAGTTATGAGATTAGACATTAGATTGGAGGAAAGCCAGATCCAAGAAATGTCTTAGTCAAATTGGGAGAAGATGAATGGGCAAGATTGTGGAATTTTCAAACTTTTATATATATATATATATATATATATATATGGAAAAATATTGGGAAGAGCAATCCTACTGAAGAAGTTTATGACTCGTGACTATTTAGCATGAGTAATGATACGCACAGTAAAAATGAATGTCTCAATAAAAATTTTAATCATCAATTGGCGGCACGCTCGACGTCTAATCTCTAATCTGACACTACCGGCGGTTTCCGACCGCCGCCCCGAACCAAACTATATCCTGGGGGACACGGTGAACTCGTCAAGGATCGCCGCAATTACGATCTCGCATTATTCACCGTCGATTTCGACGGGTTTACGGTTGCCGACGATCCTAACAGGTTCACCATTCTGCCAATGTATAGTTTGATTCGGTGCGGCGATCAGAGGTCGCCAGTAATGTCCGATTGATGATTGGACGTCGGACGTGCCACCGAGTGACGGTCAAAATTTTCACTGAGACATTCATTTTCACTGTGCATACCATTTCTCGTTTAGTATATAGATGACGTCATTCTCTATCTTAGTTTTTATTTTCCAAATTCGACTTTTTACAAAAGGATGTACCTAAGAATTGGTATTTCCCAAAAGACGTACCATGGTTTCATTTTCACCAAAGGGCGCACTAAATTTAGTGAACTTCCTCTTATACCCCTCTCGCTAACACTGCCTTTCTCTTTCTCTCTCAGTAACAAATTCCGAGACGTTTGCACATGCTTTTTCAGACTTTTTATTTTAAAATAATATATTATAGAATCGGCGCTAAAAAACTCAAGGTAAAAACCTAAAAAATAATCCAACGTGATTTAAAAATATAAATAGATGATTTTTTATATTTGATTAATATAAATTAATATATTAAATAATATTTAATAAATATATTAATATATAAAAAAAACTTGAATTCGTTTGATTTCAGGCAACGTGGGCCTGAAATCTTTTGATTCAGGTCCGACGTGCACTCAATTTTTTTTCTATTTTAAATATATATTAATACATAAAAAAACCTATCAAAACACGTAATTTCATATTAAAACGCAGGGTCTGAAGTCACGCTATAAGGGCCTGAACACAGATGTGTTTAGGCCCTTCAGGCCCAAGGAGGGCCTGAACACATCTTGGATAAATGTAAGTAAATTAAATAAAAATATCAATAGTTCTAGTTAGAGTTGAGCTAGGAGATGGTATTTTTGGTGTCCAAACTTCTAATGATTATAAATTATGTTGCAATAGGAGATTTTTAGGTCTATCAGTGGGTTTTCATCAAATCCCACTGATGGACCTAGGATATTTGGATTTCTCAAAATCCAATATCAATAGTTAGAGTTGAGCTAGGAGATGATATTTTTATTGTCCAAACCTCTAATGATTATAAATTATGTTGCAATATGAGATTTTTAGGTCTATCAGTGGGTTTTCATCAAAACCCACTGATGGACCTAGGAGATTTGGATTTCTCAAAATCCAATATCAATAGTTAGAGTTGAGCTAAGAGATGATATTTTTGGTGTCCAAACTTTTAATGATTATAAATTATGTTGCAATAGGAGTTTTATAGGATGAATCAGTGGGTTTCGATGAAAACTCACTGATGGACGTAGGATACTTGGATTTCTCGATACTTGATATCTCTATTTAGAATTTACTTAGGAGATGTTATTTCTGATGTGCAAACTTAGTACCAAGAATTTCAGTTATGTTCTCTAACCGTATCATTTGGCACACAAAGATGTATAAATATGACTGCATCTTGGGCACAGTTAAAAGATACATCTCTTTCAACATGATTTCAAAAATATAAATAGATAATTTTTTATATTTGATTAAACTAAATTAATATAATAAATAATATTTAATAAATATATTAATATATAAAAAACTTATCAAAACACGTAATTTGATATTCAAACGCAGGACCTGAAATCACGGTAGGAGAGCCTGAAGTCATCTGACTTCCGACCCTCCTTGGGCCTGAAGTCATCTGACTTCAGGCCCACGCTGGGCCAGCCCAAGGCAATTCTTTTATTTTAAATTTTTTTTATATTTAATCATTATTTATAAGGTCTGAAGTTATTTGACTTAAGGTCTTCCTAAGATGACTTCAGACCCTACGTTTGAATCTGAAATCACGAGTTTTGATAGTTTTTTTTATATATTAATATATTTTTAAAATAGAAAAAAAAATTTGAGTATGCGTCGGACCCAAATCAAAAGATTTCAGGCCCAATGTGATATCAAAAATATAAAAAGATGATTTTTCATATTTGATTAACATAAATTAATATATTAAATAATATTTAATAAATATATTAATATATAAAAAACTATCAAAAGAAGATTTCAGGCAGCGTGGGCCCGAAATCAAAAGATTTCAAGCCCACGTTGGGCCTGAAATTTTTTGATTCGGGTTCGACGTGAACTGAATTTTTTTTATTTTAAAAATATATTAATATATAAAAAAAACCTATCAAAACACGTGATTTCAGATTCAAACGCAGGGCCTGAAATCATCCTAGGAAGGCCTGAAGTCAAATAAGTTGAGACCTTATAAATAATGATTAAATATAAAAAAAATTAAAATAAAAGAATTGCCTTGGGCCTGAAGTCATCTGACTTCAGGCTCTCCTACCGTGATTTCAGGTCCTGCGTTTGAATATCAAATTACGTATTTTGATATGTTTTTTATATATTAATATATTTATTAAATATTATTTATTATATTAATTTAGATTAATCAAATAAAAAAATTATCTCTTTATATTTTTGAAATCATGTTGAAAGAGATGTTTCTTTTAACTGTGCCCAAGATGTAGTCATATTTATACATCTTTGTGTGCCAACTGATACACTTAGAGAACATAACTGAAAATTATTGGTACTAAGTTTGTACATCAGAAATAACATCTCCTAAGTAAATTCTAAATAGAGATATCAAGTATGGAGAAATCCAAGTAACCTAGGTCCATCAATGAGTTTTCACCGAAACTCACTGATTCATCCTATAAAACTCCTATTGCAACATAATTTATAATCATTAGAAGTTTGGACACCAAAAATATCATCTTTTAGCTCAACTCTAACTATTGATATTGGATTTTGAGAAATCCAAATCTCCTAGATCCATCAGTGGGTTTCGGTGAAAACCCACTGATAGACCTAAAAATCTCCTATTGTAACATAATTTATAATCATTAGAAGTTTCGACACCAAAAATATCATCTCCTAGCTCAACTCTAACTATTGATATTGGATTTTGAGAAATCCAAATATCCTAGGTTTATCAGTGGGTTTTGATGAAAACCCATTGATAGACCTAAAAATCTCCTATTGCAACATAATTTATAATCATTAAAAGTTTGGACACCAAAAATATCATCTCCTAGCTCAACTCTAACTAGAACTATTGATATTTTTATTTAATTTACTTACATTTATCCAAGATGTATTCAGGCCCTCCTTGGGCCTGAAGGGCCTAAACACATATGTGTTCAGACCCTTATAGCGTGACTTCAGACCCTGCATTTTAATTTAAAATTACGTGTTTTGATAGGTTTTTTTATGTATTAATATATTTTTAAAATAGAAAAAAAATTGAGTGCACGTCGGACCTGAATCAAAAGATTTCAGACCCAACGTGGGCCTGAAATCTATTGATTTCAGGCCCCCGTTGCCTGAAATCAAACGAATTCAAGTTTTTTTATATATTAATATATTTATTAAATATTATTTAATATATTAATTTATATTAATCAAATATAAAAAATCATCTGTTTATATTTTTAAATCACGTTGGATTATTTTTTCGATTTCTACCTTACGTTTTTTAGCGCCGATCTATAATATATTATTTTAAAATAAAAAGTCTGAAAAAGTACGTGCAGACGTCTCAGAATTTATTACTGAGAGAGAAAGAGAAAGACAGTGTTATCGAGAAGGGTATAAGAGGCATATGCTTGATTTTTGAGTTTAATATCTGAGTTATTATGAGACTGGACATTAGATTGGAGGAAAGCCAGATCGAAGAAATGTCTTAGTCAAATTGTGAGAACATGAATAGGCAAGATTGTGGAATTTTCAAATTTTGATATATATATAATTCCAAACTTTGATATATATATATATATATATATATATATATATTTATTGGGAAGAATCAATCCTACTGAAGTAGTTTATGACTCGTGACTGTTTAGTATATAGATGACGTCATTCTCTATCTTATTTTTTGTTTTCCAAATTCGATGCGTTGGCTATACAAATTCTATAGTTGTACTATCACTAAAGTTATGTTTGATGAGAAATAAATATAATTAAGATTATATTATAAAATTAATTATTTTATTTGACACCGTTTTAAAATTATAATGTATTAAAATTTGTATTATAAAATTTAAATAAAATTTTATAATCTGAATTATAAGACTAATAATATATAATCCTGAATTATATTTCAGATCAATTATATTACAAACTTAATTACGTTATCTCTGATCAAATATACCTTAAAGGTTAGTAGATATAGAAGCCTCTTGTTCAAATCACCTTTTTGGCCCTTGTTCAAATCACTCAAAAACTCAACCAATTTAAGAGGGTGCTTGGTAGGTGGGTTTAAGAGACTGGAATGGGAATGAAATCTGTTTCATTCCCATTCCTGACGCTTGGTAGATGGGAATCGGAATTAATGTATGATTTTGATACCCTTAATTTGATAATCTACCCACCCCTCGATTATCGCTAAACCCATTCCTGCCTCTCGTCTTTTTTTTTTTTCGCAGACAGTAAAGCCCCGCGTGTCGCGTCGACTCCCTCCTCCCCATCGCGTCTCTCATCTCCTTCTCCAGTTGCCCCCACGGGCTGGATCAGCTGGTTAAGACACTCGCACTTGAAATGGAGGGCGTGGGTTCGAGGGTCGACAGTATGAACGAGGGGTGAAACCTCGGCTGCTGTTTAAAAAAATCCCTCGCGCCTGGGTGTCTTAACCTGCCCAGCATTCACCGTGATTTACCCCCTCTGGATACTTGTGGGGCAGAGACCAGGGGGCCGCTAGGTTGGCGGTTCCAACCTTTTTGAAATTGAAATCATCTCCTTCTCCAGCCGCCGCGATTCTCCCCCTCCCCACCTCGCATCCCCTCCTTCTCTCGGCGCCGCCTCCTTCTCCAGGCGCTGGCCGCTTCTCCCCCCTCCTCACCTCGCGTCGCCTTCTTCTCCAGGCGCCGCCTCCTTCTCCCGGTGCCACCTCCTTCTCCAGGCGCCGCCCGCTTCTCCCCTCTCCAGGCGTCTCCTCCTTGAGCAACGATCTCTCGTCGCCGCCGTCTCGGACCGAGGCCGCCTCTTGTGGGTCTCTGCTTCGAGAGTTCACTTTCATGTACCACAAGAAAACTTCAGAGATGCAGGTAAAAATTAACATTAGCAGTGAGCATGCAACACCAGCAAGTTGCTGTCCTTAGGCCTTAGCTCTTCTCATATTGTGTTCCACACAATTCCTAGTAGAACAAATTAAAGTTTTGTGACGTCCATGAGATGTGAAGATGTCAAACCATTTCACTTCCTTAGAATCACTTTGCTTAGAACAATTGGTGTCAATCATCCTAGCATCACCCGTGATGCGTGTTTTATAGTTAATGTCCTTTATGTGCTTGGCCTTTGGTATTTGTTCATGTGATGGGAATTATGTAGAAGCATACACCTTCAAAAGCAATCATTGTTATTGTATAACTCAGAAATTCATTGATTTTCGTTTCGGTTCCACTTGCATTCTGATTAAAAAATTTAATCAGTCAAGCAACATTTTTCTTCCATTTCTATGAAGTTTCATTCATATAAAAAAAAATTTGGCTCTACAGTATACACATGAGCCAAGTAGCATTTTCTTAAGAAAGTTGATGGAAATTTTGATTGGGAAGAACTGACAAGGGAAAGCAAACTTTCAGTATTAACTGACACATTGCATGCTTGGGGAGAAATTGTAAATCAGAATATACTTTGCAGGGAAGTTGAAATTTCCATTTTGTTGCAATGAATTTTGATCAACATGATCGATTAATCATAATCACCACCCTGTGAACAATTTAGAACAATTTAGATAATCACCACCCGGAGAATTATTTGCAATGCTAGATTAAGCTTCTTTTGTGTAAATAGATCAAAGAAAAAAAAACTATGGTTTCAACTTTCAAACATGTGCTTCACTATTAGAATAACGTCTCATCTCACTTATTGTTATATCTTCTTGCTGGTAGGTTATGTATGAATTTGCAACTTCATCAAGGCTTGGGTGTTGTCACCAATAATGTTGCTGAGTATCGGGCACTGATTTTGGGAATGAAGTATGCTCTTAAGAAAGGTTTTAAGCAAATTCATGTCGGTGACTCAAAACTTAGTCTGCCTGCAGGTTTGCTACTCTTTGTTTTGTTTCTTTCCTTTGAGAATGTGTCTTGTACTCTCTTTCTCAACATAGTAAAGTCTCTCTTGTCCGTGGTTTTTTTGCCTCTTATTAGAGGTTTTTTCCACATTAAATCTGGTGCTATATTTCCTTCTTATTGTTTTGATGTTCTTGCTGCCGATTTAATCATAACAACAACTAATCCTCTGCTTCTTTTGTTGCAGGGAATAGGAAATTATGGTAGAATTAAAACTTTGTCAAAGTGAATCACGTAGCTAATCATGGCTAGGAATGACTCCATATGGATTTCTAGAAACACCAAGGCATTTCATGTTCAAGATTCCAATGCTAATCATATGTCCTTAGAACTTGTGCCAAAATTTCCAATATTAATCATGTTGGTGTGGAAGAATATGTAGTTGAGCATAGAATAACATATCTGAACATATTCTTGATACAAAGTATCAGGTTGATAGAATAACTGCTGCTCTCTCCCTTGATCCTGTCGCCGAGCGGGGTGGGGCCGCAACCGGATGACGGTGTAGGGATGGATGACGTGTGCGCTGACGGGCTGCCTTCGCTCAGAACGACTCAGCCAATGGGGGTGCCTTCCGATCGGACGGAAGCGGATTCTGCCCGGTACACCTTTGGCCAGGTGGATGATGTAACCGCCGAGTGGAAATTCCGAATGTCCGGGTGAGGATGATGTCGTTGTCGAGTGGAACTGCGTCCGGATGACCTGAGCCTGCTGAAGGAAAGGACCGTTAGCAACCTAGCCGGGAAGCGTCCCGGCAAGGCCCTCCGACGGTCAAGTCAGTACTCCGGTGAACAAGCAAAATAGAGGAGCACTGTAGACGAGAAGCTTCGCGCGCGTACCTGATAATGAGGAGGGGAGGGGCTTATATAGCCGGGGGAAAGGACCAAGTCTGACCTGTGTCAGGATTCTCTGACCTGGTCGAGGGATATTCTCTGATTGTCTGCCAGGTGTCAGGATTCTCTGACGGAGTCAGGGAATATTGTATGATTCTGTCGGTTTGGAGCCAACATTCCTTGTCGTATATTATTTGTCTTATGTGAGGACACAGACAGCTTTCTGTACGTTTCCGACCAGCGCCGCCTGGCGCCAACGGCCCGACAGGGCGGCGTGCCAGGGAGCGTCAGGTCACACGAGTGGTGACAGCCTGTTATCTGCAGCTGGCGCGGATGTTTTGTCGTTATCCCCGGGCGGTTTCGGGAGAGTACCCGAGTGAGCGACAGGCGGGGATGCCCGGCTGGATGTCCGGTATGGACATGAAGGATTACCGGGCGGATTCACCCGGATGATTAGGCGTGTGGCCTTTATATGGCCGGGCGGCAATACCCGGGCGAGGGGATGTAGAGACCGGGCGGAAGTACCCGGATAAACGAGGCATAATACCCTTATGATGGCAGACCGAGATTGACTGGCCGGCTGAGCCCTGGCATTTATTCTGCCCGGGCGCTTGAGTCCGACCGGCCGGCAGGGAATCTACGACCGGCTAGGGTGTTTATCAGGCCGGCTATCCGTACAATGACATGGACCCAGAAGTTGGCCAGGCTGTTCGCCACGCGGGCTGTCCGTACGGTGACAAAGATAGGGCGGGATCAATAGCCTTCCCCTCAAGTCTAGTCGAAGGAGGCGATCAGTCCGACTGACTGGACTGCTAGTGTGTACAGTCGCCCTACTGCCGAGCGATTATTGCCCTTTTAATATCCGGCCGGCTTAACATGATGCTCAACATCTGGTAATGTGTATGCCTATCATGCCTGGGCGGAAGAAGACTGTTAGTCGAGAGGGGCGTGGGCCGCCACGCACCCCTGACTCTTGTTTAGCGAAGGCGTCCGGCTGGACGAAGAATGACTGAGGAGCGTGGGCCGCCACGCATCCTCGACTAACTATTGACATGGTGAAGATGTCCGAGCGGATGAAGATTTTGACCGGAGGAACGTGGACCGCCACGTGTCCTCGTAACTTGTACTGCGTAGGCAAAATAGTTGTTCCCGACTGAAAGGAGAGTGGGCCGCCACGCGTCCGTTAATTCGTCCGACCGGACGAGGGTTGTCAGTTGGTGAGGGACATGCTAGACACGTTTGGGCGGGAGAATGCTTGCCTTAAGTTGCAAGAAATGTGGTGTCACGTGCCCCAAGACGATTTTTTCGGGATAGTCCGAGTGAATCAATTAATGGAGACGCGACATTCTAAGCCGAATGAGGTGATGTGACATGCCCGATGCGACCGGCGCCATAACGGCATCACCTCCGCTTTAATAAACCGGGCCACGTGGCAACCGCTGGCTGGCCGACCGAGATGCGATTTATCCCCATGATTATGAGCTTTTAATGGCCATTAACGCGCGCAATTCTTTCCGCCACGCGGCAGTTCCCAGTTGGCCGGCGCGACGACGCGCCCTGTCGCCGCTGCAGGCGACGTCAGCGCGCTTTTTCGAGGCTGATCGTGGGAAGCCACAACGGCATGGATGAGGCGATCTTTGTACACGTGGAACGCCATCGGACGGTCTCTCTTCCTTCGGCCTAGCTATAAATAGGCCTCCGCTTTCGTCGAAACCCTTATTTGCTTCCACTGTTCTCTTCTCTAACTCGGTGCTTCTCGCTCCTCGCCGCCGTCGTCGCGTGTCGCCGCTGTCCTCGCCCTTCCCCGCCGGTTATTCCTTTCCGCCACCAACTACGGTCAGATTCTCCCTTTTCTTTGTTTCCTTTCCGCTCCATGGCTGTCCCTGCGTGGTACACTTCTGTCGAATCTTCCCTTCATGATGAGACCATCTCCGACCTCCGACTAGCCTACGACATCCCTGCGAACTACCGCATTGCCGTTCCGACAAAGGATGACCGACCACACAAGCCCCCGGCTGGTTTCTTTGCGTTTTTCCGGGACCAATATATGTCTGGCCTTCGCTACCCCCTTCATCCCTTTATTGTAGACTTCTGTAACTTCTTCCATGTTCCTATCTTCCAGCTTTCTCCCAACGCCATTCGTATATTGTGTAACCTAATAGTCCTTTTTACCCTTTACCGAGTCCCCCTCCGACCGGAGGTATTGTATTTCTTTTATTATCCTAAGAAACAGGAGGCCGGGAATTTCTTTCTCCAAGCCCGGGCCAAACTATCCATAGTGGAGAATATTCCCTCTTCGAATAAGGGATGGAAGACCCATTTCTTCTTCATAAGCCCCCCGACCAGCCCTGGGTTCCCGATCAGATGGGTCGAAGATATGCCCCCTATAGCTCCCTTAAGAAACTTTAAAACCGACCCCTTGTTCATAATGACCGCTTCTCTAATCGGTGGTCGTCACTTCGACGGCATGAAACTTCTCACCGACGCCGTTCTGTACATATTTGGGCTAAGCCGAGTGCCTGCCGCCCTGCCCTACGCCTTCTGTAAGTTATTTTTTCTTCGTACTCCTTTTTCCCTAACTCAAAATCTCTTGATTTTGCAGCCAAGATGATGTGGGAAGCGTCCCTTGATGAGGCCATGGGTCTGGCGGACGCAGAAATCAACGCCCGGGCGGCCGACCAGCTTCGTCTGCGCCAGGCCGGTCCGCCCGACCAACATACGATTCCTGAGAGCGCGGAGCCAGCTCCTCAGGCTCCTTCTGCCCAACCAGCGCCGACTGGTTCTAGGGAGCCGGTCGGCTCTTCGAAACCTCCGGCCTCTGCAAAATCCGCCGGCAAGAAGAAGGTTCAGTTTTCCATGGAGAAGTCCCAGCCTTCCAAGCGGAAGGCTAGCGCTTCTATCCGCATTGAGGAGCCGACGGAGGTGGACCCATCCTCTTCCGATTCTCCTGATCCGGAACCTTTGCAGAAGCGCTCGAGGAATCCTGCATCGGACTCTCGCTCCCGGCCCGCAGAGGCCGCTGTTAGCCCGGCTAGCGCTAGCCGACCCACTGACGTACCGGGCTCGTCGCGCTCGGGGGGAAAATCTTCCCGGCCGCCTTGCTTTGGCGTATATCTTCCTTCGATTGACCGAGCGGCCGCTTGTGAAGTCCATCAGCGACTTACCCTTTATGGGGAATTGGCAGAATGCTGGGAGCAGGGTATGAAGGAAGGAACTTCCAGACCCCCGATCCAACTGGCCGACCAATTCATGCAGGAAGCTACGCATGTAAGTCTGATGCTTCAATACTTAAATACCTTGCTTCTTTTCTAACATTCATATTGTAGTTGTGGGCCTCCTGCTCGAGCGTCGCCCATACCTTGGTCATCAACGCCAGGGCACGCCGAGTGGCCGAGAAGCGGCTCGAGGAATTGGAGCTCCGTCAGTCACATGCGAACCTGCCGGTCGGGGAGGAGGGAACCGCCATACTCCGCTCGGAAATACTGGAGCTTAAGGAGAAACTCCGTTCCACCGAGGCACGACTGACGAATGAAGTCACCCGAGCTGAGGCAGCCGAGCGGGCGTATGCCAGGTCTTCCTCCTTACACGAGACCCTTGAGCAAGAGAGGAAGAAGGCTCTGGATAAGCAGCGCCGCACCCGATCGGACCTCGCCAAGAAAACTACCGAAGTCCAAACCATGAGGGCGGAGCTAGAAAAACTGATGAAGGCTTCTGAGGAGCTCCGTGTGACCCTGAATGATAAAGAGGAGGAGCTGACAACCCGGGAGTCGGACTTACAGGCCAAGGAGAAGGCTTTAGAAGTCCGAGAAGACGAGCTCCGCTTGTCTGAAGGACTATTGGCTTCTCAAGCAATTGCCCTGGAGGATAAGGACAAGGAGTTAGCCAGCCTCCGGGCGGAAATTGAAAGCCTGAAGCTGCACCAAGAAGGCGAACCCGCCCGGATGGACGCACACCGCCTGGCCTACATTAACTCCAAGGAGTTCTGCGATAAGCTGGGCAAGCGGACGTCGAGTATGTTCCAGATGGGCATTAACAGCGCTATTCTGCAGCTCCAAGAGGGCGGCTATCTGCCTGCTGACATTCCTGCCAACGCTGTAATAGTGACCCGGGTCAAGGAGCTACTCCCCAAGGACTTCTTCCAGCCTTTTACCTAGTTTGAATCGTGTAATCTTTAGCCGCCGGTTGGGGCTCTTTTTTGGTAATGCTGCCGAGTAACCATCAATGCAAAAGCCTTACCCTTTAACGTGTTATTTTATACAATGATTCAGTAGATGTTGCTGATTGGTTTCAGTTGTCAGGCTATGTAATGTATTGGGGATCTGAATGAAACTCTTCTTTCTCGCTCCAACTTTGTTTTAGGTGTTTTCGACCAACACCCTTGGTTCTAGAATAGGCCATTTACTTTAGGAGGCTCAATGCCTTAAATAATGGTCCAGTATATAGTCAGCTGGTGGATCGGTCCGACTGAGGGGTGTGGGTCGCCATACGCCCGATCGGGGAACCAAACCAAGTTAGGAAAACGGCTAAGTGTAAGGTAGACGGCTGGCTGGTCCGACTGAGGGGTGTGGCCCGCCACACGCCCGGTCGGGGAACCGAGCCAAGTTAGGAATATGACAGCGTAAGTTAACCGGCTGGTTGGTCCGACTGAGGCGTGGGTCGCCACACGCCCGGTCGGGGAACTAAACCGAGTTAGGAAAACGGCTAAGTGTAGGTTAGCCGGCTGGCTGGTCCGACTGAGGGGTGTGGCCCACGCCCGGTCGGGGAACTAAACCGAGTTAGGAAAACGGCTAAGTGTAGGTTAGCCGGCTGGCTGGTTCGACTGAGGGGTGTGGCCCGCCACACGCCCGGTCGGGGAACCGAGCCAAGTTAGGAATATGACAGCGTAAGTTAACCGGCTGGTTGGTCCGACTGAGGCGTGGGTCGCCACACGCCCGGTCGGGGAACTAAACCGAGTTAGGAAAACGGCTAAGTGTAGGTTAGCCGGCTGGTGGTCCGACTGAGGGGTGTGGCCCGCCACACGCCCGGTCGGGGAACCAAACCAGTCTATTAATATGTTAGGCTTCTCAAGCCTCTGGATGGACCAATCTTCCACGTGGGCTGCCACGCTTCCGACCGGGAGCCAATCCAGGCTTCCGAGTGGGCTGACATTCCAATCAGTCGCCGACTCAGGCTTCCAAAGGGAGCCAGTCTTCAGCGTGGGCCGCCCCGCTTCCGACAGGACATCGCTTTAGGCTTCCGGATGGACCGATCTTACACGTGGGCTGCCACGCTTCCGACCGGGGGCCAGTCCAGGCTTCCGAGTGGGCTGATTTTCAATCAGTCGCCGACTCAGGCTTCCAAAGGGAGCCAGTCTTCAGCGTGGGCCGCCACGCTTCCGACCGGAGACCGCTTTAGGCTTCCGGATGGTCCGATCTTCCACGTGGGCCGCCACGCTTCCGACCGGGAGCCAATCCAGGCTTCCGAGTGGGCTGATTTTCAATCAGTCGCCGACTCAGGCTTCCAAAGGGAGCCAGTCTTCAGCGTGGGCCGCCACGCTTCCGACCGGAGACCGCTTTAGGCTTCCGGATGGTCCGATCTTCCACGTGGGCCGCCACGCTTCCGACCGGGAGCCAATCCAGGCTTCCGAGTGGGCTGATTTTCAATCAGTCGCCGACTCAGGCTTCCAAAGGGAGCCAGTCTTCAGCGTGGGCCGCCACGCTTCCGACCGGAGACCGCTTTGGGCTTCCGGATGGTCCGATCTTCTACGTGGGCCGCCACGCTTCCGACCGGGAGCCAATCCAGGCTTCCAAAGGGAGCCAGTCTTCAGCGTGGGCCGCCACGCTTCCGACCGGAGACCGCTTTGGGCTTCCGGATGGTCCGATCTTCCACGTGGGCCGCCACGCTTCCGACCGGGAGCCAATCCAGGCTTCCAAGTGGGCTGATTTCAATCAGTCGCCGACTCAGGCTTCCAAAGGGAGCCAGTCTTCAGCGTGGGCCGCCACGCTTCCGACCGGAGACCGCTTTGGGCTTCCGGATGGTCCGATCTTCCACGTGGGCCGCCACGCTTCCGACCGGGAGCCAGTCCAGGCTTCCGAGTGGGCTGATTTTCACATCAGTCGCCGACTCAGGCTTCCAAAGGGAGCCAGTCTTCAGCGTGGGCCGCCACGCTTCCGACCGGAGACCGCTTTGGGCTTCCGGATGGTCCAATCTTCCACGTGGGCCGCCACGCTTCCGACCGGGAGCCAATCCAGGCTTCCGAGTGGGCTGATTTTCAATCAGTCGCCGACTCAGGCTTCCAAAGGGAGCCAGTCTTCAGCGTGGGCCGCCACGCTTCCGACCGGAGACCGCTTTAGGCTTCCGGATGGTCCGATCTTCCACGTGGGCCGCCACGCTTCCGACCGGGAGCCAATCCAGGCTTCCGAGTGGGCTGATTTTCAATCAGTCGCCGACTCAGGCTTCCAAAGGGAGCCAGTCTTCAGCGTGGGCCGCCACGCTTCCGACCGGAGACCGCTTTAGGCTTCCGGATGGACCGATCTTCCACGTGGGCCGCCACGCTTCCGACCGGGAACCTGTCCAGGCTTCCGAGTGGGCTGATTTTCAATCAGTCGCCGACTCAGGCTTCCAAAGGGAGCCAGTCTTCAGCGTGGGCCGCCACGCTTCCGACCGGAGACCGCTTTAGGCTTCCGGATGGTCCGATCTTCTACGTGGGCCGCCACGCTTCCGACCGGGAGCCAATCCAGGCTTCCAAGTGGGCTGATTTTCAATCAGTCGCTGACTCAGGCTTCCAAAGGGAGCCAGTCTTCAGCGTGGGCCGCCACGCTTCCGACCGGAGACCGCTTTAGGCTTCCGGATGGACCGATCTTCCACGTGGGCCGCCACGCTTCCGACCGGGAGCCAATCCAGGCTTCCAAGTGGGCTGATTTTCAATCAGTCGCCGACTCAGGCTTCCAAAGGGAGCCAGTCTTCAGCGTGGGCCGCCACGCTTCCGACCGGAGACCGCTTTGGGCTTCCGGATGGTCCGATCTTCCACGTGGGCCGCCACGCTTCCGACCGGGAGCCAATCCAGGCTTCCAAGTGGGCTGACGCGTAGAGTCAGTCGCCGACTCAGGCTTCTGGAGGGTATAACTCGTTATCTGCGACCCGTCCAGGTATGGCTTGCCTTACATGGCCGACCGGGAATTTGCGGTCGGGTGAGCCTTTCGTTATAGTTATAACGCTACGTTTTACAAGGTTGAATCTCTCTAGGGCTCTCGGTACAGTTGTAAGTGTAGGGCACTCCACGGTCGGTCAAGCCTTTTTCCATGTTCATCCTCGAGGTAGTAAGCGCCCGAATGTAATTTCTGCACTACCTTGAAGGGTCCGCCCCACTGTGGGTGTAATTTGTTAACGTCGCCGACCGGCTTTATGCGTTTCCAGACTAGGTCCCCAGGTCGAAACGAGCGCGGTAGCACCTTCTGGTCGTACCTTTGTTTCATACGCTGACGGTACGCGAACATCCGGGCGGCTGCATTGTCCCGGGCTTCTTCTATGAGGTCCAGCTCCAAGCGCCTTCTTTCATTATTCCCCTCGTCATAGTTTATCCGCCGGTCAGATTCACAACCGACCTCGACCGGCACCACCGCTTCACTGCCATAGACGAGATGGAATGGCGTTTGCCCGGTTGCCTCTCTGGGTGTGGTTCTGTTTGCCCAAAGGACCCCGGGCAATTGCTCTACCCAGTTGGTTCCTGCATGATCCAGCTTTATTTTGAGTCCTCTCAAGATTTCCCGGTTGGCAACTTCTGCCTGGCCGTTGCTCTGTGGATACGCCACCGATGTAAAGGCCTGCTGAATTCCGTATTCTGAGCAGAATTCCCTGATTTTCTTTCCTTGGAACTGCCGACCATTGTCAGAAACCAACTTATGGGGGATCCCATATCTGCATAAAATGTTCTGCATCAAGAACTTAATCACCGCCTGCTCGGTGATCCGGGCTAACGCCTCTGCTTCCACCCACTTAGAGAAGTAATCCACCGCGACTAACAAATACCTCTTCTGGGCGGGGGCGATCGGAAAGGGACCTACGATATCTATGCCCCATTGGTCAAACGGGCAAGACACCGTGGATGTCTTCATTACCTCGGTCGGCCTGTGCGGTAGGCATTGGTGTTTTTGACATGAGATGCATGTTGCGGACAGCCGGTCAGCGTCCTTCCGCAAGGTTGGCCAATAGTACCCGGCCAACAGAGCCTTACGGGCGGTGGCACTGCCTCCGGAATGGTTACTGCAGACCCCCATATGGATCTCTCGAAGCACATAATCTGCGTCTTCACTGCCAAGGCATTTAAGCAACGGCCGGGCGTGAGCCCGTTTATAGAGGACATCTCCAACCATAGTGTATTGTGCGGCTCTCTTTCTGAACTGCCGAGCCTCCTCCCGATCGGATGGTACTTCTCCCCGGGTCAAGAATGCAATCAATGGGGATCTCCAATCGGTCTCCAATTCGCTCTCGGCTTGCTGTTCGATTTGCATGACTAACAAAGCATGGCTGGCCGGCCTTGGTACCACCCATGATCCGACTGCGCTAGCTAGTTTGGCTAGCTCGTCCGCCTTCAAGTTGCTTTCCCGGGGGATCTTCTGCAAGAGTACCTCCTTGAAACCCGTCTTCAGTTGTTCAAAACCGTCAATGTACTCTTGTAGTCGATTGCTATTGACTTCGAAATTGCCGGCTAGTTGCTGTATAGCAAGTTGCGAATCTGAGTATAGCCATACCCGGGTGGCGCCGACATGTCGGGCGGCTTGCAGACCGGCTATAAGTGCTTCATATTCAGCTTCATTGTTCGTCGCCTTGTGCTCTAATCGCACGGACAGGTGTAGCCGTTCCTCTTCGGGCGAAATCAAGAGAACGCCGATTCCGCTGCCAAGCCGAGAGGATGCACCATCGACGTATATCTTCCATACGCCTTCGGCCTCTTCGGAATGCAATTCCGTCAGAAAATCTGCTAGGGCTTGCGCTTTGATAGCCGGCCGAGGTTGATATTGTATGTCATACTCGCTCAGCTCAGTTGTCCACTTGACAAGTCGCCCTGATGCGTCTGGGTTGGTGAGCACTCGACCCAGGTTACTGTTAGTCAATACAGTAATGGGGTGTGATAAGAAATAGGGCCTGAGTCGCCGGGCAGCTAGGAACAGTATGTAGCCCAATTTTTCGAGTGTCGAATACCGACACTCGGCTCCTTTAAATAAGTGGGCAAAGAAATACACCGGCCTTTGTTCAGTTTTTTTCCTGCCGGACCAACACCATGCTGCCCGAGTCAGCGGAGGTCGCCAAGTATACATATAAATTCTCCTCAGGGTCTGGTCGGGCAAGTGTTGGTAATTCTGACAAGTAAGATTTCAGCTCTTCAAAGGCCTTGTCACACTCTGCGTCCCACTGAAACTTAGTGGCCCGGCGTAGTGTCTTGAAGAATGGTAGTCCCCGTTCGGCTGATCGGGAAATGAATCTAGAGAGGGCGGTTATCCGCCCGGTCAGCCGCTGAGCTTCCCTTAGATTGCGTGGGGCCGGCATCTCTAGAATGGCTTTTACTTTGCCCGGATTAGCTTCTATTCCTCGCTCAGTGACAATGTAGCCGAGGAACTTCCCACTCCGTGCCCCGAATAGACATTTGGCCGGGTTAAGCTTCAGGCCAAACCGCCGCAGAGTTTGGCAGGTCTCTTCAATATCGGGGATTAGCTCTTCCGCCCGGGCAGTCTTGATAAGAATATCGTCGACGTATACTTCGACGTTACGCCCAATTTGTGACCTGAACACCTTGTTCATCATCCTTTGGTAGGTGGCACCAGCATTCTTGAGGCCGAACGGCATGACGGTGTAGCAGTAGGTGCCGTCAGCCGTGACAAAGCTAACCTTCTCCTGGTCAGCAACCGCCAGCGGGACTTGGTGGTATCCCTGGTACGCATCCAGCATTGATATGAACTCGCTGCCTGCCGTTGAGTCCACCATTTGATCTATCCGTGGAAGTGGGTAGCAGTCTTTTGGGCATGCGCGATTGAGATCTCGGAAATCAATGCATACTCGCCACTTGTCGTTGGGTTTGGCTACCAGCACCACATTGGCTAACCAGGCCGGGAACTGGACCTCCCGGATGTGTCCGGCCTCCAATAGTCTTTCGACTTCCGCCCGGATGACTTGGTTCTGCGCGGCGCTGCGATCTCTTTTCCTTTGCTTTACTGGCCGCGCATTCGGGTAAATATGGAGCTGATGTTCCGCAACTTCTGGTCGGACCCCCTTCAAATCTTTCGGCGACCAGGCGAACACATCCTGATTTCGGACGAGGGCTTCGATCAGCGATTGTTTCAGCTCCTCGGGAAGTCCTGCAGCAATTTGTACTTTGGACTCACCCCGATCGGGCAGAAGTTGTACCTCTTCCTTGTCCTCCTGCAGTTCCGCCCAAGGGGATGCCTCCACCACGTTGCAGCCGCTATCTGCCCGCCTGGCCTTCTGACCTCCCGATCGGACGTCATCAGCATAGCAACGCCGGGCCACGATCTGATTGCCTCTCACCTCGC
>JAGFNQ010005886.1:0-104092 GCA_024364735.1 Boesenbergia rotunda | reverse complement strand
GGCCCGATTGGAGTCTCCTCCGGTAGGGCCCACCGGAAATCACATTGACGCCTCCTCGGACGGCGTTCTGGTGATTCGCCTGATCTTCGTCAATCTCCCCGCCTCTTCCTGCTCGGGCTGAGGAAATAATTGCCGGGCGGCGGGGGTATCTCGCCTTGTCCTTGTTGGGCTGTGGCTCCATAACCACGCCCGCGCCCCTGTGGGGTTTGTCTTCCTTGACCCCTGCCGCGTGGGGTCCTTGCTCTAGCGCCTGCTCGGCAGTCTTCAGTGTTGTGCGTGTTGCATTGGTGAAACGCACAATACGGTGCCCATCTATTGGGCCAATTCCCTTGTGCTACTTGCACTTGTTGGGGTCTCATTCCCGGCCGATCGGCCGGTCGGGGACTGCGAATCGGTCCCCCTGGTGATCTGTGATGTTGAGGTGCGGGCTGTGGGTTAACCGCAACTTCCTTCCTCCGGGCGGCTTGCGCCTCCTCTACATTGATATACTTGACAGCCTTCCCGAGCAGGCTGTCGAAGTCCTTCGGTGGCTTCCTGATCAGGGATCGGAAGAAATCTCCCTCCTGGAGCCCTTGCGAGAATGCGGTGACCAATACTTCTGGCGTTGTATTGGGCACCTCTATAGCTATTCCGTTGAACCTCCTGATATAGTCCCGGAGTGATTCTTTCGGACCTTGCCTCAGAGCAAACAAATTAAGGCTGGTCTTATGGTGCCTTCGGCTGCTTGCGAAATGCTGCAAAAACAGCCGCTTCACTTCTGCGAAACTCCCGACTGATCCTCCCGGGAGTCCGTCGAACCACCGCTGAGCCTGCCCAGAGAGGGTTGTCAGGAAAGCGCGGCATTTGACGCCCTCCGGGTATTGATGCAACAGGGCGGCGCTTTCGAACTTCATAACATGCTCTTCGGGGTCACTGGCCCCCGAGTACTCAGGCATAGTGAAGAACCGCAGATGCTTAGGAACAGGATCTTCAAGAATTCGGGGAGAGAATGGACTGTGAGCCGGGTAAGCCGAAGCGGGGTCGGCTAAACCTTTCCCTTTGTCTGGCCGCGTCTGAGGCGCCAGGCTGGATGCCGAAACTTCGGTTGGGGCCGAGTGGACCGCGTTCCGGAAAAGTGCTCGGGGAAATGTAGGAACGAAGGGGTCGGGCTGAGCAGCCATACCTTCTAAGTTTCCCCGGGTAGAATGCCCGGGGAGTGGGGCTCCATGACTGCCAATTAGCGGGTGAGATTGCTGAGCTTTCTGTGTTCGGGCAGCCATCAGCATTTCATATTCTTCGGGCGTGAGTGTAACCGTCAAAGGATTAGGGTTTTCCATCTTCCGCTCTCGATCAGGCGGAATACCCTCCTTCTAGCGCCAAATTTGATCCTGTCGCCGAGCGGGGTGGGGCCGCAACCGGATGACGGTGTAGGGATGGATGACGTGTGCGCTGACGGGCTGCCTTCGCTCAGAACGACTCAGCCAACGGGGGTGCCTTCCGATCGGACGGAAGCGGATTCTGCCCGGTACACCTTTGGCCAGATAGATGATGTAACCGCCGAGTGGAACTTCCGAATGGAGGAAGAAGGATCTCTACCGGCGGGGACTGTTCGGCCGGACTGTCAATATTGCGGATGCAGGGGAGGTCTCCGAGTGAAGTTCCTCCGAGGGGATGCTGTCGTAGAGGAGAACTTCGGCCGAAGGAAAGGACCGTTGCCTGGTACGCCTTTGGCCAGATGGATGATGCAACCGCCGAGTGGGATTCCCGACTGTCCGAGTGAGGATGATGTCGTTGTCGAGTGGAACTGCGTCCAGATGACCTGAGCCTGCTGAAGGAAAGGACCGTTAGCAACCTAGCCGGGAAGCGTCCCGGCAAGGCCCTCCGACGGTCAAGTCAGTACTCCGGTGAACAAGCAAAATAGAGGAGCACTGTAGACGAGAAGCTTCGCGCGCGTACCTGATAATGAGGAGGGGAGGGGCTTATATAGCCGGGGGAAAGGACCAAGTCTGACCTGTGTCAGGATTCTCTGACCTGGTCGAGGGATATTCCCTGACTGTCTGCCGGGTGTCAGGATTCTCTGACGGAGTCAGGGAATATTCTGTGATTGTGTCGACTTGTAGCCAGCATTCCTTGTCTTATACTGTTTGTCCTATGTGAGGACAGAGACAGGTTCTTGTACATCCCCGACCGGCGCCGCCTGGCACCAACGGCCCGACAGGGCGGCGTGCCAGGGAGCGTCAGGTCACACGAGTGGTGACAGCCTGTTATCTGCAGCTGGTGCGGATGTTTTGTCGTTATCCTCGGGCGGTTTCGGGGGAGTGCCCGAGTGAGCGACAGGCGGGGATGTCCGGCTGGATGTCCGGTATGGACTTGAAAGATTACCGGGCGGATTCACCCGGATGATTAGGCGTGTGGCCTTTACATGGCCGGGCGGCAATACCCGGGCGAGCGAGGCATAATAACCTTATGATGGTAGACCGGGATTGACTGGCCGGCTGAGCCCTGGCATTTATTCTGCCCGGGCGCTTGAGTCCGACCGGCCGGCAGAAAATCTAAGACCGGCTAGGGTGTTTATCAGGCCGGCTATCCGTACAATGACATGGTGTTTATCAGGCCGGCTATCCGTACAATGACATGGACCCAGAAGTTGGCCAGGCTGTTTGCCACGCGGGCTGTCCGTACGATGACAAAGATAGGGCGGGATCAGTTTCTTAGACACTCTGAAATAAAATATCATGATTTACCGCTGCTGTTTAGCATTGGTATTTGTAAATGTGATATAGATCCTTTTGGAATCATAAAGTTTGGATTATGATTTGCTTTTATAGTTTAGCATAAAATATTTGCAAATATGACTTGACTTCTTTTGAGGTCACCTTAGGACCAATTGAAAATTGGTATGTATTGATCATATTTCATGTAATTTCTATCTATACATCCACATCTTGATCTATGTTGTTAATGACATTGGTATTCTGATTACTATTAAACTTTCTTACAATTATATACAGTAGTTATGACCTCTGTAGTCTTATACCAATAAAGTTAATGGACCAGATTGTTCACAGGGGTATTATGTACCGATTCAGTATGATATCAACTAAAGTTATATTCGTGTGTTGTCTATAATCACATATAGCCTAAGTGGGGGATTGTTGGATTTAATATCCCTTATGGTGGGCTTGTAGGACAGTTGCACGTGAGGGGGGGGGGGGGGGGGGAATCACATGACTTTTAAAAACAAATGCTTTTTCAGAGTAAAGAGCGTGCGCATCAGAAAATAAGATAGCGAAAATATGAGACAACACAGAACGCAAGCAGTTTTACTTGCTTCGGAGCCTTCGGCGACGCCAACTGCAAGCCCCAGGTCCTTTGGACCTTTCCGACGGGCAATCCACTAATTCTCTCTATCAGTAAACTCCCAGTCGAGTACAAAGAGTAGAAAAGTGTAACACCGTATATTTTTCTTTTTGCAAGTAATGTAAATAATTACAAAGAAATTCGTTACCCAACACTTTTTTTTGGAGTATATTGATCGAGTTCGAGTGTTGGCGTCAGTGTTCCGGTAGTGATCGGTTATAGTCTATTTGTAGCAGGGCTGCAGTAGAAAGATATGGAAGCAGAAGAATCACCAAAGCTCAAGAATAGAATATTGAAGTTGTGTTTTGAAGGTTGAACTCGAGCTCCTTATAAAGGGCAGCTGAGGAACCTCAGATCCATCAAATTTCATCTTGATCCGAAGTCGGTGTCCTCGCTGCTTATCCTCTGGAAGGCGCCTCAGTCTCGAAGTGAGACGCCTCAATTCCCAATTGAGGCGTCTCGGACGTCTGAAAACTCTATCCACCGCACAACTTCGTGGAGGAGCCTTCACCTCCTTGAAGGTGCCTCCAGTCACAACCGATGCACCTCAGGTCCCACCTGAGGTGTCTCAGGTACTGTTCATTTGAGGTTATTTTTGCAGTTTAAATCCAACAAAATCAAGTTAATCCAAAATACAATATACTCTGCAAAACAAGGTTAGTACAAGTACAATATGAACTAAATAACTTCAGTATTAAGTAGACCCTGTCTTCCCAAGATCATGATCTAGTCAAGGTCTCAGCTTAGAGTTTCGAAATGGTTCTAAGCTGGACTGCGCCTAAAGTCCCTGCCCGGGACTTATCCTCAGCATAATTTGCATGCTCCTCCAGTGACTTACCTCACTTACCTTGTGCAAATCTACTTAGCTTCTTAACCCACTAGGTCTTTAGCCAACTGTCAGATCCCGCGGACCCAATTGAACTTCATGCCAAGCCTCCATCAACTTGGGCTTCAGCCAGTTGCTAGGCCCCACAAACCCAATTGGGCTTCATGCAAGGACTCAACCACCCTAGACTTTAATCTGGTGTCAAGTCCTAAGTCTTTCAATCCTACACGCTCAATAACAAAGTTAGAAAACAACTGACCTAACTTTAACACATTTGTCATTCATCAAAACACGAGTTTGACCGTTAGTACAAACTGTACCAACAAGGCTCACATGTGATTTAAGACTTGCGATACCAAAACCCGTTAAGTGATCTAACTTAAGATTATTGGATATCGAGTTATTGGATATGGACCTTGTATATTTAGAACCCATTATCCGCATCCATTATCATCTATGAGCTGATAATGAATGTGAATTATATACAGAGTTGGTCCTCAAAGGTTTAGGGATATCTTGACCTAATTTCTTATTTTCCATCGACAAGAAGTTTTTACGGTATCATCAACCCTAAGCTCCTTAGAAGACTTTCCTCTTATTCCTACTTCATCTTCTTTCACGACGACCTAATTTCTTATTTCCCATCAATAAGAAATTTTTATGATATCATCACCTCCTAAGTCCTAAGTCTCTTAGAAGACTTTTCTTTTTTGTTTTCTACTATATCTTTTTCCATGATAATCAAGTCGAAGATATCGTATTCTTCCATGATGATCAAGTCAAAGATGTTACAATAAAGACATGACTTTTAATCGGATTCTTATTACTTTCTCATGTCTTATTTAATTGATGAAATTAGATTTTATATATATATTTTATATATTAATTTGTCATGTTTTAAAATCCATGCAACATAGATTTTTTTTAATAACAGTCCGGGGGCAGATTCATAAGTACCCGCAAATATTCATATTTATTTTATAAATTCGGGTGCAGAAAGCTAAGTTGACTCGGACTTAGTCTACGTATCACATCCGTGAGTCGATCGATTGGCCCCTGATTCAAGCCGTCATAACTCGATAAGCTAAGCCCCGAGATTATGGTACAACGGTAAGACCACTAGTCCTTAATCTAGACATTCACGGTTCGATCCCTATCTACGGCGTATTTTACAAGTATTTTTCCTCTAAATGGGCCGTGAACCCTGAGACGCTGGGCTTCTAGATCGTCCACTGTGAGTACTTTTCGATTTATTCCGGTGACCGATGAAAAACTTCTATGAAGTCGAACCGATCAATCCAGATTCAATTTATCTACTATCCGATTAATACCTATTTTTTTTTTTCATAACTCGATAAGCCATCTGCAACTATAGCCTGTGGCAAAGAGGAAGGAAGGGTCGTTGCCTGTCGCAGTCCAGACGCTGATGGCAATACAAAATTCCAGGAGACCCCATTAACTAGATAGAGATTGATCGATGATAACTGAGGCAGATATATGATTAAGATGCAATGCTATAGGTCAATCTGATTAGTAGTTGCAAGCACAAAGAATGAGAATAGTCAGATGAGATCAGGTTGCAATCATATGAGCATGTTATATAATGAGTGAGGAGGGTTCTGTATGTTGGCTTATCGATCAGCTAATTAGAAGCTATGCATTCAGCTGCTGCAGTAGCACTCTCCATGTCTCTGTTCCTTTCCCAAATGCTTTTACTACTTGCAGTTGCATCTGCTGTGCCTGACAGCAGATGCCCGACTAAATGCGGCGACGTGGAGATCCCTTACCCCTTCGGCATCGGTGCCTTCGGCGCTAACTGTTCCGGGGAAAGGGAAGATTGTATCTTCAACAGTACCGAAACTGGCATCGGCGCTAAATGTTCCTTGGGAGGAGGTTTCAATCTAACCTGCAACACCATCGAAAGTGGCCTCATGAAGCCATTCTATTACAATGTTGAGGTCCTCAATATTTCGTTGGTGATGGGCCAAGTGCGCATGCTCAACCACATCTACTCGGCGTGTTACAATCCAAATAACAACACTGTCTCTGACTCAGGCTGGTATTCATTGAACCTGGGCGACCCATATAGGTTCTCTGATCTCCACAACAAGTTCACTGTCATCGGCTGCGATACCCTTGCCTACATACTCGACTACTACGGGAACAATAGATACGCCAGTGGCTGTGTGTCCATGTGCTGGGATGAACAAAGCATCGCCAATGGCTCCTGCTCCGGACTCGGTTGCTGCCAGACTTCCATACCCAAGAATCTCACGTACTACGGGGTCTCCTTTCCAACGACTTTCAACAACTCGGATATTTGGAGATTTAGCAGATGCAGCTACGCCGCTTGTTGGAGGCCGAGTGGTTCCGATTCCAAACATCTTACATCACCACGAATCGATTGATGCAAAATAACAATGGCGGTGTGCCGGTAGTGATGGACTGGGCCATTGGACATGAGACCTGTGAGGTAGCCAAGCGCAACCTAACCAGCTCTTATGTCTGCATCAGCAATAACAGCGACTGTGTCGACTCCTCCAATGGTCCTGGTTATCTCTGCAACTGTTCCAAGGGATACCAAGGCAACCCTTACGTCTCCAACGGATGCCAAGGTCTGTCGTCGTCGTCTATACCAATAATCAATTTAATTATTCTAGCTAACTGCTTTCAATTACTGCGATGGTGGCTAACTCGCTAGTTTTTGCACTTGAATATATTTTAGACATCAACGAATGCAATCAGCAATCAAATCCATGCTCAGATGGCATCTGCCACAACCTGCCTGGTAATTATAGTTGTGACTGCCCCGAAGGCACGCACGGTGACGCTTACAAAGGAAGATGCATCCCAAATCAGAAGCTTTCGTTAACAGTGAAGGTGGCTATAGGTAAGAAGCTTCTCTTGATCACCCACCAAGAATTAATGACATCAACCTTGGAAGATCTTTAAATATGTTATTCGAAGAGTTAATTGGAGAAAACTCCCCAAATTAAAATTTAGGGGGTGTTTGATAGGTTTGTTTTTCATTTTCATTTTCGGTAGAAAATGTAATTTTTCTGGAAAACGTGTTTGGTTTGTATTTTCCAGCTTGGTTTTCCAGAAAAAGTTATAACATTTTCTGAAAAACTAGAGAATGAAAGAAAGTCATTTTCCAGAAAATGAGAAAATGTGATTTTCTGGAAAATGAAAATAGAAAATAGAATAAACCAAACACCCCCTTGTTGGTGGCTTAGAATAATGAGTAGCACTCCGCCGTCTCACACACCCAAAGAAGGAAGAAAGGCAAGGAGAAAATAACTAAGGAGAAGTTCTTATAAAAAATTGATGTTCCTTCTACACAATCTTATGTTGTATTTATATACCATAAGTGATAAGAGATTAGCCATAAAATAGGAAAAGCTATCACCCTAAGATCCACAAAAGTATGAAAGATCCACAAAACTAGGAAAGGTTAACCAAAGACTAAGCCATAAAAAAAATATCAAAATAAAATAAAATAAAATGATAATGTCTGGATTATTTATTTTCTCACATTGCTCCCCCTAATCCTGACATGGCTGTAAATCACGGACGCCGAGTAGTTGTCGCATGGCAGCTAACTTCACTCCTGGCAATGCTTTAGTTAATATATCGGCTCGTTGTTCTCCGGTATTAATGAATTCAACCACAATTTGTCCCTTCTCAACACATTCTCTGATAAAATGAAACCTTGTATCTATGTGCTTGCTTCGACCATGGAATACCAGATTCTTCATGAGAGCTATGGTAGATTTGTTGTCAACAAACAAGGTTACCGGCCTTGACTTTACTTCGATTAATTCGCTGACAAGACTCCTCAACCACAAGGCATGGCAGGACCCAGTTGTAGCTGCCATGAATTTTGCCTCACAAGATGAAAGTGTCACTGTCTTCTGCTTCTGTGAATTCCAGGACACCAAACTTTCATTAAAATAGAAAGTCATTCCACTTGTGCTTTTCCTTCCATCGAGATCGCCGGCTAAATCACTGTCCGAGTAGCCGAATACATCAACTTCATGGGGTCCCTTTATATAAGCAAGTCCATAATGATTGTACCTTTCAAATACCTGAGGATCTGTTTGACCACCTTTTGATGCACGATTGTAGGCCTCTCCATGTATCTGCTCGCCATTCCTGACAGAATATGATAGGTCCGGCCGTGTGTGTAACAAATATCTCAAACAACCAATGATGCGCCTATACTCCATGGCGTCAACTGGAGTCCCTTCCAAGTCTTTATGCAGCTGTGTCTTGGGTTCCATTGGATGCTTTGTGGCATTGCAGTCTGCCATTTTGAACTGAGATAGAATTTTCTTGGCATAAGTTGATTGCTTAAGTAAAATTCGGCTCTTCTGTTGCTCCACTTCAATCCCTAAGTAGTAAGAGAGAATGCCCAAATCACTCATCTCAAATTCTGCCATCATTTGTTGTTTGAACTTGTTGATTTTTTCTGTGCTACTTCCTGTCACGATGAGATCGTCGACATACACTCCAACAAGTATACTTGCTTCTCCTTCACCTCTTGTATATACTGCATGTTCTTGAGTACATTTTTTGAGGCCAAGCTTTTCCAGACTCCTGTTCAGTCGCATGTTCTAAGCTCGTGGAGCTTGCCACAGTCCATAGAGGGCCTTGGACAACCTATACACCTTGTGTTTCTGAATTTGTACCTCAAACCCTTCCGGTTGAGTGACATATATTTCTTCTTCTAACTCTCCGTTAAGAAATACTTACTTCACATCCAGATGGTGTACCTCCCAGCTTTGATTTGCTGCAAGCGCAAGAATAACTCGAATAGTGTCCAGTCTAGCGACAGGTGCAAATACCACTTCAAAGTTAATGCCTTGTCTTTGTACATATCCTTTAGCCACTAATCTTGTCTTATACTTGACAACTTTCCCCGCTGAATCTTTTTTTAATTTGAACACCCACTTTAGAAAGATAGGTTTGCGGCCTAATGGGAGCTCAGTTAGGGTCCAGGTCTTGTTCTTCTCAATAGATCTCAGTTCTTCCTCCATTGCTTCGTACCAGCAAGCCTTGGTTGCAGCCTCTTGGTAACATGTCAGCTCTTCAAACATCACCAGCATTGTCTTATTCTCTTCTTCGTCAATACCAACCACTTCCTCAGTGTTGGCATAGATATCAGCAATAGACCTAAAGCGGACTGGTCTTTCTTGAGACTCGGGTGAGTCTATTAATAAAGGCAAGGTAGCTGCATGGGCGTTTGATGGTGGTGTAGATGGACTTGACGTTCTTGGCATGGGTACCACAGCTGTTGCCGGTGGTGTGACATCTTCCACCCCTGCCTCAGTGTCTGCTGCAACAATCACCTCATCGGTGTCGAATGCATCCACCACCATAAACTCCGATAAGTTTTCTTCATTGTTGGCACCTGCATTCCATGTCCATTCACAATTTTCTTGAAACATTACATCTCTACTTACTTGTAGCTTGCCATGCTTTGGATCAAATAGACGATGAGCTTTGCAACCTTCCTCGACACCCAAGTATACCATGGGTGAGCTTCTGTCGTCAAGTTTCTTCAGATGAGGGGTTGTGTTTTTCACATATGCAACACAACCGAACACTCTCAAGTGGGCGACATGTGGCTTCCTCCCCATCCAAGCTTCAAATGGGGTACGCTCTCCTAGCGCCTTAGTTGGGAGACGGTTCAGCAGATAGACAGCATGCCTAACCGCCTCTCCCCAGAACCTTGCCGGCATATGTGTACCCTTGAGGAGAGATCTTGCCATGGCCATCACGGTGCGATTACGGCGCTCCACTACACCATTCTGTTGGGGTGTGTAGGGAGTCGTAAGGTGCCGCTCGATTCCTTCATTTTCACAGAACCGAGTGAACTCCGTGGATAGAAACTCGCCACCTCGGTCTGTTCGAAGTGTTCTGATCTTGTATTCAGTCTTGTTCTCCATCAAGGATTTGAACTTCTTGAATGCTTGGAATGCATCACTCTTTGATGCCAATACAAACACCCACATCCACCTTGTAAAATCATCAACAATCGAAAGAAAATACTTGTTACCGGCTAGCGTACATGGTGTGATTGGCCCGCAAATATCAGCATGGAGAAGTTCCAACGGCTTCTCCGCTCTAAAGTTTGCTTGGCACGGGAATGACGACCTTCCATGCTTGGCGATCACACACACCTCGCAAAGCTTGTTCGGCTGGGGCAGTGGCATATCAACCGCCAATTTCTTCTCCCCCAACAGCTTCAAGTCATGGAAATTGACATGCCCGAGCCTTGCATGCCACAACCAAGTTGGGTCTTCTAGGCTTGCTTGGAGACAGACTTGCTTGAATGTCTTCAAGATTATCTTGTACAAGCGATTTTGTGTTCGTTTTACCAGCATCAAGAGCTTCCTACTCCTATCAATCACCTTCATGGTATCTCCTTCCATGTGCACCTCGTTCTCAGTTTTTGTCAATTGACCAAGACTTATGATATTACTACAAAGTTTTGGAAAGTAGTATACCTCATGGAGAGCCTTCTGATCGCCGTTCTTGCATTCGAACACAATCGTCCCCTTGCCAATGATCTCAATGGTTGATCCATCGCCAAACTTCACCTTCCCAGTGATGGTTTCATCTAGTTCTTGAAACTCTCGCGATGACCCGTCATGTGGTTGCTAGCACCATTGTCAAGGTACCAGACGTCTTTATCTTACCCTTTCTTAATGCTGTGATACATCTCTGGTAGAAACCTTTCTTCACTGAGCTGAATCATATCTTGCCGCTCTCGGCTAGCGTGAGACTCCTCGTGGGACACGCTCATCATCAGTGTTGGCTCTTCATCGGTGGCGCAAGTGAGGTGGGCCTCATTATCACGACGCTTGTTGTAGCATTTGGACGCATAATGCCCCATTTTCTCACAATTGAAGCACTTTATATGACTCTTGTCACGAGTGCCACTGTTGTTGCCGCTAGTGCCTCCTGCACTATCTTGGCGCTGCATACCACGACCATGACCGCGCCCTCGCCCACGCCCACGCCATTTGCCACGACTAGGGCTGCTCGACCCACGCCCCTTGCCTCCTGACGAAGTGTCCACGTTGCTCCCCTTCTGTCACATTTGTCATTCGACATGAGTAAGTAGGAGCTCACCTTCAGTATCGTTGGTATTGTCGCGTAATCGTAGTGTTCGTTCCTCGTACGCCTTCAGTCGTCCTATAGTCTCCTCAAATGGTATCTTCTCAAGGTCGTCGAACTGCTCAATACCAGCAACAATAGGAAAGAATTTATCAGGGACAGAATTGAGCAACTTCTTTACCAAAGAGGAATCTTCAAGTGTGGCACCAAGAGTGGAGAATTTGCTGCTCATAGCGCTGAGTTTGCCAGCAAACTCATCAATAGTATCGGTCTCCTTCATCCGAAGGGTGTCAAACTCGCTCTTCAACGTTTGTACGCGAGCCTTCTTCACTCGTTCACTACCTAGGTAACTCAGCTTGAGGTTGTCCCTGACTTCTTTCGCCGTCTTCTTTGTTGCGATTTGGAGAAGAATGTCTTCGGGGACACATTGCAAGATGTATGCACGTCCCTTTTTGTCCTTCTTAGCATCCACTTGGACTCCTTCCACTTGCTCCACCGTATCCCAGACTCCCTGGGCATCAAGAATCACCTCTGCCTTTATTGCCCATACAATATAATTGTGAGTGCTTAGCATCGGATAGGGAAATGACACTCCGCCGTTCTCCTTCACACCGGCTTGTGGGATGCCTGACATTTTTGTAGAATCGTGGATTCTTGGGTGTTCTATACGGCCAACGCTCTGATACCAAATGTTGGTGGCTTAGTATAATGAGTAGCACTCCGTCGTCTCACACACCCAAAGAAGGAAGAAAGGCAAGGAGAAAATAACTAAGGAAAAGTTCTTATAAAAAATTGATGTTCCTTCTACACAATCTTATGCTGTATTTATACACCATAAGTGATAAGAGATTAGTCATAAAATAGAAAAGGCTATCACCCTAAGATCCACAAAATAGGAAAGATCCACAAAACTAGGAAAGATCCACAAAACTAGGAAAGGTTAACCAAAGACTAAGCTATAAAAAAATATCAAAATAAAATAGAAATAAAATGATAATGTCTGGATTATTTATTTTCTCACACCCCTTAGCTTTACATGTAGTTCCCACCCTATAATCTCTTTGCATGCATTCCCTAACAGGATTGACAAGATGATTTTCTGTATTATTTTTTTATCAGTATAAAAGAGTAAAAACTGAGTATACATTGTAAAGATTTGAATATAAATTATTTGAGATTAAGTACTAATTTAAGAAATTTGAGTATAAAGTTTCGATGACGCCTCCTGTGAAGATCTTGATGCGGTGACCCCTCCATCATGATCTTGATGCAACCTCACATACTCAAATTTCTAAATTTTATACTCAAATTTTTTCAAATAATACTCAATATAAATCAATTCATACTTAAATTTTTATAATGTATACTGAAAATTTAACTATATACTGAATCAATATATACTTAAATTTTTTCAAATAATACTCAAATTACTTAAATTAGTACTAAATCTCAAACAATTTATACTCAAATCTTTACAATGTATACTGAATTTTTTCTCTTTTATACTCATAAAAAAATAACACAGAAAACTATCTTGTCAATCCTATCAGGGAGTACATGCAAAGAGATTATGGGGTGGAGACTACATACAAAATTAAGTTTTAATTTAGAGAGTTTTCACTAATTTTCCCTTATTTGAATCATTAACATATTAAAAGGTTTGCATGATCAGGCATAGTTAGGTGAACACGGACACCCCATGTGCCCTTAAATTTATAGCAATTAAATTAAATCATCAAAATTTAACATAAAAACTCATAATATAAAGATAACATGTATATTGTATGAACCTTGCAGGTGGTTGCAGTGGTGTAATCATTTTGTTACTATGTGTGATGTGTCTCTATATAGTCTATCAAAGAAGAAAACTTGAAGAGATGAAAAGAAAATATTTCAAACAACATGGAGGTCATGAATTAGAGGAAAAGATGAAACTAAAAAATGGCCTCAACAAATTTATGATATTTGGAAGCAAAGAATTAGAAAAGGCAACAAATCATTTTGATGACAAAAATATTATTGGCAGAGGAGGAAATGGAGTTGTGTATAAAGGAGTTTTGGAAAATCATGATGTTGTTGCCATAAAGAAACCTAAGATTGTCAATGAGGACTTGAAAAAACAATTTGGAACAGAGACACTTATTCTATCAGACGTTAACCATGTCAACATAGTTAAGCTCTTGGGTTGTTGTTTGGAGACAGAGATGCCATTATTGGTTTATGAGTTTGTCCCGAATGGAACTTTGTTTCATTTAATTCATGAAAGCAAGAACCGAGTTTCAGCTTCCTTGGATACTCGACTACGGATTGCATATGAGTCAGCTGATGCTTTAGACTACTTGCACTCAAAAGCTTCACCTCAAATCATTCATGGAGATGTGAAACCGTCTAATATACTTTTAGATATGGATAACACAACAAAAATTTCAGACTTCGGAGCTTCAAAGTTGATTCCCAAGGGGGAGAAACAATTTGCTACGTTGTTGCAATTCACTCATGGTTATATTGATCCAGAGTGCTTAATGACATATGAGTTGACCTATAAAAGTGATGTTTATAGCTTTGGTGTGGTTCTCTTAGAGTTATTTACCGGTAAAAAGGTTATTAATTTTGAAGAATCTGAAGAACAAAGGAGTTTGGTGTCGACTTTTACTATGTTGGAGAATCAGAATAGAGTTTCAGAGATCTTAGACAATCAAGTGAAATTGGAAGCTAATATAGAATTTATTCAACAGCTTACTGTACTTATTAAGGAATGTTTAAAGTTGAAGGGAGAAGATAGACCTACTATGAAAGAAGTGGCTGAGGAGCTAAGCGGATTGAGAACTCGTAAGCAACACCCGTTCGTAGTACAACACAATGCTAATGAAATGGAGAGCTTGCTCGATGGGTGATCCAATGTTAACCATGTTGATTCCAGTACTACTTTCAATATAGAGAGGAAACTTACTGGAGAAACCAACATACAAGGCTTGCTGTAATAGGGACTTGGGCTCCAATGGTGTTGCTATTTTGATTGTGTGTTTGTTTGCCTAATGTTCTAGTCTTCAAAAGTGTGTTTTTTACGTAACTTCAAATTAATCCTCCGTATTTATATGTATATTGCCTATAGTTTTCTAAATAATTTATATGTGCTTGACTGCAATTGCTTACAATACCATGCACCCACCTCATAATACAATATTAATTGTTTAGTTGCATCTTCTATCGTCCTTTATTACTTCCTTCCTCATCAGTTTGTCTGCAACCTTGACTGTCATTTGTAATCCAGAATCAATTCCAATCAGTATCAAATCTAGTTAGTTAATCAATGGTGTATGTCTGATTTTAAGCCAGGAAATATTTCGATGACAAATAGATGAGATTCTGGTGAAGACAGCTTATGTGCTTTGTATATATATGTTACGAGATTACGATAAAAAAACGACAAACAAGAATAATAGAGAACACACAAGATTTATATGGAAAACCCTTAACAAGGAAAAACCATGGACAGAGGAGAAAAATCACTATAAACAATGGAATACAAAGTTGACGGCTCAAAGCTTAATTTTTAATCATGATACAAAACCCTAATAATAAGTCCTTCACATAGGAAACGATCCATACCCTAATACAAAACCCTAACGGCCCGAGACTTTCGCTACCACCACATAGCCTAATTTTTTTTCTTCATAATTTAGTTTTCACCATATATGTCCCACTGTGATCTTTTTGGGCCCGATCAAACTGAATTCGGGTCAACAAATTCCGACAGTATAGAATTAACTACTGCTTAAAGAAAGTTGCTAGATTAATGATCGTTCTATTACTGTAATAAACAACAAACTGAACTGTATACTGTGAAAAAGAAATGATCGACTTATTAACATAGCAATATCAAAGAGAAAATAACGCGGTGTGCCTAAAATCTGATTAACGAAGCCCAACCTAAAAAATCTTCTCCCTTCCAACTTAGAGAGAGAGGCTTTCCTTTCTCTCTAGGATTTCTTAAGGGATGGTGATTGGAAGTTAGTTAGGAGGATTTGGGCTGGGCAGTCGTTTAAGTTTTTCCTCCTCCAATCAACGGTGAGGGAGACCTCTTGTTCATGGCTGTCAAATTGCTTTCTTTGGAGTTGGTGTTCTTTATTGGTGGTGATGGTCGAAGTTGTTGGGAGGTATGTGAAAGCGCAAGTTGGTTTTGTTGGTTTCTGACTTGTATCTCCTTGGTAGTTGACTTAGTCGATTTACGACCGTCGGATCTTCCAGGAGGTTGCTTTCGGAGGAAGCAAACTGATTGGTTTACGTCAAGGCTAGTGTTCGACACTATCTCTGTAAAACGATATTGCTCCGCTACTGGTGCACACGGATAGCAGCAATTCGTTTCCAAGATACAACGATGTAATCTCGGAATTTGAAGTGTTACTATTTCGACACTACGTAGGCTTTTTGGACTACGTAGTCTCGGAATAGTAGCACTTCAAATTTCGAGACCGGCGAACCTTTCCGTAGGCTTTTTGGACTCTCGATGCCGAAGATGGATGAGTGTGAATGCTTCTAGATTGTAATTCTTAAATTAATGAAATGATCAAGTGGAGGGATCTATTTATATTTAGTGAAGAGTTAAGTACCCTTTGGTTCAGACAGATTTGGACCGTTCATAATGAAATGGTATAACCCTTCATAATGAAATGGTATAACCCTTTAAAGGTCTTTTAATTTCGTTCCTTGATCTGAAGAGTTATAACTCTTCAGATCCTATCTTGATCTCAGCCGTCAGATTAGAACATTTAATCCGACGCCTCAGATGCATCCTCTCTCTTAACAGTCAGATTCGAATCCGACGCTCCAGATCGCACCTGTCTGCGATCTGTCCAAATCTTTGATCTGACACTCCAGATCGCACCTTCCTGCGATTTGTCCAGATCTTTGATCCGTTGGCTACCATCTGTTCGCCCAATCCAGTCATCGTTCTCTACACAGTCACGTGCCACATAGGCACTGCCTCATCACCGACATGTCACGTGGCGCCACCTGATCATGACATGTCACACCGACATGCCACGTGGCGTCCCCTGATCACAACACGTCATCGTCACGTGGAGCATAAATTAAAGCTCCTCAATGCTCCACACAATGATGCGTAGTGTGAAGTGCAAAGTACGCCAACAAAGCGCCCATTGCGCGCGTGCATGCGTGCACGCGTGGCGGGCTCGCAGGTGCGAGCACCTGCTCGCCCAAGGGTAGAGACCTCCTGTGCTTTTGTATTAACAACATTAGCATAGGAACACATATAAGAAAACACTGGCTCTCGCCGGTTAGCAATGTGGGACTAAAGCCCCATCTTTTTCCTTGATATTCTTTTGAGCGTATATTGAACAATTAATTTCTCATTCACCCTTAATCGGTTTTGAGCAAATAAATAGTCCAGATTTATCTATGCGAAACGTAGATTTCGATTTTGAAGTCAAACATGACTTTCAACGATCGATGGCATCAAAATTTTACTTTGCAAAATCGTATCCAACAATCCCCCACATGAATCGAAATTAATGCATGAATTGCATGTATGCATATTGACACTTTACAAGAGTCCAATTAATAAGTCAATGCATCGGGAAAGGTAACTTGTAGCTTTAAACCTTCCGTAGTGGAATGCTATTGAGCATATTAGGCTGCGCAGTGAACGTGATGTCTTGAACTGCTCAGCTGTTGGTGTATACTAAGACAATAACACCCACACAGAGACTTATTTCACCCACTTTTAGTTCTCATGATTGGTTCCGTTTCGGCCATGGACACCATCATGGATTCATGAGTGTTTCATTAAAGCGGCCTGTCTTCACACTCACATAGGTGACACTTCTATCAAGAGTATCCTACCATACTCCACTTTAAAGGTATAGAAGTCATTAAAAGCATAAGATTATCCTCACTACATGTGGTAGGACAGCACCAAATCATCCTAGGATTGGGATAGTAGAGATAATTATTTCTCTTGTGCTGTTACACAACTTCTGTAACTTCGTTGTCCCATTAAACTAAGATCTTGGGATTTTTAGTCAACAAGGTTGGGTTATCGCTACAGTCGTTTTTAGTTGTAGATTTTCAATCTCATTCCTCTTGATGAGCAGTATACTTGATCTCGATTTAGCCCCTTCGTTAGGGGATCTGCCAAATTATCCTTAGATTTGACATAATCAATTACAATCACTCCGTTCGAAATCAACTGCCTAATGGTATTATGTCGACGACGTATATGTCGTGACTTACCATTATACATACTACTCTGTGCCCTTCCAATTGCCGATTGACTATCACAGTGGATAAGTACGGCGGGCAAAGGTTTTGTCCAGCTCGGAATATCTTCCAAGAAATTCCACAGCCATTCAGCTTCTTCAACTGCTTTGTCAAGTGTTATAAACTCAGATTCCATTGTTGACCGAGCTATGCATGTCTCTGCTTAGTGGATTTCCAAGATGCTGCTCCCCCACCGATCGTGAATACATATCCACTAGTGGATTTAGAGTCTTTTGTATCGGAGATCTAATTAGCATCACAATATCCCTCTAAGACTGCGGGATACATTCCGTAATGTAATCTGTGGTTCATAGTATATTTTAAATATCTAAGAACTCGCATCAATGTTTTCCAATGGGTGTCGTTTGGATTGCTTGTAAAACGACTCAGTTTGTTGACCACACAGGCAATATCCGGACGAGTACAGTTTGTGAGATACATCAAACTGTCAATTATCCGAGAATATATCAATTGCGATATGAGTTCATCATGATTTTTCGCTAAGTGTTGACATAGATCCATAGGTGTTTTTACAGTAGAGAGATCGTATGCATTAAATCATTTCAATACTAACTTTACATAATGGGATTGTGTTAAAACTATCTCATCGGACATCCTGAGAATTTTAATTCCCAATATGACATTTGCTAGACCCATATCTTTCATGTCGAAACTATTGGTCAACATTTCCTTAGTACTCATGATGATATCATGATTACTTCCCATTATGAGCATGTCGTCTACGTATAGACAGACGATTACATAACTCTCAGGTGTGCTTTAAACATAAATGCATTTGTCATATTCATTTATTCTGAATTCGTTTGACAACATTATTTTGTCAAATTTTTCCTGCCATCGCTTTGGCGCTTGTTTAAGTCCGTACAACGACTTAACAAGTCGACACACCTTTCCCTCAGTGCCAGGAGCTATGAACCCCTCGGGTTGCTCCATGTAGATTTCTTCTTCCAACTCACCATTTAAGAACGCAATCTTAACATCCATTTGGTGTATTTCAAGGTCATACAATGCTACAATGGCTATCAGCACTCGTATGGACGTAATCCTTGTCACCGGTGAGTAGGTATCGAAGTAATCAAGGTCTTCCTGTTGCTTGCACCCTTTAGCTACAAGTCTAGCCTTATACTTGTCAACCGATTCATCAGCTTTATACTTGCGTTTTAGTATCCACTTACAACCTAATGATTTAGTACCAGAAGGAAGGTCTACTGATTCCTAAGTATGGTTATTCATGATGGACTCAATTTCACTATTGATAGCTTGTTTCCACAATGGGGCATCGGGACCAGAGAGAGCTTCGCTTAGTGTTCATGGGTCCATTTCTGACATGAATGTCATGAAATCTGGCCCGAACGATTTCTCAACTCTAGCCCGTTTGCTCCGACGTGGCTCTTCGCTTTGATCGTCAATAGCTTTTTTATGACAACTAAGTTCTGGAAGATTATCTTTGTTAGAACTTCCGTTGTCATTATTTTGAACGTTTTCCTTCTTATTTGGGAATACGTCTTCCAAAAATATTGCATTCCGAGATTTATGGTTGTACCTACATGAATATCAGGAATGTCTGACTTATGAACTATGAAGCGATATACACTACTGTTTTGGGCATATCCGACAAATATTGCATCGAATGTTTTAAGTCCGATCTTAACTTGCTTTAGCTTAGGTACTTCGACCTTTGCTAAGCACCCCCACACTTTCAAGTATTTGTACGATGGCTCACGGTCTTTCCATAGTTCATATAGTGTTTTATCATTTTTCTTGTGAGGGATTTTGTTGAGAATGTGGTTTGCTGATAATATGGCTTCCCGCCCCCCACAAGTTCTGGGGTAAGCCTGAATTTATCAACAAGGCATTCATCATTTTCTTTAGTGTCCGATTTTTACGTTCGGCAACATCATTCTATTGAGGTGACCACTGTCTTACGGATAATTCCAGATTCTGAACAGAATTCATCAAACGGTGCACCATATTCTCCACCTCTATCGCTACGAATTATTTTAATTCGTTTTTCAAGTTGATTTTTAACTTCCATTTTATAGGTTCTGAAAGCTTCTAGGGCTTCGTCTTTGTTGGAGCAATCGACCCTAAGATGGTCCGGAGTGACCATGGGTTTTGATGTTTGGGCAAAGGGTTTAAGTTAGGTTTACCCTTGTGTATTTGATATGTGTAAGTTGAGTGTGCAGGATTGTACAGGTTACACATATGGACTTGACTGGACGGCCTCGGTACGGTGAAGGGTGGCATGGAGACAAGCTGGAGGCTTGTGTGCGCACCTGAGGGACCTTGGTGTGCGGGGACGATGAGCTGATGGGCGCGGACTTTGAGGCATGCATGAAGGACGACATGAAGACAAGCTGGAGGCTTGCGTGCATCCGAGAGACGGGAGCCGAAGATGAAGAGGGCGCGAAGGCAATAGTCGAGGCTGCGGAGGAGGAGTCAGTCGAGTCGTGAGGGTACGAGTGTTGTGTGATTGTACTCGGGAAATCCTAGGGGTCGAGTGCGGAGAGAAATATACTCGGGAAAGGGTAACCCTAGGTGTGCAGCTAGGCACCAGTCGACTGCCCTGGGGGCAGTCGACTGGTAAAGGCCGGTGAGCTGGCAAATTCGAATGTTGCAGGTGTCAACGGTCGAATTTGGCTGGCACCAGTCGACTGCCCTGGGAGCAGTCGACTGGTGGCGAGAAACTCAGCCCGAGTCCTATTTAAAGAGGACTTCGTGAGGGCTAAGTTTCTTGACGAAACCTGCTTGGATAAAGCCGGTTAGTAGTCTATTGTGTTAACAAAGCGTCCGAGGTGTTGTGGTGAGGTTTCTCCACCCACAAGGAGCGACACGTGATAGCCGACGGTTATCCGGGGAGTGATCCACAGATTCTTGGATTAGTCACCCGGCTGGGGTGGATACCAAGTAAACACTTTTTGTTAGCGTTATTTGTTTGTTTATTATTGTTTCCGCTGTGCAACTAACAACGCAGGTAAGAGATCCAACCGAAAAAGTGATATTCATCCCCCCTCTAGCGTACGGAATCGATCCATCAGTTGGTATCAGAGCAAGGACGCTCTTCTACGGACTAACCGCCGAGGGAGTACACGCTAGAGGAGAAGAAAATGGAAGATAAGTTGGGTGACGACATCAACACTCCGCCGGCCTACGACCATGATGATTTTGGGTATTGGAAGTCACGGATGGAGACGTGGTTCGGAATGGAGTGGGACCTTCGGATTGCGCTTGAAGAGCCCTTCGAGATTCCAAAGGATAAGCACGAGAAGAGGCTTAGACCTAGATGTTGGAATCAAGAACAAGAAAATCAATCCAAGGCGAATAAAAAGGTAATTGACATATTGCTTAATACTTTGCCTACTAATGTTTTGAATGGTGTAGGAGCATACAAAAATGCACATGAATTATGGATCAAAGTAGAAGAATTTCATAAAAACCCTACACGAGGTCAAGTGGTGGAAGAACCCGAGGAAGTGAACTCGATAGCCCAAGAGGAGGAAGAATTAAGTGAAAGATCATCAACCTCCTCAAGAGAAGAAGAGGAAGCATCAATCTCAAGAATTGAGGGGGAGGAGAGACCCTCAGCTATACCGGATGAAGAGGAAGAATCTACATCATCCAAGGTTGAAGAAGTCAACCTAGCCTCCACCTCCGCTTCCACCAAAGCTAAGAGAAAAGAGCACATCACATGCTTTGATTGCAACGAAAAGGGGCACTACAAGGTCAAGTGCCCAAAAGGTAAGAAGGAGGTAAAATCTAAACCCGAGTCCATTCGATTTAAATCTAACGTGGGTTGTAGGATTGGAGGAGCCCAAGAAAAGAAAAAGAGGATTCGATGCTTCACGTGTGGTGAGCTAGGACACTACCACACCAAGTGTCCAAAGAGTGGAGAGCTCAAGAAGATGGACCACTTGAGGAGATGGGAGAAAGAAGAAAGGAGGAAGCAAAGAAGTCTACATCAAGGTGGAACTTCAAGGGAAAGGGAGGTACTTCCTAACCCTAGAATAAAAAGCAATTTAATGTCAAGTTCTTTCTTGCATAGTAAAAATCATGTTAGTCATTCCTCCATGCATGCTAGTTTTGATGAAAGTTGCTTAATGGTGCATAACCATAGTTTTAGATATCATAATAGGACTAGGAATAACAAGGTAGGTCAAATTCTCAAGAAAAACATGCATCATCACAAACCTAGGACCCTTGTACCTAAAAATGATGGCATTAATCCCAAGAAGAGAAGGAATATGCCTAGAAAGGAGGGTAGGTCTAGGAATGTCCAAAATGGACATATGGACTCTAAGGTCAAAAATCTAGAAAGGGAAAATCAAGCCTTGAGGGCAAGGCTTGATACTTTAGAAAAGACCCTAGAAAGATTCTCCGTTGGATCTATGGGTCTAGACATGGTGTTGGGTAGTTTGAAACCCAACTACGATAGATCGGGATTGGGATACCGGTCTAAGACCTCTAAGACCAACAAAAAGAAGTATGCTGGGAAGACATACAATCATGGTAAGGAGGAGAAGTCCAAGGATGGCAAGGGAGTGCCATTCGAAGGGAAAAGGAGTGACTTGACCAAGGACAAAGTGTCCAAGGTTAAGAAAGTCACATTTGTAGGCCAAGAGTCACCGGTGGGACACCGATGTGGTCTAGTGTGGGTTAAGTCACCTAGGGAGGTGGCTAAGGCTCAGAGCTCAAGAGGGAGCTCTAGAAGCCTTTGGGATCTATGGTAGATGGATCTCAAAAGTTTTTCTCCCAAGGAATTAGATGAGATGTGTCAAAGGGATTGGAAGACTTGGGTAAGTCTTAATCCTAGATTTAGGCACATTAAAAAGGGAATTTAGGGAGAAAAGTGTGAGTTTAGGGTTATAGTTGATAAAATTAAGGTTTAATGGGCAAACACCATGTCATTCAGTGCTAGGAATGAATTATGATCAATCATAAGAGGATGCATTGAAGAGAAGCCTAGATTAGAACTTTTTGGAGGACTTAAAGTGATAAACTTTAGAAAGGAGTTGGATTTCGTGCCAATCTTGGGATCCGGAGTACATTTATTTGGAAATGTTTTTTTCCAAAGTAGATATTGGCTTCACAAGTCTCCCCACAAAATTTCAAAATTTTTGGAGATTTGTAGAATTTTTAGGACATTTCTGAATTTCGGCCTGAAAACTTGAAAATCAGGTATCGGTCGACTGCCCTGGGGGCAGTCGACTGGTCCGAGCCAAAATGCACACTGTATGTTTTTGCAGTCAACTGTCATTTGGGCAGTCGACTGATCAGTGAGGGCTGAGGTAGAATAGACCTAGTGGATGATCAGAAGTTCCAAAAGTTGAAACCATAGGAAAGGATTGTGAGAATATAAGATTTTGTGGTGTGATATCATATGGTTTGGAAGTTTTAGAATTCATTGGATGACTTTTGAATGATAAGCCCTTGGAAGCTTTCTTATGTGTCTAGGGTTGAGAGAGAGGTTTGTCATACTATGATACATAGGAAAAAGAGAAAAGAATTAAGGACAACACCATGTGTGAAATTATAAGTGTGAGTTTTGAAAAACACATGGAATCTTAGATTGATTTTCAACTTGATACAAATGTCAAACTTTTGAGGAAATTAGAAGAATGTATCAAAAATTCAAGCACATGTGATAGTTTAATCAAATCATAGTTTTCTAGGATAGGGTATGTCCTAGCAAATGTGTTTGCAACCTTTTTGGAGTGTTTAAAGTTTTGTTGAGTTCTTATTGACACTAGGGATAAGGGTGCTTGGGGAACATGCCTTTAATGGTGTCCAAGGGAGAAGAACTTGGTTGTTAGGTTGGGTAAAACCTAACTTGGTGTTAGGGTGTTAAGTTGGGTAGAACTTAACCCTTTGAAAATGAAAATTGGGAGAAGGCATGGGTTAAGGGGGAGGTTGTCTCCTATTTGCCTTAATTTTCATAAGAAAACTTTTGGGTTTTGTACCAAACTTGGAAATGGGGATAGATACATGGTGAAATGTATTTTTTCCAAGTAAGTATGGGTACCACAAAGTTCTCCACAAAATTTGGGAATTTTTGGAGACTTGTGGAATTTCTGGCGCAATTCTGAAATTGGCCAGAAAAAACTGAAATCATAGTATTAGTCGACTGCCCTGGGGGCAGTCGACTGGTCAGGGCTGGTGTGGGTATCCAGCAGCTGACTTTGGTCCAAATGATAAGAAACAAGTGTATGGGGGGTTAGTACACGTTGTTTAGGATCATTGGGAATTAAATGAACCAATAATTGAGATATTGTTGGGTTCATTTTGATGTTAGGCAAAGGGGGAGAAGTGTTGGTTTAAGTTGGAAAACCAAACTTATCTTTGCTAGAAACCCTAGGTTTAGGGGGAGCATGGTTGCTCCATTCTTGGCGTAAGGGGAACCTTGGAGAGGTTCTTTAAAAGCCTTTGTAAGTCTAGTGTAGGGGGAGCTTGGGAGAAGCTTTAAAAAGCCCATTTTGTGTAAAAAGTCCTAACTTGGAGGGTTAGATGTTGAAAAATTCCTAACTTGGAGGGTTAGGTGGTAAAAGTCCTAGCTTGGAGGGCTAGGTGTGAAAAGTCCTAGCTTGGAGGGCTAGGTGTGTGAAAAATCCTAACTTGGAGGGATAGGTGGTGAAAATCCTAGCTTGGAGGGCTAGGTGTGAAAAGTCCTAACTTGGAGGGTTAGGTGTGGGATGCCATGGGATAGGATCCAGTTTTGTATTGCATATGCTTGTGTTTAGCATTTTATTGCTATTTACCATTGTTTGTTTTCCTAACTTAAACGGATTGCCAAGCATCAAAAAGGGAGAGATTGTTGGAGCAATCGACCCTAAGATGGTCCGGAGTGACCATGGGTTTTGATGTTTGGGCAAAGGGTTTAAGTTAGGTTTACCCTTGTGTATTTGATATGTGTAAGTTGAGTGTGCAGGATTGTACAGGTTACACATATGGACTTGACTGGACGGCCTCGGTTACACATATGGGTTTTGATGTTTGGGCAAAGCGGCATGTCTTCCCACTCACATAGGTGACACTTCTATCAAAAGTATCCTGCCATATTCCACCTTAAAGGTATATAAGTCATTAAAAGCATAAGCTTATCCTCACTACATGTGGTAGGACAACACCAAATCATTCTAGGATTGGGATAGTAGAGATAATTATTTCTCTTATGCTGTTACAAAACTTCTGTAACTTCGTTGTCACATTGAACCAAGATCATGGGATCTCCAGTCAACAAGGTTTGGTTACCACTACAGTTGTTTTTAATTGTAGATTTTCAATCCCATTCCTCTTGATGAGCAGTATACTTGATCTCGATTTAGCTCCTTCGTTAGCGGATCTGCCAAATTATCCTTAGATTTGACATAATCGATTGCAATCATTCCGTTCGAGATCAACTGCCTAATGGTATTATGTCGACGACGTATATGTCGTGACTTACCATTATACATACTACTCTGTGTCCTTCCAATTGCCGATTGACTATCACAGTGGATAAGTACGGCGGGCACAGGTTTTGTCCAGCTTGGAATATCTTCCAAGAAATTCCGCAGTCATTCAGCTTCTTCAGCTGCTTTGTCAAGTGTTATAAACTCGGATTTCATTGTTGACCGAGCTATGCACATCTTCTTAGTAGATTTCCAAGATACTGCTCCCCCACCGATCGTGAATACATATCCACTAGTGGATTTGGAGTCTTTTGTATCGGAGATCCAATTAGCATCACAATATCCCTCCAAGACTGCGGGATACCTTCTGTAATGTAATCCGTAGTTCATTGTATATTTTAAATATCTAAGAACTCGCATCAGTGCTTTCCAATGGGTGTCGTTTGGATTGCTCGTAAAATGACTCAGTTTGTTAACCACACAGGCAATATCCGGACGAGTACAGTTTGTGAGATACATCATACTGCCAATTATCCGGGAATATTCCAATTGCGATATGAGTTCACCATGATTTTTCCCTAAGTGTTGACTTAGATCCATAGGTGTTTTTACAGTAGAGAGATCGCATGCATTGAATCATTTAATACTGACTCTACATAATGGGATTGTGTTAAAACTATCTCATTGGACATCCTGAGAATTTTAATTCCCAATATGACATCTGCTAGACCCATATTTTTCATGTTGAAACTATTGGTCAATATTTTCTTAGTACTCATGATGATATCATGATTACTTCCCATTATGAGCATGTCGTCTACATATAGACAGACGATTACATAACTCTCAGGTGTGCTTTTAACATAAATGCATTTGTCACATTCATTTATTATGAATTCGTTTGACAGCATTATTTTGTCAAATTTTTCATGTCATTGCTTTGGCGCTTGTTTAAGTCCGTACAACGACTTAACAAGTCGACACACCTTTTCCTTAGTTCCAGGAGCTATAAACCCCTCGGGTTGCTCCATGTAGATTTCTTCTTCCAACTCACCATTTAAGAACGCAGTCTTAACATCCATTTGGTGTATTTCAAGGTTATACAATGCTGCAATGGCTATTAGCGCTCGTATGGACGTAATCCTTGTCACCGGTGAGTAGGTATCGAAGTAATCAAGACCTTCCTATTGCTTGTACCCTTAAGCTACAAGTCTGACCTTGTACTTGTCAACCGATCCATCAGCTTTATACTTGTGTTTTAGTATCCACTTACAATCTAATGGTTTAGTACCAGAAGGAAGGTCTACTAATTCCCAAGTAAGGTTATTCATGATGGACTCGATTTTACTATTGACAGCTTCTTTCCATAATGGGGCGTCGGGGCCAGAGAGAGCTTCGCTTAGTGTTCTTGGGTCCATTTCTGACATGAATGTCATGAAATCTGGCTCGAACGATTTCTCAGCTCTAGCCCGTTTGCTCCGACGTGGCTCTTCATTTTGATCGTCAATAGCTCTTTTATGACAACTAAGTTCTGAAACATTATCTTTGTTATAACTTCCGTTGTCATTATTTTGAACGTTTTCCTTCTTATTTGGGAACACTTCTTCAAAAAAATATTGCATTCCGAAATTCTATGGTTGTACCCACATGAATATCAAGAATGTCTGACTTATGAACTATGAAGCGATATGCACTACTATTTTGGGCATATTCGACAAATATTGCATCGAACATTTTAGGTCCGATCTTAACTTGCTTTGGCTTAGGTACTTCGACCTTTGATAAGCACCCCCACACTTTCAAGTATTTGTACGATGGCTCGCGACCTTTCCATAGTTCATATGGTGTTTTATCATTTTTCTTGTGAGGGTTTTGTTGAGAATGTGGTTTGCTGATAATATGACTTTCCCCCATAAGTTATGGGGTAAGCCTGAATTTATCAACAAGACATTCATCATTTCCTTTAGTGTCCGATTTTTACGTTCGGCAACACTATTCGATTGAGGTGAGTAAGGTACCGTTGTCTGATGGATAATTCCAAATTCTGAACAGAATTCATCAAACGGTGCACCATATTCTGCACCTCTATCGCTATGAATTATTTTAATTCATTTTTCAAGTTGATTTTCAACTTCCATTTTATAGGTTCTGAAAGCTTCTAGGGTTTCGTCTTTACTTCTTAAAAGAAAGACATAACAGAACCTCGTGCAGTCTTCGATAAAATTAATGAAGTACGATTTTGTTGGGGCAATCGGCCAAAGGATAATCGGGAAGATCATGAATTTTGATGTGTGTGTCAATATGGTTAAGTTAGGGTTTGTTGTTGGTCTAACATGTGTATGTGAGTGTGCAGGTTTGCAGGTACACATAGATTTGGATGATGTCTTCAGGTGAAGGGTGGTATGGAGGCAAGCCGTGGGCTTGTGTGCACATCCGAGGGACCATAGACAAAGCAGGTACGATGAGCTGAGGGAAGCGGACTTCGAGGCATACGTGAATGGTAGCATGGAGGCAAGCCGCGGGCTTGTGTGCGTATCCGAGGGACGAGGGCCAAAGTCGAAGAGGGCTTGAAAGCGACAGATCGAGGCTGCTGAAGCAGAGACGATGAGCCGATGGGTGCGGACTTCGAGGCATGCGTGAAGGATGGCATGGAGGCAAGCCAAGGGCTTGTGTGTGCATCTGAGGGACGGGAGCCGAAGATGAAGAGGGTGCAAAGGCAACAGATTGAGACTGCTGATTGAAGAAGTCAACCGGACCGTGAGGGTCCGAGTGTGACTGTTTGTACTTGGGAACTAAGCCGGGAGGGTTTGAGTGCGGAGAGAAATGTACTCGGGAAGGGAACCCTAGGCTTAGGAGGGGACCAGTCGACTGCCCCAGGGGCAGTCGACTAGGGTGGCCAGAATTCGAAAGGTCAATGTGAGAATTTGAATTCAGGAAAGGCCAGTTGACTGCCCCAGGGGCAGTCGACTGGCCAACGGTCACATTTTAGCTCGAGCTCTCTTTAAAGGAGCTTGGTTCAAGCTGTTTACCCTTAGTGAAACTTGCTTGGACAAAGTTTGTTAGTAGCCTCTATTGCTCAGGTAGTGTCCAGGAGTTGTGGTGAGGTTTCTCCACCCACAAGGAGCTACGAGATCTAGTCTGAGGTTCTCCGGGGAGTCATCTGCCAAAGGATTAGGGATCGTCCACCTTACGGACTGCCGTGGAGTAAGAGCATCATCTCCGAACCACGTACATCGGTGTGTTTCTTCCTTGTTTTAGTTTAGTTTAGTTTAGTTTATTCTGCTTGCACACTAACGATTGTAGGGAAGAAATCAAAAGAAGCTATTCACCCCCCCCCCTCCCCTCTAGCTTGGAGATCACGATCCTACAAGTGGTATCAGAGCGAAGGTCCGCTCTTGTTGGAATAACCGCCAAAAGAGCACATGCTAGAGGAAAGGATGATGGAAGATAAGTTGGGTGATGATATCAACACTCCGCCTCATCATGATCATGAAGATTTTGGCTATTGAAGGACAAGAATGAAGACTTGGCTTGGAATGGATTGGGAATGTATGATGGTGATAGAAGAGCCTTTCGAAATTCCCAGAGGCAAGCATGGGAAAAGACTTCGACCTAGATATTGGACTAAGGAGCAACAAACACATTCTAGGGAAAATGATAAAGGAATTGGTATATTAGTTAATATTTTGTCTAATAATATTTTGAGTGGCGTAGGTGAGTATAAGAGTGCATATGAGTTGTGGAACAAGTTGGAAGAATGTCATGAGAATCCTACACAAGTTCAATTAGTGGAAGAGCCCAAAGAAATAAGTTCAGTAGTTCAAGAAGACCAAGAGGAAAAAGAATTGTCAACCTCATCAAGTGAAGTGACACAATCAAGTGAAAGATCATCCACTTCATCAAGAGAAGAAGAAGAGGTATCAACTTGAAGAATTGAGGGGGAGGAGAGACCCTCATCAATACCGGAGCAAGAAAAAGCTCCAACCTCCACCAAAGCCAAATCACCGAGATAACGAACCATCCACATATATCTGCTGCGCTTCTTCAACTTCTTCAGAATGCAGTTCACTCAGAAAATCTGCTAAGGCCTGTGCCTTGATGGCTGGCCGAATCTGGTATTGAATGTCAGACTCACTTAGTTCGGTTGTTGACTTGATCAATCGACCTGATGCTTCAGGATTAGAGGCCACTCTGCCCAAATTGCTGTTTGTCAAAACCACGAAGGGGTGTGCCAGGAAATAGGGCTGGAGCCTTCGAGCACCCAACAATAACACATACGCCAACTTCTCGAGTGTCGTGTAACGGCACTCGGCTCCTTTCAATAGACGCGCGAAGAAATACACCGGGTTCTACTCGGCTGCTTCTTGCTTGACTAAGACCATACTAACCGAGTCAGCCGATGCGGCTAAATAGACATACAGGACTTCCCCGACTTCCGATTTGGCTAGTACGGGCAACTCGGCGAGATAGAACTTCAGTTCTTCAAACGCCTTGTCACAATCGGCGTCCCACTGAAACTTGGTGGCTAATCGGGAGATGAACCGGAACAGAGCTGTGATACGCCCGGTGAGCCGCTGCGCCTCTCGGAGATTCCTTGGTGGGGGCATGCCCAGTAAGGCCTTGACCTTGCTAGGATTAGCTTCAATGCCCCGCTCAGTCACAATATATCCGAGGAATTTCCCGCTCCGCACGTCGAAGAGACACTTAGCAGGATTCAATTTAAGATCGTACCTGCGCAATGTCCTGCACGTCTCCTCGACATCGGCTATCAAGTCTCCGGCTCGCGTAGACTTGATGAGGATGTCATCCACGTATACTTCAATATTTCTTCCGATCTGAGCTCGGAAGACCTTATTCATCATCCGCTGGTAGGTGGCTCCAGCGTTCTTTAGGCCGAACGGCATGACGGTGTAACAATAAGTACCGTCTGCCGTGATAAAGCTAACCTTCTCCTGGTCCTCGACCGCCAGGGGTACTTGATGATATCCCTGGTAGGCGTCCAATATGGAGATGAACTCACTACCAGCTATTGAGTCTACCATCTGGTCGATCCGAGGCAGGGGATAGCAATCCTTCGGGCAGGCCTTGTTGAGATCTCGGAAGTCAATACAAACTCGCCACTTATTATCAGGCTTGGGTACCAACACTACGTTGGCTAACCAGGCCGGGAACTGCACTTCCCTGATGTGGCCGGCCTCCAGCAGCTTCTCGATCTCACCCCGGATCACTTTATTTTGCTCGGTGCTGAAGTCCCGTTTTCTCTATTTAACGGGCCGAGAATGGGGATAAACGTGGAGGTGATGCTCTGCCACCTCTGGTCGGATGCCTTTCAGCTCTTTGACCGACCACGTGAAGACGTCTTGGTTTCGAGCCAAGCATTCCAGCAAGGACTTCTTCAGCTCCCGATCCGGAAGGAGCTGTACCTCCTCCTTGTCCTCGTGCTGGCCCAGGGGGAGGCTTGGACCATGTTACAATCTGAAAAGGGGCGCGAGCCTTTCGGCTCTCCACCTGGACGTCGTCAGTATAGCACCTCCGAGCCACTCTCTGGTCGCCTCTGACCTCTCCCACTTTGTCCCCGACTGAGAACTTGACCTTTAGGTAGAAGGTGGAGGCGACCACTCAGAATTCGTTGAGGGTTGGTCGACCCAAAATGACATTGTAGGCGGAGGGAGTGTCAACCACCAAGAAAGTGGACCATCTAGTCCTCTTTAGTGGCTCCTCGCCTAAGGAGATGGCCAGTCAGATTTGGCCAATTGGTTGTACCTAGCTCCCCATAAAACCAAACAACGGGGTCGCCACCAAGTCCAACTGGGACATCTCTATTTGAAGCTGGTCAAATGCCTTCTTGTAGAGGATATTGATCGAGCTTTCGGTGTCCACTATGGTGCAGTGGACTTGGTAGTTGGCGATGACGGCCGTGATGACCAGCGCGTCATCGTGTGGGACTTCTAATCCCTGAAGATCCTGGGGCCCGAAACTGATCTGGGGCCCCGCTGCCTGCGCCGAGCTAGTGCCGACTTGATGAACTTCCAACCGACGCACCTGCGCCTTTCAGGCTCGGTTGGAATCTCCTCCAGTTGGTCCGCCTGAGATGACATTCATGCCTCCTCGGACGACGTTCTGCCGGTTGGCCTGCTCCTCTTCCATTTCCTCGGCCTCAGCTCGATTCCCTTGAGGGAATAAATTGCAGGCAACTGGGGGGTTTCCCCGAAGTTCTTCGATGACTGGGTCGATGGCCCTGCCTCCTTGGCCTAGGCCGCGCCCTGGGGGTGCTTGTCGCCCTCTTCCTCTGGGGGTCGGAGCCCAACCTCGTCCGGCCCGCCGGCATTCCTCGGTGGCGTGGCCGTGTATCTAGTGGAATGTGCAATATGGCCTCCACCGGACTGGGAGGCACCCTTGGTCCACCTGCTGCACATGTCGTCATTCTACCCCCGCTCGATCGGCGAGCCCACGGGGGCTGCGAATAGGCCCACCCGGGGGCCTAGTGTTTTGGGCGGGGTTGGGAGGCGCACGATTGGCTGACTCATTTTAATGAGTAGCTTGTGTTTCCTCGACGTTGATGTTGTTGATGCAATCTGACCCTGATTGTTGTTTTGGTGTTGACAACGATTTAAGTTTTGATTTAAGTTTGGTTGAGCGAATTTGGGTGAAATCCCGGTGAGTGAAGCCGGGTCCTAGTGAGTGAAGCCAGGTGATTGAAATCCCGGTGACTGAAGTCGGGTCCTGGTGAGTGAAGCCAGGTGATTGAAATCCCGATGAGTGAAGCCGGGTCCTGGTGAGTGAAGTCAGGTGATGGAAATCCCGGTGAGTGAAGCTGGGTCCTGGTGAGTGAAGTCAGGTGATGGAAATCCCGGTGAGTGAAGTCGGGTCCTGGTGAGTGAAGCCAGGTGATGGAAATCCCGGTGAGTGAAGCCAGGTCCTGGTGAGTGAAGCCAGGTGATGAAAATCCCGATGAGTGAAGCCGGGTCCTGATGAGTGAAGCCAGGTGATGGAAATCCCATTGAGTGAAGCTGGGTCCTAGTGAGTGAAGCCAGGTGATGGAAATCCTAGTGAGTAAAGCTAGGTTGAAATCCCGGTGAGTGAAGTCGGGTCCTGGTGAGTGAAGCCAGGTTAGATGAAATCCTGATGAGTGAAGCCAGGTCCTAGCTTGGAGGGCTAGGTGTGGAAAAGTCCTAACTCGGAAGGTTGGGTGAAAAGTCCTAGCTTGGAGGGCTAGGTGAAAAGTCCTAACTTGGAGGGTTAGGTGAAAAGTCCCAACTGGAGGGTTAGGTGAAAAATCCTGGCTTGGAGGGTCAGGTCCTAGCTTGGAAGGCTAGGTCGGATGAAACCCTAGCTTGGAGGGCTAGGTTGGAGTCCCTGGATCGGTCTGGTGACCGATCAGGGAAGTTGGCACGGTGCTCCTTCTTGGATCAGTCTGGTGACCGATCCAGCGATGACTGATCGGTCTGGTGACCGATCAGAGAGTATGCGTTTCACCCACTGCTTGGCTCCTGATCGGTCTGGTGACCGATCAGGGAGCACACAGTGAGGTTGAGTTCCCCTGCTGATCTGCTCCTGATCGGTCTGGTGACCGATCTGGATCACTGTGCAGATCGTTCTGGAGAACGATCCAGCATCGCGAGTTCCTCACTATGATCGATCGGGACGGATCCTGATCGGTCTGGTCATGACCTGATCGGTCTGGTGACCGATCAGGAGGCTCCCTGATCGGTCCGGTGACCGATCAGGAGGTTTGGACTGCGAAGCTCAGAAATCGCCCGACAAAGGGGTGGATCGGTCTGGTGATCGATCCACAACCTGGGATCGGTCTGGTGATCGGTCCAGGAGAATCCCAAAGAAATCGCGATTTCTGATTGAGCGTTGGGGACCGATCAGGACGGAGCCTGATCGGTCTGAACCCAGCCTGATCGGTCCGGTGACCGATCACTTTAATTCAAAATGCACTGTCAGACGCTCTGATCGCGTCTGAACGTATCCGATTCTCTGCGCTTAATCTCTGATGCTTGATTTTCTATTTGATATACTGCTCTAATGATCTGATTAAGCTGCAGGTGACAGGAATGATTCAAACATTGGAGGAGAGTCAATGGGAGGCTTTCCTTGGAGCAGGTTTGGTTGTTTCCTTGTTTCAGGTCTCAACGGCGTCTGGAGAGCAGCTGTCAACTGACGGAGGCTCAGCTGGAGAGGGTCTTCAGTGGACTGAGTGCTCAGGGAGTTAGGGGGTCAGGCTGTGGCTTCAGTGGATGCTGATGGAGAGCCTGGTGATGGGAGCAGAGGCTTAAGACGAGGCTGGAAGCAGAGGAGCGATAACAAGGAAAACAGAAAAACGAGTGAAGTTTTAGCTGTGGGGTTGTGCTCTCTGTTGCTTTGTGCTTGAGCGATCTTGTTGCATTTCTGTGAGATCTTTGTGAGTGTTCCTTCTTGTGTGATCTCTTGTACTCAAGTTCAATCATCTGTGAGATTTGTGGAGAGGTTTCTCCACCGAGAAGGAGGCTCTATCTTATCCGGTGTTCACCGGGGCTTGATCTGCCGACGATCAAGGGATCGCCCACCTTACGAGCACGCCAAGGAGTATGGGCAAGTTATCCCCGAACCTTGTATATCGAGGTGTTAGCGTCAGTTTGCTTTCCTTTGCTTTGGGTTGTTATTTTTAGTTTTCTGTTTCTGCATTTGCTTCCGCTGCCTAACTCTGAAGTGCAGAATAGTTTCAAAAGCCTCAAAAGTTTCGTGTCCGACTAGATTCACACCCCCCCTCTCTAGCCATCCAAGGTCCAACAGATGTATTTGACAGCCTTGCCGAGAAGGCTGTCAAAGTCCTTCGGGGGCTTCTTGATCAGTGAGCGAAAGTAGTCCCCCTCCTGCAAGCCCTGGGAGAAGGCGCTAACCAGGACCTCAGGTGTGGCGTTTGGCACGTCTAGTGCTACATCGTTGAACCTCTTGATGTAGACCCGGAGGGTTTCCTTCGGGCCCTACTTCAGAGCGAACTGATTGAGGCTCGTTTTGTGGTGCCTCTTGTTGCTGGCGAAGTGCTGCAGGAAAACTCTCTTGAGCTCCTCAAAGCTCGTGACTAACCCATCGGGGAGTCGGTCGAACCATCTCTGGGTTGTGCTTGAGAGAGTAGTCAAGAAAGCTCAACACTTGACGCCCTCCGGGTACTGATGAAGCAGAGCTACGCTCTCAAACTTCATCAGGTGTTTCTCCGGATCAGTAGTCCCCGCGTACTCAGGTATAGTGAAGAAGCGGAGGTGACGGGGAACTGGGTCTTCCAAGACCCAAAGAGCAAAGGGACTGCGTACCAAGACAACTGAAGCGGGGTCGACCGGGGCCTTCCCCTTGTCCGGGCGCCTCCCGTGCACCTGGTTGGACACTGAGGCCTCTGCTGACATGGAGTGGGCCTCGTCATCTTGACCTCGGTAGCCGACTGCCGAGCAGGGCACAGAACCGTCCTCAGGCCGGGCAGGCCTTCCTTGACCTCCAGAAGGTCGTTGAGTGGCTGGCTCCGGGAAATGGGGCATTTGGCTGGTAGCTGGTGACGACCTTTGAGAAACCCTTCGAGCTCGAGTAGCCATCAAGACCTCGTACTCCTCATGGGTGACAGTCATCACGACTGGGTTGGGATCTCCCATCTTCGCTTCCGATCAGGCTGCTGGGCCCCTCCTTCTAGCGCCAAATTTGATCCTGTCGCGAAGCGAGGTGGCGGTCCCAAGGGCGAGACGGTCCTCCGGGGATCACGAACTCGCTGAGGGTGGCTACAAAGCTGGCTCGCTCCTGTCCTGCAAGACAGAGATCGCTAGAACCTGCTGGGAAAAGTCCCCGGTCAGGCATTCCGACGGTCAAGTCAGTACTCGACGGTGGCAAGCGAATGGAACTGCAAGACAGAGACCGAGGGCCTATGATGCAGGTGCCGACTAGGGCACTGAGTAACGAGGCCGACCGAGGGCCTATAATGCAGATGCCGACTGGGGCACTAAGTAACGAGGTCGACCGAGGACCTATGATGTAGATGCCGATTGGGGCATTGAATAGTGAGCATATACCAAGTATCGCCTCTTCTGGCTCAGGTTTATCCCAGGAGCGTGGGCCGCCACGCGTCGGCTGAGAGCCAAACCTAGAGGGGTATTGGAGTATGAGCATTTGAGCATTGGTCAGGCCGATCCTAAGGAACGTGGGCCGCCACGCATCCGATCGGGGACCCCGGACCGAGTGCAGCGCAAGGGCTGACCCGCGGGTACTTTCACCATATTCTATGTCGAGGCTGCCCAACGGTGGACGCGTTAAGACTTGCTAAAGACATCCGTTCCCTTTTTCCCTGTCTCGGGTCTTTCTTGGCTCGGGGACCCCGAGCGAGGGCTTTGCTATAATGATATCTAGGAGGTCGGACCCTCCCGACACTGGTATCTTTCAACGGGCCGGGCCGACTCAATGACCCGAGCCCCCTATCTAATGGGTCTCTCTAACCCACGCACCCGTCTCCTCCTGACTAGGTGTCAAATTACCGGTCCAGGTGACATGCAAACTGGCCTGAAATCAGACGCATTCGGGATTGTCCCGGTAGCTACATTGACAGGGAGATGGGAACCGCAAGCCATCCACTCATTCGGGATTTTGCTTACATTTTTTTTAATATTAGATATTCAGATTCTCGAAGCCGATTAATTCGATATTGACTATCTGATTTCCTATTTTACTCATCAAATAAATTCAATAAATACGGTTATTCTTAATATGACGTTCCAACTTTATCAATAATTTAATCGCACAAACTTCATGATTCTCCAAGTAGACCATGCAATCCATTTGAGCTCGGGAGCTCAACTCATTAGAGCTCGATCGGATTTGAACAGTCAGTTGGGCCATGTAATCCATTTGGACCCAAGCAGCTGTTCGACGCCCTCAATCCACTCGAACTAGGGTACCGACTTAATACATTTGCAACTCAATCCATTTGAACAGTCAGTATCAATTATATATATATATTCTCTTGATCAATAAAAATAAAAATAATTATTTTTATCATCTGCAACTCATCATCTCTTTCTCTCCTATGCAATCATCCCAGTATCTCTTTCTACAATATTTTATGTGAATAAATAACCCTAAATTTCTAAACCTAATTAAATTATGTTTACCTTAATATAAATTAATGATGAATTTATAAGTATATATGAATTTTTATGAACATATAAATTAAAATTATAAAAGTTATATAGATTAATGCGAATTTAACAGCCATTAGGCAAAGTTATGCGATTTGTTAATATCAAGGGATAAATTATGTAATTTGGTATTCCAAATCATTATCCATTATTTAGAAATTTATCAGATAAAAATGATAACAAGAAATAAACACTTGATTAAAACCCCAAAGTAATAGATGAACATATCATCAAATATTTTTAAAATTTATTTAAAATTATTAAACCCTAAACCACATATTAAAATATTTTTATATGAAAAATATGATGAGTATTTTATTTTTTTCGAATGAAAAATTTCTCCTCACGTGCGCCTTTTTAATCAGATGGGATCTTCTGGTCCCAAAATCCCTAGTCTCTCCCTGGACCACACCAAGCATATAAAAACCTCACTCACGTGCTGAGCACGTGCGCGCCTGGAAGCCAAAACGACAGCGCCCTCTCTCACGACGTCTCCATCGCCCTCTCACGTGACGTCTCCTAGAAGCCAAAACGACAGCGCCCTTTCACTCTCCATCGCCCTCTCACGCGATCCTCCTTGACTAGCTCAACGCCCCCGACGCCTCCATCGTCGCGAGACAGTCCCCCAAGCGCAGATCCTCCCTGACTGCTAAACGCCGTCGGCCGTCTCAAGTTTTTAAAGCGACTCGCTTTCTTCTCCCTCACGCCGCGTTCTTTCGGCGCTTGTTTGCTCGGCACCAGGAAAGGAATCGCGAGCTGGGTTCGCTGCTTGTTGAGCGCACGTGCTCAGCACGTGAGTGAGGTTTTTATAAGCTCGGTGTGGTCCAGAGAGGGTGTGGTCCAGAGAGGGACCAGAGATTTAGGGACAAGAGGATCCGAGCCGCTTTTTAATTAGCTGTTTTTTTAGGATTGTTGCTTGCTGTCGTTATTACTTATTATGGTTAGGTTGGATATTTACGATTATTTTGATTAATTATGGAAATCCAACCATAAATACGCATTGATCAGGCCTTCAGCGATCGCCGGCCGGGACGAGCAGAGACGACATCAAAGTGAATATGCTATCGGTCACGTTAACCACCTCATTTCCGGCCAGCTCCGGCAGACACTGGCGACCGACTCAGTCAAGGTTGACGCCAACCTCTTCTTCTCATCCATTTCTGAGCGCTGTGTCGGAAGGAAAACAGAGGAGAAGATTCCGGAGGCTCAAACTAAAACAACTCCGGCGACCGCCATCATCGGAACAAGCGCCACTTCCCGGAAGGAGGCTGGTGGCCACCAGGACACCAGTCGCCGGCCAATTAATACGCCGCCTCCTCCACGCCCACAACCAGCTTCTCTTCGACCCCGAAAATCGCCCTCCTTTATCGCATCCATCTGCAGTTACCTCGACAGGATCATCCATAACTTCATCGACCCCCCGGTTCTCCGTCGCTCCGTAGACCCCCACTACTTGCTCTCCGGCAACTTTGCTCCCGTCGACGAGCTCAATCCGACGCCTTGTCCCGTCGTCCGTGGCGCCATCCCGCGCTGCCTCGCCGGCGGCGCCTACATCCGCAACGGGCCTAACCCCCAGCATCTGCCCCGCGGCCCTCACCACCTCTTCGAAGGCGACGGCATGCTGCACTCGCTTCTCCTCCCCTCCAGCGGCGATGGCACCGATCCCGCCATCCTCTGCTCCCGATACGTCCGCACCTACAAGTACCTCCTGGAGCGCGACGCCGGCGGCCCCGTCCTCCCCAAAATCTTGTCGTGCTTCCACGGCTTCGCAGGGGTGGCACGCGGCGTGGTCGCAGCGGTGAGGGTACTCACTGGTCAGTTGAACCTCGCGGAGGGAATTGGCATGGCAAACACCAGTGTGGTCTTCTTAGGCTCCCGCCTCTACGCGCTGGGGGAGCCCGACCTTCCCTACGCCGTGAGCGTGTCGCTGCAGGACGGGGAGATCACCACTCTGGGTCGCTGTGACTTCGCCGGCCTGCTCTCCATGGGGATGACCGCCCACCCCAAGAAGGACCCATCAACAGGGGAGCTCTTCGCTTTCCGCTGCGGCCCGATCCCTCCCTTCCTCACTTACTTCCGGTTCGACGCCAATGGGAAGAAGGCGGGTCCCGACGTGCCCATCTTCTCGGTGCGGCAGCCGTCGTTCCTGCACGACTTCGCCGTGACGGAGCGGTACGCCGTCTTCGCGGACATCCAGATCGTGATGAAGCCGATGGACATGGTGCTGGGCGGCGGAAGGCTGGTGGGGATGGACTACGGCAAGGTGCCGCGCATAGGGGTACTGCCGCGGTATGCCACGTCGGAGTCGGAGATGCGGTGGTTCGAGGTGCCGGGGTTCAACCCGCTTCACACTGTCAACGCGTGGGAGGAAGAAGGAGACCTGATCCTGGTGGCGCCGAACATGCTGTCTGTGGAGCACGTGCTGGAGCGGATGGACCTAATCCACGCCTCCATGGAGATGGTGCGGATCGAAGTGGAAGGCGGCTGCGCCGTAAAGCGGACACCGCTCTCGGCGGCGAACCTAGAATTCGGGGTGATCCATCCGGGCTACGTGGGGCGGAGGAACCGCTTCGTATACCTGGGGGTGGCGGATCCATTGCCGAAGATGAGCGGGGTCGTCAAGCTTGACTTTGCGGTCGCCGGCAATCGAGACTGCGTGGTTGCCCGGCGGGATTTCGGAAGAGGGTGCTTCGGAGGGGAGCCCTTTTTCGTGCCCAAAGGCGAGAGGAAAGACGAGGCGGAAGACGAAGGGTACTTGGTCTCGTACGTGCACGACGAGGACAGCGGCGAGTCGAGGTTCCTGGTAATGGACGCGCAGTCGCCGGAATTGGAGATCGTGGCTGAGGTGCTGCTGCCGCGCCGGGTGCCCTACGGATTCCACGGCCTCTACGTTTCCCGAGAGGAGTTGGGATCGCAACGGCCCACGTAGAAAACACGCAACGGCCAAGGCAACGGCAAGTAAATAAAAGTTGACTGAAATTTAGGAAAGCTTAATTTTAATATAATAAGTTATATATTATTATTAAAAAATAATAAAAATATGACAGGCCACCGGTATATCTATATAAGTAAAATTTATTTATGATATTAGTATCGGGGCATAAGATTGAAAAACATGACGGACCCACATGTGTGTGTGCATATATATATATATATATATATATATATATATATATATATATATATATATATATATATATATATATATATATATATATATATATATAGGAAAGCTTAATTTTAATATAATAAGTTATATATTATTATTAAAAATAATAAAAATATGACAGGCCACCGGTATATCTATATAAGTAAAATTTATTTATGATATTAGTATCGGGGCATAAGATTAAAAAACATGACGGACCCACATGTGTGTGTGCATATATATATATATATATATATATATATATATATATATATGGAGGTGTATTTGATTCTATCGATAATCGAAGAGTACTCTCACTCGGATGACTCGGTCTGACCAAAAGGACTTGGGTTGCGATAGCGTGTGAGTCGGTGTCGGGCTTGAGAGCTACTAGGACAAAGGTGACTCGGGGTCGGACTAAAACGAGAACGCAAGGTGGAGGAGAGACTTCAACTGCCAGAACCCTTTCTTTGGAGTTCCAAGAGAGGTTTATATAGGGGAGGGGGAAGCCCTTTGTCTTGTCAAAGTTGTCTTATCTTATTAAAACCTGACCAATTGACAAGTTGACCCCTTTGGCAGCCTTAGTCACTCTGTGAGTCTGCCACAACCACCTAAATGTCCATCGGGAGGTCATTCACATCGCCCTTAATGCCTGATGTCCTGACAAGTTATGATTATGTCAGATGTCGTTTCCTTATAATGGGAAGATTTGGGGAGATCTCATTGTTGTTGGGAGCTTGATGATAGTTAACCCATTTGGGCGAGGTGGCCGATCAATCACTCGGGCCCATCCCATCGAGCAATTGTGAATCTACCAAAGTATGGTCGTCCAAGTGGAGATGGTCGGTCAGATAAGTCAAGCCTCTCGATTATCTATGTTTCTGGAACGGACCCATCGCCAAGGAGATCCAATCATCTCTGACATGTATTGATCTGATGGGTCGACTAGGTGGGTCAGGCCGGCCGAGACCAACCAGACAACCAGGCATTCTCGATCGGGCATCCCCGACCAGACGGGTAGTATTTTTGGGTTGATCGGTAGCCCGATCGGATCAAGTCTAGGTCAGGTGAAGCTGGTCAAGTTAAGTCTGGATCAGGCAAAGATAGTCGGGTGCACCAGATGTCGATCCAGCTTGTGTGGTCAAAGTCCAAGGTTGCTTGGGCTGGGGTTGGTCGGTGATATCCGGTCGGGCGTTCCCGGTCGGGAGTCATCGGTCAAGAATGATCGGTCGGGCAGAGTCAGAATCACTCACCGAGCCCCCTAGCCAAGGAAGCGCTCGGCACTGGGTGGTCCTCCCGGCCAGGAATTCTCGGTCAGTAGTGTTGGATCGGAGAAAACGATAGAGGGGGGTGAATATCGTTATAAAATTTTTCGGAGTAGTAGAGTAAATACGTAGCCGAAAATCACATAATACACGCGAACACAAGTCAGTTTTACTTGGTTCGGAGTCGCGGTTGGCTCCTACTCCAAGGCTTACGGTCCTTGATCGTTTACTTTGGGCAATTCTATATTCGATAAAACTTTTACAAGATAATAGTACATATATAGAATTGGAAATTTAACTTAGCAACACTTTCGTAATTAATGTCTACCAACGCCCGAGGTGGATCGAATTTCAGAGCAGAGGATCGTCGTCGGTGCTGGAATCTCGAAGTCGAACTTTGTCGGGGTGCAGCGCTTGAGCGAAAGTGTCTGGAGAGTTAAGAGCAATGGATGTTGAAGCATTGGGGGTGAACCCCCTTTTATAGTACTCATACGGGCGCCTGTGTCGTTGGGGGCGCCTAACACATGGCCTTCCCTGCACGAACCCTTATCCGCAGGCTCGGTCAGCGCTTATCCATCTCCACTTGGGCGCCTGAGCTGATGGGGGAGCCCATGACCTCACGGGCGCCTGAGCTGAGTACGTCCAGAGGCTTCGTGGCTGTTTGCTTCGCTTTCTTCTGTTTTGCCTTTGCACTTAGGCGCCCGTATGCATCCGGGCGCCTAACCCCAGTAAGGTACCTCACTCTATTGAGGCACCTTAGCTGCAGAACACCAGTCCTTCGATTCATGCAACCAAGGTTAGTTCCAAAACAAAGAAACAAAATATGTTAGCCTTTATTTACAGCCTAGGCTGTCTTTGTTCTGACTTTGGGTCTCTCAAATGGAACCCTAGGACGAACCGACGCCCACTGTTCCCTCGACGGGGAATGCGTCCTCACCTACTCCTCTCAGGAGAGTTTACCTTTTGCCAACCGGCACCTCCGGTTGGACTTTTGCCCAATCCACCTGACCAGGTCTTCGTGCCCAACTTCCGATCAGGTCTTCTTGCCCAACTTCCGGTCAGGTCTTCGGTGCCCAGACCCCTTGCCAGGACTTCTTGCCCAGTCCTCGACCAGGACTTCTTTGCCCAGCCCTTTACCAAGACTTCTTGCCTAGTGTACCTAGGACTTTTCCTGCACACTCAGTAAACATGTTAGATCACATTTACATCTTAACTTCTGAACCCTTTGTCATTATCAAAACACATGTTTGACTCAGGTGCTACCTGCACCAACAAGTAGTGCCCGGTCGGGCATTCTCGGTCGGGTGCCCTGGGTCGAGCACCTCGGGCTGAGATCGATTGAAGGTAGCTAATCAGACGATCCCGGTCGGGATTACTCAGTCGGGTGAGCCAGGCCCAGACTATTCAGCCGGGCTGAGGTAAAAACACGGGTTATGCTCCCTCACGAGAAGGGAGTAACAAAGGTATTCGGGTCCTCCCGACCGTGCTCTTCCGATCGGGACCTCTTGGACGGGTGCGTCCAGTCAGGAATTCCCTGACCCAATGGCTTAAGCATCCTGCCAACCCCTCCATAAGATGCCTATCTTGCCTGATTTACCACCCTCACTCGGTTGGCCAAACATTGGTAGGTTTACAGCTACTCGGAAGGAAGAGCCTGAGTGACTGAGTGGCCGCATTACTCGAATGAGTTAGCTGTGATCAGACTGCCAACAGCTATATGATCTTCCCAAATCTTTCCATTATGAGGGAAGGATTTCTGACATAATCATGACCTGACAGAGCCGCAAAACATTAATGAGGGTCAGAGGAGACAAGTTGGACAGGTTGTCAGGCGGTTGTGGTAGTCTCACAGAGCAACTACGGCTGTCATTAGTCCAGCCTGCCAACTGACCAGCTCTTAATGAGACAGGACAGCTCTGACAAGACAGAGGGCTTCGCCTCCCCTATATAAACCCCTCTTGGGGCTCCAAAGGAGGGGTTCCTGCATTTCAAATCTTTTCTCCACCTTGTGCTCCTGTTTTTGGTCTAATCCGAGCCACTTTTGTCCAATTAGCATCCAAGCCCGACCTCGACCCCTGTGCTACTGCAAACCGGGTCATCTTGGTCAGACCGAGTTATTCGAACGAGAACCTTCTTCACTTGTCGACACGATCATATATATATATATATATATATATATATATATATATATATATATATATATATATATATATATATATTACCAACATCGGTCAGTTATTTGAGGAGCATTTTATATTTAACACAGATTCCTTGTTTAATTAATTAAAAGGATGACTTGACTCGAATAGACTTTTACATTCTAACTTGACTTGAAAATTTGTAGTGGGTCCCAACTAATTGAATTATTATATTTTAATTTTTTGTGGTGCGTTCGAACTGCGTAAGAACTGGGGTACATGCAGTTGACTGTGGCTAGAGACCACTTCGAACGACGACGAGAATATATTAATGTCAACGATGACAACGAAACAGAAGTTACGACTAATCATTAGGACAGACATTATATTAAAATTTTAAATTATATATATATATATATAATCATTAGGACAGACATTATATTAAAATTTTAAATTATATATATATATATATATATATATATATATACAAGATTTAATCAGACGGATGAACGTAGCAATAGCATATATGAAATATGTGCTTATTAAATGTAATTATTTAAATATTCATAAGTACTTAATTGTGAATTTAATTTTAATGTTCAAACCAGATTTTAATGGATCGTATCGAATATCCACATGTGCTCAATTATCGAGCTAGCGCTAGCTAACTATTATCATCCCAAATTAATTAAGAATAATATGATTTATTCCCCTGCATCATCAACTATTCTAGATGATGATTAGTCGGTGCAAGAAGTTATACGTTAAAGACTTGGACTTATAATAGATCAATTGAGTCGGGGATAGATATTGATTGATGATAACTGATCATGCATGTCTCAATCTAGTTAATATATATAGTTGCGAGCATAAAGAGAGAGAGACAAACATGAAGATGAGATGCTATAATCATATATATATATATATGAACCATAAGCAATGTGGAAAGATTAGCTAAACCAATTCAAAAGATGATGACAACAACTACGAGCAATATAATCTGACAAAATTGATTGGATCTAACGCGGTGGTAGTGATTATATATATAGCTAGTTTTAAAATTTTTGAATTAGTAAATATGCAAGGATGTATATAAGGTTTAATCATAAGTTTTGAATGAGCATTAATGAAAGACAATAGGAAGGAAGGAAGGAAGGATATATGGGTACTAATATTTCTAAATACTACTCAAACATGCATGTACTATTAAATGCTTCAGTGGATCAACTATTCTTGATGATGATTAATGTTTAAGATAAATTTCTTTAGTAATTTCTGTAACAATTTATTAAAAGGATTACTTGATTTGACTTCCATTTTTTTGTTAATTCTTATGTATTTGTATATTTGTTTAAGGGACTTTTGACTTGGTTCCCTTCGAATTGTCTATGTATCATATCAAGAGTTGTTTTATTGGGCCATAGTGAAAGCAAAAGTCAAAGACGTGCGTGCCGTTGAATTATTATAATCTTGCTGTTGTCGATTAGAATGAAGCATTTGCAGGTGTAGGATGCACTCAAGTCACCCCGGTAGCCCGTAGAAAATTCCACGGGGTAGAAACTGGACGCCAAGTGCGATCCTACTTGTCAAACTTGAGGACCAACAAGAATCTGCAGTCTATGCATGTATAAATTAATGAGGAGGCCAGGCATCGGCTAATCGATCATCTAATTAGAATTAAGCTATACATATATGCCTATGCATTATTCAGCTGCAACAGCAGCACTACTCGTCATGTCTCTGCTCCTACTCGTCTTTTTGGAGGTCGAGTGGTTCCAGTTCCAAACATCTTACATAATCACGAACCAATTCATGCAAATTAACGGTGATGGGCCATTGGAAATGAGACCTGCAGTGAGGTAGCTAAGCGCAACCTAACCAACTCTAATTATGTCTGCATCAGCAATAACAGCGACTGTGTCGACTCCTCAAATGGTCCTGGTTATCTCTGCAACTGTTCCAAGGGATACCAAGGCAATCCTTACGTCTCCAACGGAGACGGATGCCAAGGTCCGTTGTCTATACCAATCGATTTAATGATTCTAGCCGCTTTCAATTATGTTTTGCCTTTCTAAATGCGCCGATGGTTCCTCATACTGTAGTATTTGCCCTTCAATATATATATTTTAGACATCAATGAATGCAACCAACAATCAAATCCATGCTCAGATGGCATCGGTCAGAACCTTCCAGGTGGTTCTAGATGTGACTGCCGCCAAGGCACGCACTGAAACGCTTCCAATGGAACATGCATCGCTGATCAGAAACTTCCCATAGCAGTGTAGGCTTGGCCTATTACTCGCACGGCCAAGAGTTGTAAAAATTCTACTATCTCTCGGTGAGTAGATTTAGCCTCAGAGTTGTATACGCCTGACCAAGAGCTGTAAAAACTCTATACGTCTTGGTGAGTAGGTTTGGCTTCGGAGCTGTACACGCCCGGCCAAGAGCTGTAAAAACCCTACTGCCTCTCGGTAAGTAGGCTTGGCCTCGGAGCTTTACGCGCCCGGCTAAGAGCTGTAAAAACCCTACTACCTCTCGATGAGTAGGCTTGGCCTCGGAGCTGTACGCGTCCGGCCAAGAGCTGCAAAACCCTATTGTCTCTCGATGAGTAGGCTTGGCCTCGAACTTGTACACGCCCAGCCAAGAGATGCAAAATCCCACGGCCTTTTGGTGAGTAGACTTGGCCTAGGTGCTGCGCAGACCCAACCAGAAATTGAACAGTTGGGAGGGAGTAAGAAATCATTCAAAATATAAGTCCAGTGATGTTGACATTCAAAATTGAAACGATTACATACATATCCCGCACGAAAAAGCTTAAAAGAAGATAATGCAATGGTCAAGGAATGGCCGGGGAGCCCATACCCGAGTCAGGAAGGATTCTATGGAGCCTGCTCTTCAGGAAGAAGATCGTCCCAGACCCGCTGGACAGTTATAGTGCACAAGTCTGAACTTGGTTCTAGCAGCTGATCCTTCTCCAACTGGCTGATAGCGCCATCGAAGCCCTGTTTGAGGCGCTTCAATGCCTGCACGGCTACAACCTCGGCGTACTCCTCCGATTGCAAGAACTTCGCTTTGAACTCCGCCTCGGTCCGTGATATTTGTGCTGCGTAATCACTCTGCTGCTGGTGTACCTTGGCCTTGGCCTCCTCCTTGGTAGCCTTCAGCATCGCCACCTCTCGGAGTAGGCAGCCTGAGCCTCTTGCATCTCCTGGGTAGCAACAGCAACTTGGACCTTGGCCTGGGTAACTTGCTCATGGAGGTCGGCGGCATGGAAGCATAATAGCTCTAAGTCGTATTCTTTCATAGTCATCAGACACTCCCGTTCCGTATCCCGGTCCTCCAAGGTTTTCTTTGCAGATTCCAGGAGGTTGACTTGATCGGACAACTCCCTCATCCGGGCCTGGAGTTGTTCCCGCTCCTGGGATAGCTTCTGCAGTTCCTCTGTAAGGGTGTGGTTATTCTCGGATCCAAGGCATTCCCGGAGTCTATACCCATGCAGTGTATTCTTGGACGCTATTAGAGCGGTAAGATAATGCTCTATCTTCTCTCGGAGGGCTTCGCTGACCTCCAACTGCAGGAGGCCTGCCTCATGGGCCCGGCCAGCCTCCACCTCCACACCTGCACCTGCTGGAGAAGACCTTCAGTGACCCCCTCCTGAAACATAAAAAGCAACTGGTGGCTGCACAGTTAGAGGCAACCTACGAGGCAGGACAAAGACAGTTAGTAAAAGGCACTGAAATAAATAGGAAGCGCGCCAAAATATTCACCGTCAATAGAGACTGATGTAACATGCCCAAGTATTGTGCTGATCCAACTCCCCGATATGGTAGAACGGGAGAAGGAAGAATTCCCTCGGTAGGGGGCCCTGACTGACTGGGAACGTCTATTGGGTCGGGGACATCTTCTTCTGAACATGAAGCCCTCGGTGAATCCTCAGAAGTGATCCCCTCTATCCGGATGGATTGGGAACTGCTTGTCGCCTTCTTCTTCGCCATTGGGGCCTTCCGGTGGGAGCTGGGCAGGTCCTTGGGCGCCTCCGTGCCGCGTGGAGCAGCCGGAGGGTCGACTGGGGGAGCTGGGGCATCGATGACGGGAATAGTGGACTCAACGATGGAGGAGGAAGATCCTTCCCAAACTCTCAGAGACCGTGAAGCCGCATCCTCGGGGGCAGCAGAGCGCAACAATTCTGGAGATAGACCCTTCTTCAACCTCTTCAGGAGGCGATCCCTCCGGGATAGACGCTCCCGCCGTCTCTTCTCGGGCGTGTGGGTCTTTGAAGGTGCGATAGATGGAGGGGGTGCAACTTCACCCCCTGGGGCCTCGGTGATAGGAGCAGTTGAACCCCCTTCGAGGTACGTTGGCAACTCTGATGCTCCAATATCTCGGGGGGCCTCTGGGGCTGGTCGATCGGTGGAGGGTTCATCCACTCCCTCGCAACCCTCAATGGAGATTCCCGCAGGAGCAGAAGACGCTGAACCTAGGACCAACGCCTGTTCTTTGGCCTGGTCCCACTTCAGGAGTTGATTCATGACTCGGGAAAACAAGACATCTCCTGCAAAATAGAAACAAAAGGACATCAGTCAGCATTAACTAGGAAACGTACCAGACAAAAAATAACTTACGAAGGTTGGAGCTGAGGATCGTGATTTTCAGACTAAGCTCAGCCCGATAGAGGAGCTCCTCGCATTGCACCAGTTGGAGCCCATAGAATTCCATCCTAGCCAGGATACCCCTAGCTCTCTGCCCGCATCCTGCTGGAAGTTGCCGAGGTCTGGAATAGGAGGCAAATTCTCCGACCAGTGGATAGGACTGAAGGGACACTCGGGGAGCCGGATATAAAAGAATCGTTCCTTCCATCCCTTGTGGGAGGAGGGAAGACCCCCCCCAGAAACCTGTGGCCAGACCGGGCGGTAAAGCTAAATGCCCCTCGGGACCCAACTGGGATGAAAAAGAAATGGAAGAATTGGGGGGTCAGAGGAATGTCAAAAAGCTTGAAGAGGACAAGGGCTCTGCCCATTTGGGCGAAAGCATTCGGAGCCAGTTGTTGGAGCGGGATACCGAAGTAGGTGGCAACACTCATGTAAAAAGGGGGAATAGGGAAGCGAAGCCCTAGTTCTAATTGCCCTAGGAAGAAAGTATAAAAATCCTTACAGGTTGTTACAGGCAGTTGACCTGGGGCAGGGACCCTCACCTCCCAGTCTGTCGAGATACCGTATTTCTGGCAAGCGGCCTAGAGGGATTCCGACCTAACCCTAGAAGAGATGGTATCGTACCATTCTGCATGAAATCCTAGTTCTTTCAGGGAGCACTCATCGTCGCCTGGAGTTTTCTTTTTCTTCTCCATCGGACCAATTGGGATGGATTAGGGGCAAAAAGGATGGAAGGGGACTTACCCTCGTCAAAGGGATGCAGCGGCACGATGAATAGCTCAAGAAGGAGAACACTTGAAGGTAGATGGGGTAAGGAGGCGGTAGGGTGTCGTTGGACCCGCTTTTATAGGGATGAGCAGCACCCCTCTGAGCAATAGGAGAGCAGCACGTCAATGGTATTAATTGGCTATCCCGAGGAGCCGCTTGCCTTTACTGTCATCGCTTCGTATAGACCGTAGTGCGTATCAAGGAAATATTGCCACACAAAGGGGGAAGAAGCACGTGGCAATAGCACATCCGCTGAGCGACCGTGTCACCAGGGCAAGAACTAAAGTATTCGTGAAGGCCCTGAGATAGCCGTCTGAATGTCGCCGCAAAGTTTGCGAGAATATAGGACATATTTAAAAAATCACCCGGAGTCTTGGGGTGCACAAGCTATGTCATAGGGCCCCAAGAGCTGCCAGCGAAGCAGTAAAAAACGGAGAGACCACATAGGCCCAATTTCTTCATCACAATACTAGTCCGATCAGTCAGTCACACTTCCTTCGATCAGACTTGTTGGGAGGGACTTGTGGTGGGGTTGAATAGCCCGTGGCGGATACGTGGGATGAAGAAGCTACTCGGCACGACATGACAAGTCGGAGCGACCCTCCTTCCAAAACTCCCGGACCCCTCTTGGGATATATACGCCCGGGAGGAACAAGCCGCTCGAGATCACCCCGGGAAGTCGGGATCCGAGATCACCTTGAGAAAGCAGACCGCCCACGACCCCCTGGGCCAGAAGACCCCGAGATCACCTCGGGGGAGTGAAGCCCGAGCCACCTTCGACCTCAGATGACGGACCCCCTATTTATGGATCCCTGGATAATGATCACCAATAATTACGGGAGGATCAGGACCCGCAATCCACGGTCATTATCACACTCATCCCTACAACGGACTAGATTTAATGACTGCAAGGACCGTTACAAGGGAGATCCCGTAACCGAAGATAGGGGGAACGTGGCGAGGAGCATGGAGACACGTACTATCATCACCGCAGGTATAAAAGATACTCCAACCCCCCGGTAAGAGGTAGACGCTCTTTGTTGCTCTTACATTTTTCCTACTTACGACTCCTTTTCCTCATCGAGGCACTGACTTGAGCGTTGGAGTGGGCTCCGCCGGACAACCTCCGGCGTGTACCCCTAACGCTCGTGTTGATCTCGCAGGACGCGACGTTCCTCTCCTCCCTTCGGCATCCACGTGGGCTGAACTTCGATGACGGGCCATCGACGTCAATTTCTTCCGGAACATATATCATGTATTAACTCATCTTTACCATCAGAGAAAATGTCTTATGGAAGTCAACCCATGTGACCTCAAAATTTATATCAATTAAATCATCAAAATTTAATATGAAAAAATAATAACATAATGTGCACATGTATATATGTATGATGACCTTGCATGTGGTTGCAGTGGTGTAATCATTTTGTTACTGTGCGTTATGTGTCTCTATATAGTCTATCAAAGAAGAAAACTTGAAGAGATGAAATGAAAATATTTCAAACAATATGGGGGGGGGGGGGGGGGGGGGGGGCCATGAATTAGAGGAAAGGATGAAGTTAGAAAAAAGCTTCAACAAATTTAAAATATTTGGAAGCAAAGAATTAGAGAAGGCAACCAATTATTTTGATGACAAATATCATTGGGAGAGGAGGAAATGGAGTTGTGTACAAAGGAGTTTTGGAAAACCAAGATGTTGTTGCCCTAAAAAAACCTAAGATTATTAATGAGGACTTGAAGAAACAATTTGGAACAGAGACACTTATTTTATCAGATGTTAATCATGTCAACATAGTTAAGCTCTTGGGTTGTTGTTTGGAGATGGAGATGCCATTGTTGGTCTATGAGTTTGTCCAGAATGGAACATTATATCAATTAATTCATGAAAATGAGAACAGAGCTATAACTTTCTTAGATACTCGACTGCGGATTGCTTATGAATCTGCTGATGCTTTGGACTACTTGCACTCAAAAGTTTCACCTCAAATCATTCATGGAGATGTGAAATCATCTAATATACTTTTAGATGTGGATAACATTGCAAAAATTTCGGACTTTGGAGCTTCAAAGTTGATTCCCAAGGGAGAGGAACAATTTGCTACATTGTTGCAATTCACTCATGGTTATATTGATCCAGAGTGCCTAGTGACATATGAGTTGACCTATAAAAGTGATGTTTATAGCTTTGGTGTGGTTCTCTTGGAGCTATTTACAGGTAAGAAGGCTATTAAGTTTGAAGAATCTGAAGAACGAAGAAGTTTGGTGTCGACTTTTACTATGTTGGAGAATCAGAGTAGGGTTTCAGAGATCTTAGACAATCAAGTGAAATTGGAAGCTAATAGAGAATTTATTCACGAACTCACTAAACTTATCAAACAATGTTTAATGTTGAAGGGAGAGGATAGACCAACTATGAAGGAAGTGGCCGAGGAGCTAAATGAATTGAGAACTCTTAATCGACACCCGTTCATAGAACAACACAATGCTGAAGAAATGGAGAGCTTGCTCAGTGGGTTGCCAAATGACAATCGTGCTAATTTCGATACTACTTTCAATATAGAGAGCAGATTCATAGGACGGAGCAATATCCAAGATTGGTTGTAACATCAAGGAGACATGAGCTCAAGTTATGTTGCTACTTTATTTGTGTGTTTGTTCGCCTACTTATGTAATCCTCTTATGTGTTTTCATGTTGTCTAATTTTCTGAATAATTTAGTTTCGTGTGAGTTATTGTGTAGAATTATTTTCACTTGGAGCCACTCTCTTGAATGTAAAATTCTATTTAAAGTTATTTGTGTTGTCTTTGTAAAACAACATTGTTGATTCTCTTTGATTCTTCTTTGCTTGCTTTGTCATTTAAATTTTAAAATAAATTGGTTGATGTGAGCAAATATGTAGATTGATCTTTCAATTCACTTTTGCTTGGAGTTATCTCCTAACTTTTGAGTTTCACATAAATTATATTTAAAAAATCTGTCATACCTCACATCTCATATAGTTAATAACAATGCTTTCAAACTTCATTAGGCATTGAAACACTTTTAATATTTGTATTTCTTATATATTTATATTGAAGAATTAGAATCGGGTTTCAGAAATTTTTGATAATAAGTGAAATTGGATGCTAATATAGAATTTATTCAAGAACTTGCTATGCTTATTGAAGAGTGTTTAAAGTTAAAGGGAGAAGATAGACCAACTATGAAGGAAGTGTTAGATGTGTGCACAGTGAGAAAATGCATACGTTAAGAAGACGAAGAGGCGTCCTCTCTTCCTCCTCTAATAATGTACTGTTACTGCACATAATTACCGCTTCTCTTTATAAGGGATCGTCCAAGGAAATCAGAAAGGTGGCGAAGCAGAGTAGAACATTGAGGGATTTGGCTCGTGACTTTTGGAGATCTGTCTGATTCTATGATTGCCCTTTTGATAACAAGGAAGAATATCAAGATCTCCCATCAATCACTATAAATATTTACTATTTTGATCTTGTATTTCATGTCATAGATCTAACATTGGTATTGTTGGGACCGGGTGCATGTTGACATGGATACAGGTTCGTAATTTTAAAATTTAATTACGTGCAGCGGAAGGTTTAGCATAAATAATTTCTTAAATTATTTTAACCACGTATCTAGCATGCAACCTTAAGTTGTGGAGACATGATCATACATTTAAAATTTTACAGAAAGTAAACTAATTTACTTGATACCTCGCATAACTCGTAGAAAGGGACGAGATTCAACCGTAGCGTCCCTTGGAAGCTCCGCCTCTATTCCCGTCCACGCCGAGTTCTCTTCGGGATGACTTCGCAAAGCCACGAGTTTCGTGCCGACAAGAACTACTAGATTCTCCAAAGGCACGACAAGAATATCAAGAGAGGGCGATGGAAAACTAACCACCAAGTACCAGAATCAAGATTCCGGGGGAAGGAAGGAGTCGCGACCCGCTTCTTCTTCTTCTTCGGCACCTTCTTGGTGGAGATGGCTCACGGCAACCCTAGGAGGACCCTCTAGGGCCGGCGCCCACTAGAGGAGGGAGAGGGAGAGAAGGAGAGGAAGAGATGCTTGCTACTTGATCTCTTGATTGGAATTCAAGCCTTGCCTTGGTTCCTTTATATAGTAGTCTCTCCATCGCCAAGTCTCCCTTTTAACGGAATAAAATTTCATAAGAAATTTATCTCATAAATTTTTCTATGAATTATTCCGTTATGCCAAGTTTTATTATAACTAAATTTATAATAAAAACAAACATATCTCCCCTTTTATTATGGAATAAAATTTTACAAGAAATTTATTATATAAATTTTTTTATCATGGAAAAATCAATTCATAATTGATTTTATAAAATAAAATAAACCAATCCAAGGTTTATTTTAATTTCCATGAAAATAAATCTCTTTATATAAATTTTTTTATATAAATTTTTTTATATAAATTTATTTATCCATAATTTTATAAAACAAATCGCGCTTGATTTATTTTATAATTTAAACCAAATAATTTGGTTTCCCTCCATGTTGTGGCCGGCCAAACCAAAGAGGGTGGGGACCCTCTTTGGCCGGCCAAACCAAGCCGTCTCCTCGCGAATTAAACTCATTTAATTCGTCCAATAAGCCTTCAAAAGACTTAGCCATTTTAAGCTTCCGATGCATTTCTGATAAATTCAGATTCGACTTATTTCTCTTGATCAGAAAATCCAATTTTTAACTTGTTTTAAATCCCTCGGATTACTCGTAGTGCGTGTGACTAAATAGGCTTTCGATTTATGTTGGTCGTCTATAATTAACCAATTATAGAACGATCATGAGTGGCACCTAGTAGTACATCATGATCCCCAATTAATCGAAAAATCAACGGTTGACCTCATAAATAATTCTGAAACCCTTCAGCAGCTATAATGAATCGTGCCTCATTCCCTTCACCATCTTATACCCACTTGGTTCAGGACACGGTCTATGTGTGTCAGTCCCCACTAGGCTGACTACGTCACACCTAGCCCAAGTAATATCTTTCTCGTGCAACGGATTCTAGTTACTCTCATGTTTCTGAGAGATTCATACTCTGAACATGTGATGCTCTGGCCAGAGGCTTCGAGTAACAATCCGACGATAGGTCTTGGGTATACATCTCCTTGCAAGGAGTGGTGAATCCTTTGTAGGCTGTTCAAACATCTTCGGGCACTTCGGCTTATACCCAACCATCCTGGGTCCACACCTCCTTAGAGATGCTTGCTTAAGATGTCAAAGTATAAGTCTCCATGACCAAGATGACTTGAACACCGCAAGTCAAAGGAACATCGCACTTAAGCTGCAGTGTAAGAACTTCATTGACATATCTATATGTAGATTACCATATGAAGTTTTACAGCTAGTCACTCCAATGAACTAGTTCCCTTAACTAGCATTCATGTTTATCTCTGGACATCCCAATGTCACCAGCCAATGAGAATCAGCTGATTAGAGAATAACCCATGCTAGTCTCAACAGAATTGATAGTGTCCGTATTTATCAATTCGTCGACTAGGGATAATTTCAATACTTCACAATGGCACATGTTGAGATAATCACTAGTTGTGAATTCATCACAAATTCTCTCATGCTGTGAATTGTATTGCGGACATTCAGTAAATGAGTTTAAGATCTCAATCAAATACATGAACATGTATACTCAAATAGTGAATATTCATTTATTAAAGTAAATGATTACAATCATAAGGCGATTGCCTTAGGACACGTATCTCACAATACTAACAGGTATCAAGTGCATTAGATTATAAGAGCATGAAAATTACCTTTGTGTTGAAATTCCTTTGTGATGAATATCCTGCACCTCTTAGACCCCGTTCACTCTGTTTAATAGGTGAAATCCTGATGAGTTGTGATCAAAGGCAGTTATTAAGACCCAATCGCAGCAATTACCTCCCACAGAGTTTGTCTCCGTCGTGTTCTACTATCACCGGGAGAGATCGTGACATAGTCGAGATCTGCTACCATTGCTCGGCGATGAAAGAGACTAGTTTGCCGTGAGGACTGAGACTGAGTCGCGATTATGGATGGCGACTGAATCGCAACGCGGGACTACTATTGATGGACGGCAAAAGAAGAGGCGTGAGTTGAAGCGGCGGAGAAGGTGAAACGACCAAGAAAAAAAAAGGGAACCTTAATTTTTATTAGAGCAACGATACGCTCAAGGAAAAAATTTAAGAAAAACCTCAAAGAATGATGTCACGCCCCGAGGGGCCGCATGTCCGACGAAAATCAAATAACACCTCCCTTGTACGATAGACAATCTGAATCCATTGTACATATATAATCTGGCCTCCATGGCCTCCACACACAACTCATCCAACAAGATAGTAAATAAATAGTGAATAAAGATAAATAAATATCTATCGCAAAAATCAAACTCCATAATGCCCTCCGAACAGATCGACAACACAAATACATAAAAAAAAACATAACATGTGCGACAAGTCTACTAACATATATAAATTGAGAAATACATCCCAACCATAACCAAAAGAAAATTTAGATAACGAAACCACTACGAGATCAACGGGATCAGCTACTGGGCTCTCCTGGCGGCATCATCCTGAAAAGGAAAAAACAAGCAAACGATTATGAGTCCAGGGGGACTCCACGGATATATAAATAGATAGATATGCATGGCGGTAAAAAGATTACATAATAGCAATATAGAAGCAAGCATATACAGTCTCAAAAGGGAAAATCAGAATATATGATGGTACACTACATGCAAAATATACCCATATCAAACTCATCTACAGGGTATGATGGTCACAAATCTCTGAACCTGAATGGTCACCAAACCATGAACAAATAAAATCCCTCCTGTATGTACATGTCATCCAAATGCAGCAAACATAGCTCAAACACGTGTAACAAATACAAACTATGCGATCTTGCATATGATGCAAGGACATGGTAACCCCTGACGCCAGTCATCCACCGTCACCGGTCATGGGTCAGGTTGAGTGGGTAGGGCTATGACAACTGTACGCACTCTGTCATCATTGCTCCTAAGTGATTAAGTGGCCAAGATGCTGGCGGAGGTCACACCCGTCCTACCCCAAATCATATGGGGGAGCACCGCTCTCATCTCCTCGTATCATGGGAAAGAGGAGGGATCCCTATCTGCTACCACGCTGCGGGAACCACTACCCATGAGCGGTCGAGCGGAGCCTTGACAGGGCAACTGCACACACCCTCCTGATAGTTTCACTAACCCTTGAGTGGCAGTGTGTGCATATCTTGATATGACTGACGCCCCGTCTCAACCACAAGGGAGTTCAGAGATCGCCAGTTATGCAATAATACAAAGATGGTGCATGATGTTAACACCCATCAAGTAACCTCAAATGATATGCATAGGTCTGAAGCATAAATCATGATATACAAAAAACCTACTAGGCATGCAATAATGCTAGGTGTCGATAAGCATATGTACTTTCTAGAATCAGAGTATTCAAGCATAGAGACTGTATAGAAAATAAATTCGAGCATGTCAAAGGGTCAAGCAGTAAGTACCAAGCAGGATAATTAAAGGCAGATAAAGATAAATCCTACTACTATCCATACAAGAAACCATGCATAGAAATCTGAAATATCTACAGAGATAAGTCAGAAGGTACTCGTCTCCAATGTAGTGCGTAACTTGCAGAATCCTCCACAAACAATCAATGCCCTATAACATAAACATAATTATTTAGCTAAATCAACTGCTATACCGTATCAACAGTAATCCTAATTATCATAATTACTTAATTAATCTAAATTAAGTGGTTACTATCTTAGTAACTAAATCATCATGGTTAGCCTAAGGCTAATCCAAACCGAGCTCACTATTACCAACCCACATGGCTTCTTTGGTTCACGATAAGGAGGTAACCCAAACCCAATCCAACACTGCCATCATTCAAAAACAGTGGTCGGACTAATCCCCATATCAATGAAAAATCATCCTAAGGGAAACCAAACACCAATAAGGATCTACCACATCAAAGACTGGAACCTACTGTTTGAGTCCACGACAACAATTGGAAGAGAGGAAACATATATTATTTATACAAACTATATTTGATTTATCCTTCAAGCATATCATGTTGGTGCAAGATGCATCAGTGATGTCTTCCTCTAGTGTTTCGATGTTTAACAATATACTTAAGTTAGTAATATATGTTAGACAAGGTACGGGTTAGTCAAAGTGATCAAGGGTTAAACCAAATAGGACCTTATGTTTGGTAGGGTAAACCTAGGGTTGATCAGGTTGACAAAAGGGTTAGCCAAACATGATCTGATGTTTGGCAAAGTGAACCAAAACTCAGGGTTGGTCAGTTTGACCAAGGGATCAAACCAAACCGGACTTGAGGTTTGAAATTACATTTATCTGAAAAATGGAGGAAGTCTAGTCAGAATGATGATGACTAGCAAAGAAGTGATTCTGATTGAAGAAATCCTGGTGAGTGAAGCCGGCTCCTAGCAAGGGAAGCTAGGTTGGACTAAGTCCTGGTGAGTGAAGCTGAGCACTAAATCCTGGTGAGTGAAGCTAGTCTTAGCGAGTCAAGCTAGGTTGGACTAAGTCCTGGTGAGTGAAGTTGAGCACTAAATCTTAGTGAGTGAAGTTGGGTCCTAGCAAGTGAAGCTAGGTTGGACTAAGTCCTAGTGAGTGAAGCTGGGCACGAAGTCTTGGTCCGGGAGACTGAGCACTAAGTCCTGGTCGGGGATCGAGCAACGGAGTCTTTGCCGAGAGAGAGTTGTCGGACAGAAGTAGAGACGGGTCGAGGTCGGACGTCTCGAGATTCGAGTTCTCGGAGGTCGAGCAAAAGTCCAGCCAGAAATCCCGATTGGCAAAAGCTTTAGTCGAGCGGGGATCGCGAACAGAAGAAGAGATGGGTCGAGGTTGGACATCTCGAGATTCGGGTTCTCGGAGGCTAAGCGATAGTCCAATCGAAAGTTTCGGTTGGCAAACGCAACTTGTCCAGTGTGGAGTAGGTGAGGACGCGTTCCCCGGGAAAGGGAACATTAGGCGTCTGTTCGACCTTCGGTTTTGAGTGAAATCCAAAGTCAGAACCAATCTTTAAGGCTAAGATTATTTGCATATTTTTCTTGTGTTTGTTGTCTTGCAGGTACCTAGAGTTGGAGGCAAGATAGGAAAGCAAACGCAGGAGAAAAAGCTGTCTGGGAAAGACATCCAGGGCGCCTATGTTGATACAGGCGCCCCAGGCTTCAGGGCGCCCTCAAGGATCAGACGCCTTACATCCCAGGTGCCTAGGAAGGTCCAGGGCACCTAGGATGGCCAGTTTTATCCCTGCACGAAGTTTGCGATTGCGGATCAAGTTTGACTGTATATGAGGCATCTCAGAGGTCTCTAGGGCGCCCGGGACACTACTATAAAAGAGGCTTCGACCCCTCAACTCAGAACATCAATTTTCACATCCGACTAAGCATTTTCTGCAAAGCAAAAGCGCTCAAGTTGAAGTTTTGCGACCAAGGAGTCTCCAGGAAGAAGCGTGTGGCGCTTCGGACTTCCAGAGTTGATCGAGTTTTTGGTTTGCGTTTTATTTACAAGTTGTATTTCGATTTACTTATTATTTGCTTGTAATCCGAATTGTAAGATGGGTATTCTTCGCCTCCGAAAATTCCAGAAAGGAGACCATTAGTGGAATTCGAGGATTGGGTTGTAGTTGTGAGAGTTTCTTAGGTTAATTCGGGAATTAACCTAATAATTTAATTTTGATAATTAAGTCAAGAAAGAACTTATTGTTATTTACAATTTGGTTAATTAGATATTGTAATTAGGACATATCCTAATTATGTTTCTATGTAGTTTAGCTAAGTATTTAATTTTATAAATAGCTAAACTATAACCTTGATACAGGACCTTGATGTTGGTCTCGTTCGATTGATCGTGAAAAGTCCTCGTTTACGGAATTCTACAATTAAAAGGCGGGTACTTCTCCTTTGTACTCGAGTAGTTTCTTTTACCTTTAAAGCATGGCTATTTTATGTCTAGTAAGTTACTTGACCTTATTCTTTACTGTTTGTTATTTTAACATCGCCGTTGATACTTATTCTTCGTTGATCTTCGAGTTTTCAAAAATTCATTTCTGTACAGTCCTCTATTGGTTTTCTGTTCTGTAAAGTGCCGCTTGTACGCGAGTACTTAGAAGTCCATTAAACACAGATATGTTTATTTGGCATTAGAAATATCCTACCTAGTAGTGTAGGTGCATAACCGTTGGTTTTCGATTTCTGGTTTGTGTAATGATGCATCGTTGTTACTTGATGGATTTTGTTGCATTGTTGTTTCTCCGGTTGTTCGTGCATCTTGTAGCATGCACCATATCTGCACGTTGCATACTAACGACTATTGGGCTTCCATATGGTTAAGCCGTCGTTAGTCATTTTGTTGCTCGATTCACTCAACCACTTGTTGTCGTGGTAGTTGCTAGAGTGCGAGCATCTGTCCTGTTATGCCACACATGTTGTAGCTATAGGCAAACAGTGACACCCTCACCGTTGTTTTCGAGGGATATTAGAGTTGTTGGTGGCTCACCCTCACCATTGTTTTCGAGGGATATTAGAGCTGTTGGTGGCTCCCCCTATGTATCGAGGTTTTTGGAGTAGTTGGCTCCCCAGCATCCTGTCCACTCAACCACACCTTTGTGGTATTCGTTGGAGTGCATACAGTTGTCACAACCCTACCCACTCGGTCACACAGATGAGATGTGTTGGCGGCTTGACTGGCGTCAGGGGTGACACATGTCATTGCATCATGTGCATACGTATTTCGTTTATGCATTTTCCTGTGATTGTTGCATTTATATGAGTTATGGTTGTTGCACTTGATTGACATGCATGTATATCTTGGTTTTATTATTGTTGTGTTGTTTTATACATGCTTAGTTGTTATTCAGATTTTATACCATGTCATTTTACATATGTTATGCATGATTAGGTATTCTTATATTTCTTATGGACTGTACTCTATTGATTCTCTACTTAATTATCCTTTAATATGTCATGCTTATTGTCTACTCATATACCCGCAGAGTCCGCCCAAACTCACCACCCCTGCTTTCTCTTTTTGTTTCAGATAGCAGGTAGTCATATTTCTTGGAGCCAGGAGAGGATCCAGTCGCCAGTCCCCGGAGTTGAGTTATTTTCCGCATTTGGTTTAGTTGTTTTCATTTCGATATTGTGTGAGTTTTTCGCATTTCATTTGTTTATCAGTTATTAGACTGATTTTGTTATTATTATTACAGAGACATTTGAGTTCTCGTTGGTTGTGATTTTCTTTTATGTTTAAGGTGGCTAAGTCACCCAATGAATACCAAGCCTCTTGGTATTCCTTGAGACTCTTAATATTCTATTCATCTAATGAATAGAATGTATCTTAGCCTTCCTCTTAAATAATATTTATTAAACCCTTTAATGAATATTATCCATAATTTAAGTGGTTGAGTCTAATCTAGATGAGTCTAACTCAAACTAGACTCAATCCCATAATCTAATTGGATTCACTTGAGTCTAACTCAATTAATCCAATTCGAATCAAATCTTAGTCAAATCAAGATCAATTAATCTCCGAAGCATCGACCTTAGTGTGTGACCCAATAGATTCTCGTAACGTTGGCAATATGTCTAAACCACTTTAGACACATAAATAATGAGCGGCATCTAGCAATGCATCATTGCTACCCAAGTAACAAGAAAAGTCGAGATCCAACTAAACCTCCGTAACTATGATAATGCATGACCTTGTCCTTCTATCCTCGATATCTAGATTGACCAATGAGGCATAGACAGTATCATCCTCAGTCAATCTTGTGTTTCTTGATCCCCGAGTAGACTCACTCAAACAAATAAACTCAATATCTCATATTGACTCATTTGAGCATGACCATGCGTTTTAGTAGTCCTACTCGATCAAGGGACCCACAGATATCACTCCCGTCATATGGGAGGGATAGATCCCATCTACATCAGTCACATCCCTCCGCATAATTCATTATATACCCAGTGATCGCCTTTATAGTCCACCCTGTTACGGGTGACATTTAACGATACCAAAGTACATAACTCCTTATGTAGGGAACCGTAGTGACTTCAGGTGTAAAGACTATTCATATCAATAGTCATATGAGAAAGTTTATGGCACTCATATGACAATCTATAAAACTTTCTCATGGCGGGTCAATTCAGTATACATTCTCCAATGTATACCCATGTGTCAACTTGATATCACATATCCATGACTTGTGAGCTCAAGTCATCAGTTGACCTACATGCTAGTCTCCATGCATTAATATTGTCCTTGTCCTTGAATATTAATACTTGATTAGGAATGGTTTAGAGTAGTGTTCTCTACATCATCTCACTATCGATTCAAGCAATTGATATGATGTAGATAAGAACCTACTACCCAAGGATATTATTATACTTAGTTATTTGGCACAAATACAAAGTAAGTATAATAACCAATCATGTCTTTATTAATTATAGAATATGATACATAATGTCCCTAGTCAATCATCACATAATTGGTTCTAGGCTCCTACTAACATATCCATCAGTTTGATTTGTAAAAAAATTGATTTGTTTAATTTTAATAAATTTGATTTGGTTGATTCTATTTCAACTGAATGATCTCTGCTATCTTTAAATATGTTGACCCACCATTTCGAATCGACTTATTCCTTTGAATAATAGAAATAAGTTTGAGATGAAAGTAAATTTTCTCTTGTTAAGATGATATTATCCTACTTAGATCCGTATGCAAAATTGATTAATCATTGTCTTTCAAAACTTAAAATAGAAGCCCTCTAAAATTATAATTATTAGTCATGATAAACTTCATAGCCTTAGAACTTTTTAGTGAGGAAAGGCAGAAGCATTCAAGACATAAACTTACAACTCAAGTATTGAATAAGTTGAGCTAAAAGAGTAGCTTCCTTCATAGGATAAGGATTTCTTTCAAAAGACTTAAGAGTCATATTATTATTATTATTATTTAAATTAATCAATTGTTAATTGATTGTTTCATAGCTTTCATCGGCTTCTCCACACATTAATCCATCTGATCTGCTTTAATTTTTTAATTTGATGTGTGGCAGAAGCTCCAGATTGGACAAAACAAGAGGCTACAGCATTAATTTTACTTTTGTAAATGAAATAGGAAAAGAAAGAAGGAAAAGAATTTTGCTATAACAAAACTAAACTAAAGACGTCTAGGATTTAATTAAGTGTCTTGCAAGCCTTCAATTCAATTCTAAAGAAACTTTTTTACTTTAGTAAAAGAAAATATAAAAAAAGAAATTAAATACGTAAACTAAATTTAGTGACATGCATGGATTTTAGTTTGTCACAAGCATTAATTTATGTGGATTGCAGCTTGCGTGAGATGTAGATTAAGGATATTATTTATGTATGTTGCGGCGGGATAAAGCATAAAGCATGATGTTTATTCTACTCGATATATGAGCAAAAGATCAATTAATACTTTGCTTTGCTTGTGGCGATGGCAAATGAAAGATGCTGATGATGCATGGTAAGAAATTAAGTTTGCTAGCTTCACGATGGTGGTGTAGTACATATATATCAAAACTAACTACTTTGGTTCGCTACCAGTACTCTCATCTCCACCATTGCATAAACTCATTCACTAGCAAAGAAAATAAGAGCTAGCTAGGTTGAAGAAGTTATGGTTGTGTTTCGCGAATTGAAGCATCTATTGCTGCAGGTGCTACCATCGCCTGTCATGAGGGCACAAGGTCGCTTGCTGTGTATCCAAAACCACTTGGCCATGGTTTGTGATAGCCTTTGGGCTATCAATTCAATGATCGTGATCCCTGAGATGAGAATGATGTATAACAATATTGACAAACATTATACGATGTTCGATCGACGACAAGAGTTTGATGTGCCTGCAGAATTTGAAGATTGGAGGATAGATGTGGCTGTAGCAGTTATAGATGTGGGAGAGTTGCTCAGTCGAATCATGGATTGGGAAGCAGCAAGTTTGCATCGTTCCATTGCGGGCAACACCCAACAGATGCACTTTCGTCATGTTATTCTAGCGGAGCTGAAAGAGATGTTGTGCCACTGAAATTCCCTTGTGCTGAGAGGTTCTGCAATGGGTCTTCGAAGGGACCCCATGAAGTCTATGAACCCACTCCAAGAAGACTTCTCAATTGTCCTAAAAAATGAGGCGGTGGGAAGAGAGGAAGATTTAGAGAAACTCATTGCGATCTTCGAACAACAACTAGTATCATCCAACAACAATGGCGATGATAACAACCCGTTCGTAATTGTCATAGATGGCGAACAAGGGGTTGGGAAGATGACCTTGGCGCATATGATCTACGGCCATACTTGGGTTCGCCAACAATTTCATCATCGCATTTGGGTGGATCTACCTCTCGTTTCGATGTTCAAGATGATTAATATAATTGGAAACGAATTTGTGTGGTCTATAAACAAGCTGGAAGAATATTTTTATTGTGATAGTCAGAAATTACAGCTAGACCTGCCGCTAGCAACCATGTGGGAATATATTAATGAACAACTCTGTGGTAGTAGATACTTGTTGGTGATTCATTGTGAAGATTTGGTTAGTTTGATGCAACCTACAGAGTGGAATGAATTGAAGAACATTTGTTATGTGTGGGCGGGTCAGGGAGTATAGTCTTGATCGTCTACAAATCATCTGTAACTGATATTCAGGGTTTTCTAAATGGGGTGAAGGATATTACAACATACCGCTTGAATCCCTTATCGGAGGATGCATGGGTGGAATTATTCAAGAGACACAGAGCAACGACCATCCCCCCATCGGAGCTCATTCCATACTTTCCTAATCAAACTTGTGGGGCAAAAGTTTTTGGATCATTAAGCCATAATATTATTCTGTCAACATTTAAATATATTTTTATGCTCAGTAACTTTCCATTTGTCTTCATACGATGACTCCAATACAATCACCTACTTTATGTTGATGCTCATGCTCCTATTGCCATGGTTGCTGTCATCATCTCATACATGTTGACAGCTGAATACCTTGTATCAACTGAAGGCCTTGAACCAGGTTTGATTCAACGCTATGAAAATTTTTTTAGTTATATATATCAATCTTTTTCATGGATATCATCAAAATGGCAGTTTCCAAGGATGGTCCACTTGCATAGGAAGGTTCCCGAAGATTCAACTGCTATTCCAAGCTCCCGTCGCTATTTGTGTTTGAAAATTAATCCTAGAGCGATGTTGTTTCGACTGCCGACCATGCCATTTGAGGTGAGCAATAAGCTGATAGCATTGATTTTACAAGAAGATAAGGAAACGACACAAGAAGATGTTGAGGAAATAACACTTCAAGCATACAAAAAAAGGCGCATAAAAGCAGCAACTGCAATATCAAAGTTCCTTGAGAAGATGTTGGTAAGACTCGCACATTTACGTATATTAGTTGTAGAAACTAGTATGATCCAAAGTCTACCCAATGAAGTTAGCAAGTTGGTTAACTTGAGATACCTCCACCTTTCAAAGCTTAAGATGGAATTACTTCCAAAATCACTTTTTGACCTACTTAATTTGAGAATTTTAAGTTTGTTTCGCTGCGATAAGCTTCAAAGATTATCAGAAAGAATCCATGAGCTTAAGATGTTGCAGATTTTGAAACTAGTTTATTGCATCAAACTTCAACGGTTACCAAAATCTATAACAAGACTGGAAAACTTACAAGTGCTTGATGTGGAAGGTTGTTGTTTTCTGAGCAAGCTACCAGAGGATTTGGTCAAATTTAAATCACTGAGAATCCTGAACATCGCAAGTTGTGCATCCTTGTCTCAAATCCCCAGTGGGATCGAGCAATCAATTGGCCTTCGTGAGTTGTCAGGAATATTTGTCGATGCCGATGGACGTTTTGGGCTGTCAAAGTTGCAAGCTTTAACAAATCTTCAGGTAATAAGATTACGAAACCTAGAACGAGCAGAGGAGACTCAAATTGAAATGCTGATGGGCCAACAAAGCCTTCGGAACTTGTCTTTGCATTGGGGTGGTGAAGATTCAAATGAGAATAGTTCTGAATCAGCTACACCACTACAGATACTTGAAGCTCTCCGACCTAATGTGCATTTGGAAAAGCTAGAGATCATTTCTTACAAGGAAGTGGAATTCCCTACTTGGATGAGTAAACAACAACTTACTCGTTTCGATTCTTTAATTGAGGTAAGACTCATCAATCTCAAGAGGTGTGCTACGCTACCATCACTCGGTCAACTTCCTTATTTGAAGGAGCTTGAGATAAGTGGCATGGATTCAATAAAACACATAGATGATTCATTTTTCGGTGATGGTGACATAATATTTTCTATGTTGAGAGAGCTCACTTTCTCAAAAATGCTTGCGCTAGAGAAATGGTCTATGCCGGAAAGAAAATATGTTCATTTTTTCCCAAATCTTAGACAATTGACATTGATTCAGTGTCCAAAACTCAAGGAAATAAATCTGTTTGCAGAACAACCTGGATATCACTTAAGCATCAGAGTGTGGTTGAACAGTAAGATAATATGGTCCGTTAAATTTTACAGTTGGGACAACCTCCGATACATTAGCATAATAGAGATAGTTGGGTGCCACGAACTAAAGTGTCTGCCACAAGGTATGCAAAGAATGGAAAATCTGCATGACATGACAATTAACAGTTGCAACAATTTGGTCACTTTAGTAGCATTGGATTCACTTCAACAATTGAAGATATATGCTTGCCCAGTGCTAGCATTCAACTTAGAAGCATTTATAAGACTTAGACGGCTTACAATCAAAGGTTGCCCAAAGATGCAAATGTGAGTGTGATTTTCATCTCCCAGTAGATTTTATTTAATTACTCCTATGCTTCTATTCGTATAGACGATAATTGATGGATTAATTATTACTTCACTCAGAAGAATAATTATTTATTCTCTTCTCCCTTATTTGTCCTACCTATTTGATGTTATTTACTGTTACTGTATATATAAACTTGTTACTTAGATAATTCAACAAAAATTAACTAACTTGTATATGATTAATAAGTAATATAATGTTTTGCCATCAAAACTTAACAGTAATATGGAAGATTGATCCACTTAATTGCCATTTGCTTAGTCGTTGGAAGTAGAAATAAAAATAAATATGGAAAATTATGAAATTTATTTGTTCTTGTATTTATTGTACTTGGATGTTTGACTATTAAAGTGTGGTGCAAAAGTTGAAAACTAAATCAAGATTCATATCCTCAATTTAATGTTATCCAAGCAAATTATAATTGCTTATCATTTCAGTTATCATGATGTCTGGAAGAAAAAAGACGAGCAACGACGACGGGCGAAAGAAGAAGAGATACGACTACGACAATGGGTAGAAGAAGAAGAAGAGAAACGACAGCGAGCAGAAGAAGAAGAAGATGGCAATGGAGAAGAAGAAGAAGATGGCAATGGAAGTAGTTCTCTTCACCAAATTGAATGATTCGTTGGACATATGGCAAGCAATAGTCGACTTTGATAGTGGCGGCATAATTAGTAGAATTGAAGATCCTAAGTGACGTTGATATGCTTGTTTGAATAATATCTAACTTCTTGGCGTGCTTTAATATGGTTAATCATCTAGTTAGTCCATTTTTTTTTCTGAAATTAATGTCTACTGTTTATTGTGAAACCTTTTATTTGTCTTACATTATTAATTAGATACAAGTTTAGCTTGTGAACTTTCTCACGATTGAGATACTTTTCGGATGAATTTATACTCACATAATCAAATTGATTAACTAATGTCTATCAACTTAGACAGTTGTTTGATTTGTTGGATCGATATTTTAAGATTAATTGATATTATCATAAATAATTTATTTATTTATTTAATTGATAAATAATATATTAAAGTTAGACCAAGAACTATTCCTTTTAACAATAAGTTCATCTTTCCTTTTTTTTTGTATTTTATTAGTTCTCTTGATTTTATAAATATTTTTAAATATTAATTTAATCTAATATATTAAGAAGTGATTTTTTTAACATAAATTGATATTTTTTAAAAAAAAATAATTAATTGTTTGCTATAGTAGTCCACTTTATTGGGTACAAAATTAGTCAACTAGATACCATATTATACCATATTAGTGACAAAAATAAAATTAGTAGTAATTTTGAAAATAATTAAGATATATGTGATTTGATAATTATTAAATTAAATTATCTATTAAAATCTTCAAATTATATTATCTAAGATGGAATCAAATAAATTAAATTATATTATATTGTTCATATTTTAATTATATAATTATTTAATAATTGTATAACAAGATTATGTATGATTATTTAAACCAAAACTTATGCTCTTATGGTGTAGTACAGATGATGGACGTATGATATTTCTGATCTAATAGTTAGGGGTTAATCTTAGGAGATGATGACCTATATTTTTTATCTTTATTTTCCGCGGGGCTGGCTGATTTTAAGGGAACTGTTAAGATAGCGAATCTAAATTATAAATTTAAAATTTAATACTACCTTATATAAATAATATTTTATTTTTTTAGACTTATTTATTTTTTATTTTAAACTTTAATCTATCACTAACACTCGTATAATAACCTTCTAATAAATGCTACTTTTAAAGCACGCCTAAGCCCTAATCTATCATCATTCCTCTCCTGCGATCGACGCGCGCCGTTGCTCGACCCGTTCCCGAAATTTCAAAATCTCCCGGAGGTTCGTCTCAGTCCTCCCCCTCTCTACAGTCCATACGGCGCACAACCACATAGTTTCTTCTTGGCGTTTGTTCGTGCACCGGCAGCCGGACTGGCCTCTCTTCTCCTCTGCGCTCTCTTCTCAGCGATAGCAGCAAGTGTTGTGAGCCTGTGACTGCTGTCTTCTCCTGTTTCACTTTGGTATAATTCTTTTCACTATAGTTTGCAATCTATATTTTGGATTTTTGGTCGTTGATTCAATGGATTCCACAAAAGGGGCGATACGCCGCCCAGCGCCCGAAGCCGAAGCAGACGAGGGAGGTAATCGGAGAACAGTTAGGACAGTTGGGCCGGACTTTGACCGGCGCCTGGAGAGAGAGAGAGGAGGGAGAGAGATTATGTTGTGATTTATCAATGGATGTCAATTTGATTTTGGAATTGCGCAAGTTCATGTTCGTTTGGATAACTGAGTCACGCCTTCGTTTGAACAAACTTCAAAGCTTAGGAAAATTTCTGTCTGTCTCTCTCTTTTTCCTTGTTATTGCTTTTTTTTTAAAGTTGCTAAAGAAAAAAACGTGCCATGAATAAATTAAGAGCTAAATATGTTAGGTAAATTGAATCGATTGGATTTCATATATTTCGGGTTCTTGTATTGCTATAGTTCAAATGTATTAAAATTTGAATTCATTTTCTAAAAAATAATAATTATTGTACATCTATACGACCTCCACTTTGTACTTATACAACACGACGCTGTAGGACTTGACTTAATGCACCCAGGGTTTTAAACTCATTTAAAATATTGTTCAAAAGATTAAATTTGTCTAAGTCATGAAAAAAATTTTAACTTGTCAAATTTCTACAAATAGTTAGGGAGTTTCTAGAATAGTTGCTTTGATTTTTAGACAAATCAATTAGAGTTTTTATTAAGTCATTATTATTTTACTAGGAATAAGTGTTATTGGCAGTTTAAAAAAAACCATAAAATTCCATATATACAATGGTTTTTGGATTAATGAAATTTTCCTTTATTCTCTTAGTGAGATTTGCTCTTATCAGTGAGGTTCATATTCATCCATTTGGCTATATCAAGGAGTATGATGAGTGAAACATTTCATCCCAATTTATGTTCTTTGGATTGGTCCCGAAATTACAACTTATGTTGAATGGCATGTGAATCAACTTATCTTAACCAAACAACAATAAGTTGGCTTATATCTTATTCTTTGTTATTATCAGGTCTTCCTGTCATGTGTAGATGGATATGGACATTCAGGGAGTTGAAAATGAAGCCTTTGGTTTCCTTGTGATTTGTGAAATAGGGGGCAGAAGCTGTAAGCACTAGTGCACTTTGTGCATTGGATTTTTGTGTTTATATAATATCTGATGCTTCTTAGTGCTTTTCAGAGGGTGTTCAAGTCAACTTTTGTGGGTCGTTTGTCAATTGTGAAACAACGTTTCTCCAAGAAATATAGACATCCCTTACTTGATTCAAAGTTGACAGTGAAGCGCTTGAACATGGTTTGTTTACTTACACACATCCTTTATTATCCTGAATGTCTTCAATTAACTGAGGTAGTTATTTAGTGTAGTTTCTAAGATCTAAGCTATCAAAAATTAACGACTTTAAGTATTTTTAATTTTTTTGGGGGCAATATTGATCATAACTGGTCTGCTGATCTACTTAGATTTATCCAATTTTGGTATTCTGATCTCCAGTATTTTATACTGTCGATCCAATTCTGCATACTCTGACATTTGAATGCGTGGATGGGTTCTCTGTGAAGGAGATCCTATTAGATTTTGGATCAAATGGTATTGTTGAAGAACAACTAAACGATATTGCCATACAGATAGGAACTGCAATGGGGAAAATGCATGATGGGGGTCTTATCCATGGTGATTTGACCACTTCAAATATGATTATTAGGAGAGAGACTAATCAGTTGGTAAGCCTTAAACAATTCATGTTGCATTTATTTTTCCTGAAGTTGCTGATGTAAGAAATATTTTACGTCCGTCAATATGGTAATTATTGATGTATATGCAATTTTGTAAATTTTGAACTTCAATAGGATGATCAATCTTGTTGATACTTTTTCTCGGCACAGGTTGTTATAGACTTTGGTCTGAGTTTCACATCAACTCTTCCCGAAGATAAAGCAGTTGATCTATATGTGTTAGAGAGAGCCTTGTTATCCATGCATTCTTCATGTGGAAATGTGGTAAGTTGATTCTTTTATGTTCATAGAAGTTGATCTGTTTGTTTAAATACATAGTGATGTTGACTCACATGTGATAGTTTTTCGACACTATCTTATTCTTGATGACTTATTCCTGCTTCTCCGTCTCTAACTTTTCTTTTCTTGATCTGTATATCAAAACAAATCCATCTCCAGCTTGTCTTCCCTTTCCAACATAACAAACTTCTTTTGACATCTCTATTTGGAGGCGTATCAAAACTGTAATTCAGTTTCTATCCAATCCTTGTCTTAATGGATGACAACTCATCTTGCAAATGATCATGTGACTAGAGTGCATTTTAGTGAGTCGTAATAGTACCTTCACATTATTTAAGGACCTTCTCTGCCAGATGAATATTAAGTGCAAGCAAACAAAATTTGGGTTCAGGGAAGGTTTCTTAGTGTCCTAACTCTGAATTCTACTGATGGTTAATCCCACAATGACACTCAGGAGGTACCTTACTGCTATTATATACGAATCCTCTTCCGGTGGGCAAGGTTCCCTTCACTTTAGGTAGAGCTAGAGATTAGTCTGACCATCTCGATAAGGTTTAAGCTCATTTGTTTAAGAGCTCACCTAGCTTGATCTATTACTATAGGTTATCTTGAGCTTGACAATATGTTCAAGTTCAGGTTAATGAAATCTAACAAGCACAAGCTCTGCTTGGTTGAGGTGGCACGATGGGGCACAAGCTCTGCTATAATTCTTCCAATTTACATGTTCATATCCTCACAATTACTTGTTATCTCAAACCATTTTTCGCAGTGAGACAGCGAGGTCGAAAGCGTACCATGCTAGGATGAAACTTGTGAGCTTGACGTCCGCGGGCACCAAGTTAGTAGGTCAGGTTACACATTGCTGTTAGATGTTGAACCTTTTTACTTACAAATATATTCCTAAATAGACAATTCATCATGTTTTGTGCTATGCTGGTACTCTGTAATCTCAATATACTGTTTGGTTTTCTTGCAAGTAATCTTGTGGGGTTTGCCATTCTTGTAATATTGTAAAACACCAATGAAAAAAATTATAAAATTTCACTGTGTATCCAGCATTGACATTGATTTTATTGGGTAGCTTTTGGTAAAATTCCAAGGGAATGATTATTCTAAATGTGCCTATGAGCTTAGTGAGAGTTAATAGGTCAGATTACACTTTACTGTTAGATATTGAGCCCTATTTACTTGCTAGTATAAGCCTGCATAGACAGTTCATCATGTTTGGTGCTTTGCAATCTCAATATACTGTATGGTGTTCTTGCAAGTACGTTTGCCATTCTAGTAAATATTGTAAAACACCAATGAACAAATTTGTAAAATTTCAGTGTATCCAATACATTGAACATTTATTTTATCGGGTAGCTTTTGGTAAGATTGCAAGGGAAAGATTACTCTTAATGTGTCTAGGAGAGTAAATGAAATAAATGTTCTTAAGCAAATCTAGTGTTCAATTTAGTTTGAGATTATTTATGTTTGTCGGCACGAAGTTAGTAGGGTAGATTACAATTTGCTGTTAGATGTTGAACCTTTTTTACTTGCAAGTATAAACCTAAATGTGTGAAATTCATATTTACTTTTATTTATGTTATAATGGTAATGTTTTTTTAGTATTTCTTTTATATGAGTAATATAAGGTGTCCTTGCAGAAGAATAAAATAAATATAATTTTATACATTTGAAATTTTATTTTGTGAATTATTACCTAAGATTTCGAGATAGAAGTATACTCAAAGATTGCTTAGTTGTGAGTCATCTATGCTATGCTTGATAACTAGTGCAAGCTAGGGATATTTTCTTTGCTTGGTTCTGCCATTTATGCATTCATTTGGCAGTTGAGTAAGAACATATATGAATTTGAGTATTCGTTAAGAAATCTACAAGTATAATCTCAATTTTTTAGTAGAATTGTAGGTTATAGAACGTGTTTTTGCGAATAAAAAGAAATGAGTTTCTAAAAGTTCCAGGATTATAATTATTGTCATTTTTGTTTTCACAAAAGCAGTGACGTCAAAATCACTTTGATTACTCTATACAAAAATAAAAGCATATATGAATTTACAGCAATGGCATAATTTAGGTTCTTAAAAGGGTAAGATCATCAAAATATTTTTGGTCAATCACAACTTTGTTTTAAAAATATCTAGATTATCTTAAACTAATAATGAAAATTAAAGATAAATATGAGTTTCTTGTAACTTGAATAGAAGCATGAGACTATTTTCCGAGTTATTTTGGCAAAAAAATAAAGAAAATGATATGTTAAGTGAAAAATCTCAAGGAAAAGTTCAGTAAATGACGTGATATTTTACATACAACGATTTCTGACGGGTTCATCGTACCTTTTAGGGTATAGTTTGATTCGGGACGGCGGCCAGAGGCCGCCGATGGTGTCCGAGCGATAATCGGACGTGTGTATTCAAAATGTCACGTCGTTCACTAAACGTTTCATTGAGTTTTTCACTGAGTATATTAGAGTTCAAAAATTAAATTCTAACATCTCAACAATATTTCTCTTTTTCTTTTATAAAGATTATTTTTTACCTAAACACTAAAGACTTAAGGAAACACCTACAATAATAAAGAAGACAATTTTTTAGCAAATTAAATAGATTTGAAATTAAGTATTCAATTTTTGAAATATAATTAACGTAATAATCTTTCTACTAGTATAAATTATACGGCAATTTACTAAAGGGCGTACGCAACAATCGGTAATTACCAACGGGCGCACCATGGTTTTATTTTCACCAAAGGGCGCACTCATTATAGTGAACTTCCTCTTATACCCCTCATATTATCTATTGCCTTTCTCTTTCTCTCTCAGTAATAAATTCTGTGACGTCAGCACATGCAACGTGACTTAATTACTGACTTTTATTTTAAAATAATATCTAATGGAATCGGCGCTAAATTAAAAAACGTAAGGTAAAAATTAAAAAAAATATTTCACTTTAAAAATTTCTCATCCAACGTGATTTAAAAATATAAATAAATAATTTTTATTTTTATTAATAGAAATTAATATATTAAATAATATTTAATAAATATATTAATGTATAAAAAGTTTTTGGAAACAAACTGTTGGATTTAAAAATATAAATAAATGATTTTATATTTGATTAATAGAAATTAATATATTAAATAATATTTAATAAATATATTAATGTATATATATTTTTTGAAAAAACTAACCGTGGTAGCTTTCAGGCCCACGCTGGGCCTCAAATATTTTTATTTCAGGCCCACGCTGGGCCTGAAATATTTTTATTTCAGGCCCAGCGTGGGCCTGAAATTTTTTATTTCAGGCCCAACGTGGGCCTGAAATTTTTTATTTCAGGCCCAGCGTGGGCCTGAAATCTTTTGATTCAGGCTCGACGTGAACTCAAATTTTTTTTATTTAAAAAATATATTAATATATAAAAAAACCTATCAAAACACTTAATTTTAGATTCAAACGCAGGGCCTGAAGTCATCCCAGGAGGGTTTGAAGTCAAATAACTTCAGATCCTATAAATAATTAATTTAATAAATAATAATTAAATATAAAAAATATTTTTAAAATAAAAAATTTTTAGTGAGGGCCTGAAGTCACTACTTCAGGCCCTCTATCAGAAAAATTTTCCCTTAGGCCTGAAGTCATCCGACTTCAGGCCTAAGGAGGGCCTGAAGTCTGATGCATTCAGGCCAAAGGAGGGTCTGAAGTCATCAGACTTCAGGCCCAAGGAGGGCCTGAAGTCTGATGACTTCAGGCCCTCCATTAAATATATAAAAATAATAAAAACTTTTTTAAAAAAAAGTATAATATATAATTACATAATAATAAAATGTTATAGGAGTGGTTTAGGTATATCAGTGAGTTTTGAGCAAAACTCACTGATGGACCTATCATATTTGGAATTCTGAAAACTCATTATCAGTAGACACGGTTGAGCTAAGAGATGAGATTTTGGGTGCCGAAACCTCTAATCTTGTCGTATCACCAATGCTATAGCAGTGGTTTAGGTATATCAGTGAGTTTTGAGCAAAACTCACTGATGGACCTACCATATTTGGAATTCTGAAAACTCTATATCAGTAGACAGGGTTGAGCTAGGAGATGAGATTTTGGGTGCCGAAACCTCTAATCTTGCAGTATCACCAATGCTATAAGAGTGGTTTAGGTATATCAGTGAGTTTTGAGCAAAACTCACTGATGGACCTACCATATTTGGAATTCTGAAAACTCTATATCAGTAGACAGGGTTGAGCTAGGAGATGAGATTTTGGGTGCCGAAACCTCTAATCTTGCTGTATCACCAATGCTATAGGAGTGGTTTAGGTTTATCAGTGAGTTTTGAGCAAAACTCACTGATGGACTTACCATATTTGGAATTCTGAAAACTCATTATCAGTAGACACGGTTGAGCTAGGAGATGAGATTTTGGGTGCCGAAACCTCTAATCTTGCTGTATCACCAATGATATAGGAGTGGTTTAGGTATATTAGTTAGTTTTGAGCAAAACTCACTGATGGACCTACCATATTTGGAATTCTAAAAACTCTATATCAGTAGACAGGGTTGAGCTAGGAGATGAGATTTTGGGTGCCGAAACCTCTAATCTTGCTGTATCACCAATGATATAGGAGTGGTTTAGGTATATCAGTTAGTTTTGAGCAAAACTCACTGATGAACCTACCATATTTGGAATTCTGAAAACTCTATATCAGTAGACAGGGTTGAGCTAGGAGATGAGATTTTGGGTGCCGAAACCTCTAATCTTGCTGTATCACCAATGCTATAGGAGTGGTTTAGGTTTATCAGTGAGTTTTGAGCAAAACTCACTGATGGACCTACCATATTTGGAATTCTGAAAACTCTATATCAGTAGACAGGGTTGAGCTAGGAGATGAGATTTTGGGTGCCGAAACCTCTAATCTTGCTGTATCACCAATGCTATAGGAGTGGTTTAGGTTTATCAGTGAGTTTTGAGCAAAACTCACTGATGAACCTACCATATTTGGAATTCTGAAAACTCTATATCAGTAGACAGGGTTGAGCTAGGAGATGAGATTTTGGGTGCCGAAACCTCTAATCTTGCTGTATCACCAATGCTATATGAGTGGTTTAGGTTTATCAGTGAGTTTTGAGCAAAACTCACTGATGGACCTACCATATTTGGAATTCTGAAAACTCTATATCAGTAGACAGGGTTGAGCTAGGAGATGAGATTTTGGGTGCCGAAACCTCTAATCTTGCTGTATCACCAATGTTATAGGAGTGGTTTAGGTTTATCAGTGAGTTTTGAGCAAAACTCACTGATGGACTTACCATATTTGGAATTCTGAAAACTCATTATCAGTAGACAGGGTTGAGCTAGGAGATGAGATTTTGGGTGCCGAAACCTCTAATCTTGCTGTATCACCAATGCTATAGGAGTCGTTTAGGTTTCTCAGTGAGTTTTGAGCAAAACTCACTGATGGACCTACCATATTTGGAATTCTGAAAACTCTATATCAGTAGACAGGGTTGAGATAGGAGATGAGATTTTGGGTGCTGAAACCTCTAATCTTGCTGTATCACCAACGCTATAGGAGTGGTTTAGGTTTATCAGTGAGTTTTGAGCAAAACTCACTGATGGACCTACCATATTTGGAATTCTGAAAACTCATTATCAGTAGACAGGGTTGAGCTAGGAGATGAGATTTTGGGTGCCGAAACCTCTAATTTTGCTGTATCACTAATGCTATAGGTGTAAAATACAACAAGTAATTTTAAAATTTAAATCAAGAAATAACCTTGTAGTATATGATGGAAAATTTTAAGAAATTTTTCTGAACCCTTGGTGGAATTTATGAGGATAAATCGGATAAAGAAAACAATATAATTAGGTTATCCTATTTATTGGAGAAACTTAATATATATATATATATATATATATATAGATATATAGATATAGATATATAGTTGATTAAAAATCAGACCTAGGTTTTTAATCGGCCGAAACCATCTCTTATTTCTTCTTCCCCTCTCGCGAAGCCGCAGCCAAAGCCGCGGACTCTTCCCCTCGCCCGTGCCCTAGCTGTAGCCACCGCCGGCCCGACCTCTCCTCTCTTCTCACCTTCGCGTGCTCTAAACCCGACGCCGCAGCAGTTCGGCCTGGCTCGAATCCACTGCCGTGCCTCCCTCTTCGATGCTCTTCTCCCTTGGGATCACATCGACACCCTCGACCCCTCTCCGGCCGTGAGCAAGAGTGCCATCCTTCGGTGTGTTTTCGTCCCGTCTCTCATCTCCACATCGTCGAGCTTCTCTTCAACAACAAGCAAGGTGTCAACCCTTTTCGACCATGAGCAGGGAGTTGAGTTCTCCCTCGCGACGAGCATCGTCGCCATCTCCTTCTGGCGATTATCGATTCCCTCTGCCAACTCAGGTAAGGGATTAAGCCTTTTATGGTTGCTTTTGATTGAATTATGGCATGGGAATTTGGAAGCCAAGTTGTAGCTATGGATTGGAGATCGTATTTGATTTTTATTGTAATGATAGGTTATAAGTTTGAGCTCTCGTGATTGTTTTGTTTCAGAATCCACCGATTTGGATTTGGTTTAGCATAATGAGCTCTATTTCTAACTTGTAACTGGAATGGAATTTGTTCAGATCTGCAGGTTAAGCTTTAGGGTTGTATCGTGATGTGGTTTTGGATTTCTTAGATTGGTTTTTCTGAGTTGGATCAGTTTGATAGAATCTACAAGAATTGGATGAGGTTGTAAGCTTGATTGAAGCTTTAAATTGGTTATGTAATCAGTAAGAATTGTTTGCTAGATTGATTTTGAAGGGAGTTTGGTGTAGATGAACTCTTGGGCTTGATTGGAGTTGTTGACTTTGGGAAATTCTGCCCTATCTTGAAGTTGTGCCGTGGGCTTCAATTGATTGGTGTTTGCTGTAAGTTTTCACTTGAGGTGGTCATTTTTCCTTGGGTTCCTTCATGAGTTGTATCAATAAACATTTCTATTTGTGTTGGATGAGTTGGGTGTTAAATTTCTGGATTTGTCGTGAGCACTGTTGTGTGCTGTGAGTGTGTTTGGATGGGAATTTGGTTTCTAGATGGTTGTTTTGATTTGATCTGCCTCTACTGTTGGTATGGTTTTGGTTGGGTATTCCTTACCGTGAACTTTGTAAGTGGGCTCCAGGGTTAGAGCATATTCTGTTCTAGGTCTCCTTGTGGATTTTTTTATAGTTTTGTGGATTTGATGTTGTGAGCTATGATTATGAAATTATGGATTAGGTTATGATTTGGAGAACCTTGTGGAGCTATATTGAGAGCCTTGTGATTCTTGCCTTGATGGGATTGCTATCATGTTAAACCTAATTAGATCAATTAGCGGTTGATTTAGATAATTAAGGGTTAATCATTTAATTATGACTAATTAAATGAAACGGGATAATTAGGACGATCCTAATAAATTGAGATAACTCATTTAGCTATAAATTACATATTATTGTAGCTAAACATTATGCCTTTGATACAGGGCATTGATTGGATTTATCGTTGCTGATTAGCGGACGGGAGGTTCTTTTTGATACGGACTTCTACTCTTGGAGGCGGGTACCCTTTGACTTATCTTTATGATATTGTCATCTTGTTATGCATAGACTGTTATAGATAGCAGTAAGATCATACGCTAGCCCTGTTTATTATGCCTGTTCTGGATACTTGTTGGTTATCCCTGTTTATTATGCCTGTCTTGGATACTTGTTAGTTATCCCTGGTTATTATGCCTGTCTTGGATACTTGTTAGTTATCCCTGGTTTGTATGCCTGTTCTGGATACTTGTTGACTCCCTGTTTATTATGTCTGTCCTAGATACCTGTGGTTTATCCCTGAGTTATTATGCTGTTAGTTCCATACAGTATCAGGTAGTGTCATATCTATATGTATGCTTAGAGATCGTGATGTATCTCCTGCCTTTGACCTTGAGGGATCTGTAGTTTTCGGCCAGTATACCTTGTAGGTTAACTGTATTTCCTGTTATAGGATTTCAGATTGAGACCTAGTATACTGAGGACTTGGGAGGGAGGTATGTGTATCTATCATACACCATCCTTGCATTGTTGCATGCCGGCGATCAGCGACTCCCTTGTGGTTGAGCCTATCGTCTTCCGGTACATGATATGCGCACACGGCCACTCATGGGTTAGTGGATACCGTAGGATGTGTGCATTTGCTCTGTACTGCTCCGCTCGACCGCTCAGGGGTAGTGGCTTCGGAGCGTGGTAGCAGGCGGAGATCCCTTCTCTTCCCATAGACCAGAGGAGATGAGAGCGACGCTCCTCATATATACATGGGGTAGGGGGGCGGTCCCCCGACAGCATCCTGTCCACTCGGTCACTCAGGAGCAGTGATGGCAGAGTGCGTACAGTGTCACAGCTCTACCACTCGGNATTATGCCTGTCTTGGATACTTGTTAGTTATCCCTGGTTATTATGCCTGTCTTGGATACTTGTTAGTTATCCCTGGTTTGTATGCCTGTTCTGGATACTTGTTGACTCCCTGTTTATTATGTCTGTCCTAGATACCTGTGGTTTATCCTGAGTTATTATGCTGTTAGTTCCATACAGTATCAGGTAGTGTCATATCTATATGTATGCTTAGAGATCGTGATGTATCTCCTGCCTTTGACCTTGAGGGATCTGTAGTTTTCGGCCAGTATACCTTGTAGGTTAACTGTATTTCCTGTTATAGGATTTCAGATTGAGACCTAGTATACTGAGGACTTGGGAGGGAGGTATGTGTATCTATCATACACCATCCTTGCATTGTTGCATGCCGGCGATCAGCGACTCCCTTGTGGTTGAGCCTATCGTCTTCCGGTACATGATATGCGCACACGGCCACTCATGGGTTAGTGGATACCGTAGGATGTGTGCATTTGCTCTGTACTGCTCCGCTCGACCCGCTCAGGGGTAGTGGCTTCGGAGCGTGGTAGCAGGCGGAGATCCCTTCTCTTCCCATAGACCAGAGGAGATGAGAGCGACGCTCCCTCATATATACATGGGGGTAGGGGGGCGGTCCCCCGACAGCATCCTGTCCACTCGGTCACTCAGGAGCAGTGATGGCAGAGTGCGTTACAGTGTCACAGCTCTACCCACTCGGCGACACAGTATCGCCTGTCTCGGTGGCTTGACTGGAGTTAGGGGGTGACCATGGCATTGCACCATGTGCATATTTGCATTATGCATTGTTTGCTGCACTTATTTGCTGCACTTGTTTGACATCGCATATACTGGAGACTTGTTATCTGAGACTATATGCCTATTTGTCTTCTTTTGGTATTTATTACCCTCTTTCCAGGTTAGATGGATTCAGGTATGTATCTACCCAGTGTTTTCAGTTCCAGTCTTTCCCTATTGTTGATATGAGACTGTATTAGCGGAACTCTTGTTGTTAGTATAACTTTCTATGCATATCTGTTGGGTATTCGCTGAGCTATGGACTCACCCCGTTGCCATACATTTTATTTCAGGTTGATGCCTGCCAGGAGATCCCTAGCAGCCAGTCCCCAGCTCCAGAGGAGCTTTGTTTGGTTTACGTTGTTTTGTTATGGACCCTGTAGTATTCCTATGCTTCCGTTGTGATGTTTTAACCATGTATGCACGTTTTATTCGAAGGTATTGTATTTTTGAGTCCTATGTTGGACTTCGTTTGGTTGGGCTTTGTTCCTGCCCCCTGGCAGCTCAGGTGAGTTCGGATTTTGGTTTTACGACGTATAGTCATTTATGCAGTTATATATGTGTGGATTGGAGGCCTGAGGCCCTTTAAACTGCGTGGTTGTGTTATATTATCTGTGTGTATGTGTAAATTGTCCGCCGGACAGGGGAGGTGCTGTCCGATTTTCTATTGGATCAGCGGCTCCTGGGTCTCGGGGCGTGACAATAGGAGTGGTTTAGGTATATCAGTGAGTTTTGCTCAAAACTCACTGATATACCTAAACCACTCCTATATCATTGGTGATACAGCAAGATTAGAGGTTTCGGCACCCAAAATCTCATCTCCTAGCTCAACCCTGTCTACTGATAATGAGTTTTCAGAATTTCAAATATGGTAGGTCCATCAGTGAGTTTTGCTCAAAACTCACTGATAAACCTAAACCACTCCTATAACATTGGTGATACAGCAAGATTAGAGGTTTCGGCACCCAAAATCTCATCTCCTAGCTCAACCCTGTCTACTGATATTGAGTTTTCAGAATTCCAAATATGGTAGGTCCATCAGTGAGTTTTGCTCAAAACTCACTGATAAACCTAAACCACTCCTATAGCATTGGTGATACAGCAAGATTAGAGGTTTCGGCACCCAAAATCTCATCTCCTAGCTCAACCCTGTCTACTGATATAGAGTTTTCAGAATTCCAAATATGGTAGGTCCATCAGTGAGTTTTGCTCAAAACTCACTGATATACCTAAACCACTCCTATAGCATTGGTGATACAGCAAGATTAGAGGTTTCGGCACCCAAAATCTCATCTCCTAGGTCAACCCTGTCTACTGATATAGAGTTTTCAGAATTCCAAATATGGTAGGTCCATCAGTGAGTTTTGCTCAAAACTAACTGATATACCTTAACCACTCCTATATCATTGGTGATACAGCAAGATTAGAGGTTTCGGCACGCAAAATCTCATCTCCTAGCTCAACCCTGTCTACTGATAATGAGTTTTCAGAATTCCAAATATGGTAAGTCCATCAGTGAGTTTTGCTCAAAACTCACTGATAAACCTAAACCACTCCTATAGCATTGGTGATACAGCAAGATTAGAGGTTTCGGCACCCAAAATCTCATCTCCTAGCTCAACCCTGTCTACTGATATAGAGTTTTCAGAATTCCAAATATGGTAGGTCCATCAGTGAGTTTTGCTCAAAACTCACTGATATACCTAAACCACTCTTATAGCATTGGTGATACTGCAAGATTAGAGGTTTCGGCACCCAAAATCTCATCTCCTAGCTCAACCCTGTCTACTGATATAGAGTTTTCAGAATTCCAAATATGGTAGGTCCATCAGTGAGTTTTGCTCAAAACTCACTGATATACCTAAACCACTGCTATAGCATTGGTGATACGACAAGATTAGAGGTTTCGGCACCCAAAATCTCATCTCTTAGCTCAACCGTGTCTACTGATAATGAGTTTTCAGAATTCCAAATATGATAGGTCCATCAGTGAGTTTTGCTCAAAACTCACTGATATACCTAAACCACTCCTATAACATTTTATTATTATGTAATTATATATTATACTTTTTTTAAAAAAAAATTTATTATTTTTATATATTTAATGGAGGGCCTGAAGTCATCAGACTTCAGGCCCTCCTTAGGCCTGAAGTCGGATGACTTCAGGCCTAAGGGAAAATTTTTCTGATAGAGGGCCTGAAGTCACTGATGACTTCAGGCCCTCACTAAAAATTTTTTATTTTAAAAATATTTTTTATATTTAATTATTATTTATTAAATTAATTATTTATAGGATCTGAAGTTATTTGACTTCAAACCCTCCTGGGATGACTTCAGGCCCTGCGTTTGAATCTAAAATTAAGTGTTTTGATAGGTTTTTTTATATATTAATATATTTTTTAAATAAAAAAAATTTGAGTTCACGTCGAGCCTGAATCAAAAGATTTCAGGCCCAACGTGGGCCTGAAATAAAAAATTTCAGGCCCACGCTGGGCCTGAAATAAAAATATTTCAGGCCCAGCATGGGCCTGAAAGCTACCACGGTCAATTTTTTCAAAACATATGTATACATTAATATATTTATTAAATATTATTTAATATATTAATTTCTATTAATCAAATATAAAATCATTTATTTATATTTTTAAATCCAACCGTTTGTTTCCAAAAACTTTTTATACATTAATATATTTATTAAATATTATTTAATATATTATTTTCTATTAATAAAAATAAAAATTATTTATTTATATTTTTAAATCACGTTTGATGAGAAATTTTTAAAGTGAAATATTTTTTTTAATTTTTACCTTACGTTTTTTAATTTAGCGCCGATTCCATTAGATATTATTTTAAAATAAAAGTCAGTAATTAAGTCACGTTGCATGTGCTGACGTCACATAATTTTTTACTGAGAGAGAAAGAGAAAGGCAATAGATAATATGAGGGGTATAAGAGGAAGTTCACTATAATGAGTCCGCCCTTTGGTGAAAATAAAACCATGGTGCGCCCGTTGGTAATTACCGATTGTTACGTACGCCCTTTGGTAAATTGCCGTAAATTATATATAAATAGCACGTTGAGGGTTCTTGCTCATAGCACATTCTCTTAACAAGTTATATTTCACTTTAAGCCAATGCTCTTTGCGATCTTTTTGTATGCATATTGAGCATGGCTGGTAACACACTTTATTGTTGCTTATAGTTTTTGCTTGCATTTGATTTTCCTCTTTGCTATAACAATTTGTATTGTAAGAGATTTATTTTGCTTGAAAGGTAAAAAAAAACGGTATAGGGAATTCCAAAGGTGATTAACTAATGAATCATAAAAAATGGAGTATAGGAGATCATTGAACCACGTTATATTAGGAGTAATGATACGCACAGTGAAAGTGAATGCCTCAGTGAAAACTTTGACCGTCAATCGACGGTACGTCCGACGTTCGATCGTCGATCGGACACTACCGGCGGCCTTCGGCCGCCGTCCCGAACCAAGCTATACCCTGGGGGTCACGGTGAACCCGTCGGGGATCGCCACAATTGCGATCTCGCATCATTGACCGTCGATTTCGATGGGTTCACCGTTGCCGGCAATCCTGACGAGTTCACCGTCCTCCCAAGGTATAGTTTGATTCGGGACGGCAATCAGAGGCCGCCGGTGGTGTCCGATCGACGATCGAACATATACATATTAACTACACGTCATTCATTATAATTTCACTCTTTCAAATTCACACTTCAAATCATTTCCCTTATATTAGTTTGTGTTTTAGTTTAGTGGTTATGTTTTTCGCTACATGTTGATCATTATAGACATGAGAATAAAGTTGAATCTATGTAAAGTGAAGTGGGAATCAATTCACTCTCCCTCCCCTCTAACCATGCTAACGGGCTCAATACAATTATCATCTCGTAAGATGATCAACATGCATGCTTTTTTGATGCTTATTTATTGAACCTTTTTTGATTAATATAAGGTGCTAATGAGATGTAATATCGTGTAACTATTGGTTATTTTGACACGTTAAATATCGATCAATACTTGTGTTCCTAAAGTAGTGAAGAGATAGCTTTCATTGAGAATCAAGAGGGTATAATATGATTTCATATCAGATTCAATATGGTTCTGATATTGAATTAATCTAAATTTCATTTTGGGTTTAATATGAATTATATTATATTTATATCAGGCATACGAATATTTCTGCATACATGCATAGAGAGAGCGGGGAAAAAGAAGAGAGAGAACGAAAGAGAAGAAAAAAAAATAAAAAGTGAAATTTGACGGGAGGATTAAAATAGAAAGAACACATAATTTTGTATGTTCTTTGATAAATATCAAAGTAGCATACATGTTCTAGTAAATTCACAAACATTTTGGTAAATTATACAAAACTTAGGGCAGGTAGACTCAACCTTAAAATTGGTTTGTGGTTTAAGCAAATGATTTGCTTAAGATTTAGTCGACTAGTAGATTACTTGATTATGAAGTCAATTGAAATTGAGGAGAATGATCCGGTCGGATAGGTTTTCTGAGCTGGTTAGAAGCCCGGTCGGGTTAAGACTCGGTCGGGCAAAGACAGTAGGGCGTGGGTAAAAGCACGTGCCAGGCTCCTTAGAAAAAGGGAGGTATCGAATATATGGTGGAACTCCGGTCGAGCACTCCCGGTCGAGCATTCCCGGTCGGAGTCACCCAGTCGGGCACGTTCGGTCGGGAACCACCGACCAGACGACTTAATCGCCCTGCCAGTGAAACTATTCACCCTGATCTAAGTAACGACTTACACAGGCCAACTGTACAGTCGGGCGCGGCCGGTCGGACCTGCCCGGTCAACAAATTTGATCGATACGTACCAAGGATGGATGGATCTTCTCAGTGATGGGTTCGTCGCAAAGACATGGATAGTCGGGAAGCCTAACTTGGCTGACCAAACGTGTTTATTCGGTCGGGCAGACTCTGGGAGGATCACAGCTGCCCGATAGGACGAGCTTGAGTAATTGAGTGGCCACATTACCCAACTGGGTTAGTTGTGATCAAGCTCCCATCAGCTGTGAGATCTCCCAAATCTTCCCCTTATAAGGAAAAGACGTCTGTCATAATCATGACCTGACAAAGACGCAAACATTAATTATGATTAGAGGGGACAGCCTGAACAGATTGTCAGACGGCTGTGACAGACCTATAGAGTGGTTAAGGTTGCCAAAAGATCAGTCTGTCAGCTGACCAGTTCTTAATGAGATAAGACAGCTCTGACAAGACATGAGGTCTTCTCCTCCCCTATATAAAGCCCCCTTGGTGCATCAGAAAGAGGGTCCTGCTGTGAGAATTTTCATCTCCACCTCTTGTGCTCCCCACCTCTAGTCCGACCCCGACTCACTTTGGTTTGGTCAGTCTTTGAACTCGACCCCGACTCACACGCGGCAGCAACTCAAGTCATCTTGACCCGACCAAGTCATCTAAGAGAGAGCCTTATTCTCTTGTCAACAGGATCAGAGACAATGAACAAAATGTTTTTTTTTTGAGCGATTAACGGTACATTAGTTAACTTAAATGATGATTAAGGCGGCTCCAGACTGACGCCATGGATGAAAAATAGAAAAAAGTCATTATTACTAGACGATGATGAAAGCGAGTGAAGCACCTGACTAATAATGGTCTGTTAGTACAAATCAAATTATAACATCTAGTTAATGTTGCTACAAAAGAGCTAATAGCTCACCGAATGGGCAAAATACTCAATCAATTCAAATGAGTGAGGGAGAGCGTTTAGGAGGAAGCTTTTCCCTCATCAATTATACTCAAGATACCCACTCCTAGAGAATGCCCTCACTGTCGAAGAACATGTACCAGAGTGTATGTGCGAGCATTACTAAACAACACCAATGCATAGGGTAAATGGAAAAGAGTGATCCGCCATATAATGAAGTTAGCTTACAAAATACTAGCATACGACACGCCACAAGAATCTCATGGACAACGGGTGTGGTGGGAACTAACATGTAGCTGCCCTCGGGACTGCAACAATTCAAAATCTTTCTCAAAATTTAAAGATGCAAAAAAGGTGGATCCGCCACCCTAACGGCCCGGGTAAATCACGGTGAATGCTGGGCAGGTGAGGCACCCAGGCGCGAGAGATTTTTTTTTTAAACAGCAGCCGAGGTTTTATCCCCCGCGCATACCGTCGACCCTCGAACCCACGCCCTCCGATGCAAGCGGCGAGTACCTCACCAGCTGATCCAGCCCGTGAGGGCATCTAATGGTATCTAATGGTATGGCAACTATTTGGAATGCTCAAGGGCATCTAAAGGAAACAAGGATGTTTGCCCTTCGGGACTATAGACTTGCTAGAGGTATATGGACAAGAAGACATTTCAACAATCTAGACACAAGGTTCTTCGAACCAAACACGGTTGCAATGGGTTGCTAGAAAATCTAGAAATGAACAATCAACCATAACTTTGAACCTAGGGGAGAAGATAACAAAGACTAAAATATCATGAAGATTTATTAAACTATATATAACAAAGACTTCTTCTACACTAATGCAATTGTTCATCTTATCTAAGAAAGTGAGGAAATGAAATTGTCGACCTTGTCATTCATATTCCTCGAGAGAAACTTCATGCAGATCGGCGGCTTCACTTGAGCGAGGGCAAGCACGGCTTGTGGTAGAGACCATATTCCATCGCCACAAATCAAACCAGATGCCACTGCAGGAGCAAAGGCATCTGCCTTGGCCTTGCTGACCCTTTCCCATAAAAACAGTATGACACTTCCAACAAACATGTCGATCGCGAAGTATGAACCGATGTAGAACGGAATAGCCATTGCCATTGGGATTGGTATGTACCTCGCAATCTTCTTGCCTGAGATATCTCTGATCAAGTTGATGATAATCGCAAGGGCAAAGAAAATATAGCAGAGGGTGAGGCAGTGTTTAGGCAATGCATTGAAGCCATCCACGCCGAGTATTGCCATGTTACGGTAGATGATGGCGTAGGGTGCTGGGTATTGACTTTCTGATGTGCCTATATCTTTGAAGGCCTTGATGAAAAGCCAGAAAATGCATGGACCAATCACACAGCCCATCGAAGTGCCGATGACTTGACTCACAAACATAGATCTTGGAGATGCCAGAGTAAGGTACCCGGTCTTGAAGTCCTGCATCAAATCTGAGGCAGTTGACACAATGCTCATCATGACACCACAAGCTGCGAGTCCTGCAAGGACACCACCATGAGCAGAACCAGCCCAAGCACCGACGATAAAGATAGCAAGCTTCCCGTAGGTGGAAGCCAAAGACCAATCGGTAAGGCCGCAGCCGTAGGCATTGCAGAATGCTAAAACTGGGGCAAAGACGTACGCAACCAAGATGAAGTGCCACTTCAGGGGAGGGAAGATGTAAGGGAGAGTAACGATGGAGATTATAGCAACCACCACATAGCCCACATATGCGACCCACAGTGGAATTTGATCCTTAAGGAAGACTTCGGTTCGTTTTTCATCGTCGTATGATGCAACAGCAGTGGCAGAAGTGTCATCTTCTGTTATTGGAAGTGTGTTGGAACCCTTGCGTGCGGCAACAATGAAGGTTGAGATCGTTCGACGTAGGACCTTGAGGAAGTTATAGAGGCCATCGCCAAGAATCATGGCTATGCCTATGAAAACCTGATCAATTAACATAGAAAGAGGATACAAGGGTGAGCATAGATAGCTTGCCAAAATTCGAAAAACTATGATATTCAGAGAAATGGTTGAGTGTTACTTTGTAGCCATTCAAACCATGAAAGCTGCTTTGCGGGAGATCAGCCGGGTACCAGTGACCTTTCTGCTGATCTATAAGCGGCCACATGATTCCCCATGAAAGGATGCCGCCAAGGAGAACAGACACATTGACCAAATATGGGCAGATCATTCCCACTCCAACATAAGTAGCAGAGAAGTCGAAGTAAAACCTGAAATATGGATGCATTAAGCATCTAATCTATTTGTCGTTGCTAAAATAAAAACCATGAAAGAAAACTGGTTCAGGATATTAAGCCTACCTGTTCTCGTAGGCTTTAAGACCGAATGTAGGGAATGCTGTAAAACCACAATCATCACCAGCAGTATAAAACCATTGGAAGAACCCCCACAAAAAGCTACCGATAAAGCATTTGCCTAGCATCCATACTTGCCTCCTGAAAAGACACAGACGTTCTTTGACATTCTATCATAGATTCTAAAATGAGAAGAGCAAACATTTGAATGTTCATAAGATTGTTACTTGGCAAGCTTTTCACCCTGCAATGTATGGAAGCCATTGATAAGGTATGCAGTAGCAGTACCACTTGGATAGATCAACTTGTAGTCAATGATCATTATCTGAAACATAGCAAGTAAGCATCACGAGACACCGATAATCAACTTTTTATCTTTGAGAGTTAGTGAATTGGATTGACCTTTCTGAGGGCCACGAGAGAGAACAATCCGAGAAAGCTAACAACAAACATGAATCCAATCATCCATCCTAAGCTAGGGTCCTTTATATTCTGAGCATCATTTTGTTCTGTTGCCTGGGCAGCAATTTTTGAGCTCATGCCAAAAAGATAACTTCCGAAACCACCTGTCAGTAAAATTGCAATCAAGTTAAAACAACAAGTTACTTATTTTGATTACAATGTTGAAAAAGAAGCCACAATTATCTTCTTGCAAGAGAGCATCCCATACAACTGGTTTCCGCCTCAGTATTAGAGGTAGTTCAACAAACCAACAATTCACAAGTAGATAAACTGCATCAACCAGGTTTACAAGTTAATACTTGACCTCTTGGAGTGTTTACGATAGGATCTCAAAAGAGAATTATTCAAATTACTCTTCAATAAAAGTGTCCAATAATTTTACACTGATCAACTGTGAGTTTGGTTAAAGAGTTGAGGAAAGTGAATAGGTACTTTACTATTGTTGAAATTTGTAGAATTTTGGATACCTCAACATTTACATTCTCAAACTCTTGAGGGATGAAATGGGAGAGAACCATGAATTATTGATGATTCTAATGCTTGCAACGGATATAACTGGTACTATGGGTGATGACAACGTTTGTGTTAGGGATGGTAGCGGTGATGATGGTGGAGGGATTATAATGTAAAGGTAATTGGCAGTGGTGAAAAATCTCACTTTTTTACTGAGTTGATAGGAACCTATGCCCTATCTTCTGCGAAAAGACTCTTCCTTCATATAAAAAAAAAATAACCCATTGATTGGCTTGATTTCCTTACCAAAAGGCTACATATTCATTTATGAGCATCTAATAAGTGCCTTGTCAATAATTAAGAATACATATTCTAATAATTATCTTTTATTCGAATTAAATAAATTATTGTAAAGAAGATAAATGATAACAATTATAAGTTAAAGTAATTTAAAAAATTCTCTTTCAATGATCATATCATTCAAGAGAATTCCCTACATCAAACAACAATACTCTACCATCATCGAGAACATGACTTGTTCTAACTCCTCATTTGCATTTTCATAATAATTGTTAAGACTATCATTTACAACAATATATTCCTCCATCATTCATGAGAACAAAGCAACAATAGCTGACCATCATCGCAACTTCCAAGTAAACTTCCAACTGATCAATTAAGTATGGATTCTATCGTCATAACTTGATGAGGTCTCAACGAAAGGTAAAGCTGAGGGAGACTCAATGTAAATGTCGCTATTCCAACAACGAGGATCCCGGGAAAGGTTTATCGTATGCAGTATATTACCCTGAATTGTAAGAAGTTATTTTCCCTAAACCCTAAATCCTAAATTACCTGCATTGTAAGAAGTTATTTTCGTGATTCGAATCCGTTTCTATAATGCAAATCCCTAGAGGGCAACAAGTAAAGCAAAAATCGCATCGCTGGTGGAAATGAAGAAAATAGCAGAAGAGGGCAGGCAACCGAGAAAGCGGCGATTTTTAGGGTTCTGGAATGGTGGCGTACCGCTGAAAGCGAGGCCGTAGGCGGCGACGACGCAGGTCTGGATGACGGTGTTCTCCTGCCTCGTGAAGGGCGTGCGCAGTAGACCAATGTGCTCGAGCGCCTTGGTCCAAAGCTTGACGAAGAAGAAGCCGAGGAGGCCGGCGGCGACGTTGAGCGAGGGGATGATCCCCGTGGTCAGATTCAGCTTCATCACGATGACGCTGAACATGACGGAGAGGAGGAAACTCACGACCAGCGCGCGCGCCGTCAGCTGCTCGCGCCAGGGCGGCACGCGCTGCCCCTCGAACGTCCGCTCCACCGACGGATCTTCTTCCAACTCATGCTCTGCGCCGTCCTTATGGCTTTTTTGCCGCCGCCGCAGGTTGCTGTCCTCGGTAGTAGATGTCTGCGCCTCCACCTCGTCCGACGCCATCACACGCACCACGAGAAGGCCGGCCGATTGCGACGAGGGAGTGAGAATGGTAAGGCATGGGGAATCGGCGGGCATTGAAGTAGTGAGGCATCCCTCGGCCTTCCTCCTCCTATTCGACGGCCGGTATATTCGCAGGAAATGGTCAAATTTCCGGACTCCAAGACTCGTTAAACGGCTAGAAAATATCTTCATAATATATTTTTTAAAAAAAAATCATAATTTTCACCCTTAAAAATATCTTTATAATAGATTTTAAAATATTTTTTTATTGTTAATTTAACGGTAAAATTGCTTTAAATCCCTAATGGAGAGTAAAACTTTGCATTTACTCTCCACACAAGTTTTTCTTTGTTTTTACTCCCGGATGGAACTGAGTATAAAAGGGTGAAAATTGATTATACATCAGTAAAAATTGAATATAAAAGAGTAAAAATTGAGTACATAGGTTATTGATGTGGTGGATGCAACCTGCCATAGTCACTTTTCTAACTTTTATACTCAATTTTCTACAAATAATACTCATCAAACATCACATCAAGGACTGTATGCAAAGAAAAGTTTGTGTAGGGATTGCATGCAAAGTTGACTTGGTAAGTAAGGAGTTTAGGAAAATTTATCCTTAATTTAATTCGATCAAAATATTATATATATATAGTTTTTTATAAAAATTGTTTATTAACTTATTAAAAAATATAATAGTTATAGTAGTTATTTTTGACGGTAAATTATAAACAAATCGCTTTTTTAAATATCTTTTTTAGGTCCACTTAAAATAGTTTTTTTATTAGGGAGTCAAAACAGAAAAAATTAGAAAGTGTAAAAACATAAACATCTACGTCGGAAGTGAACCTAAAGAGATGTTTGTGATTGAGGATTTTTTTAAAAAAAAACTTTTTTTTTATAAGTTTGTTTAATAATCTATCTATTAATATCTATCTATATATTAATCTATTAATATCTATAAAATATAATTTTGCATAAAGACATGATATTCACAGGGAGTTTAGGATTCCCTCCTAAATCGAATATAAATTTTCTAAATAAAAAATTAATAATTAAAAATATAAAATCTAAAGAAAATATATAATAACAAATTCTAAAAAGAAAAATTCAAATCTTAATCTAAAATTAAAATTTTAAAAAAACATAATTTTGCATGCAGACGTGACATTCATAGAGAGCTTAGGATATCCGCCTAAACTGAATATAAATTTTCTAAATAAAAAAAATTTATAATTAAAAATATAAATTCAAAAGAAAATATATAATTACAAATCCTAAAAAGAAAAATTCAAAACACAATTTTGCATGCATGACATTCACATAGAGCTTAAGATTCCCGCCTAAACCGAATATAAATTTTCTAAATAAAAAATTTATAATTAAAAATATAAATTCAAAAGAAAATATATAATTATAAATCCTAAAAAGAAAAATTAAAATCTTAATCCAAAATTAAAATAAAAAAAACACAGTTTTGCAGGCAGATGTGGCATTCATAGGGAGCTTAGGATTTCCGCCTAAATCAAATATAAATTTTCTAAATAAAAAATTCATCCATCCATCCATCCATCCATTATCCATCCATCCATCCATCCATCCATTATATTCTATAAAACAGGGTTTCTTCAACCTCCATTATATTCTATAAAACAGGGTTTCTTCAACCTTTGCATGCACACGTGTCATGCTTACAACTTCCGGTTTCCCGCCCAAACCCTCTCTCCTTTAATAAATACCCAAACCCTCTCTCTGTCTTTATAATAAAATCTGTAATTATTCCATTATTATATCCATCCATCCATCCATTATCCATCCATCCATCCATCCATCCATTATATTCTATAAAACAGGGTTTCTTCAACCTTTGCATGCACACGTGTCATGCTTACAGCTTCCGGTTTCCCGCCCAAACCCTCTCTCCTTTAATAAATACCCAAACCCTCTCTCTGTCTTTATAATAAAATCTGTAATTATTAATAGATATCTTTATTTATTATTATTAATTATTAATTTATTATAATCTTTTCCTTTTTTTAATTAAGAAGCTAAAACTGTAAGCAACCTCAAAATCGCCGTCTATTCTCTTCTTCGTTGCTTCCTTCTTCTTTGCTTCATTCTCACCGCCGCCTCAAAACCTAAAGTGGCATGTCATTGGCCTACTAACAGGTAAAGGTGACATGATTGAGTTCTCAAGGGATGGAAAACTATCAAATTATTTAGTCATTGAGCTTGATGATCTCCAGTAATACCCTATCTTGATACTTGAAGTATAATTTAATAAATCATTAATAACATCTTCTCTAACATATATTTTTTTTCCTCCCAGAGGTGGGGATAAGTTGCGTTGTACATTGTGGCAATATTTTGCTCACCAATTGATAAAGTATTTGAATGAGAATTCTTCTCCTCATTACATAGTTGTATTGCAACTTGGAAAACTGAAGATGTTTAAGGGTCAGTAACATATTAAATTCTCTCAATTTCAATATTCAGTATTGCTGTTATATTTCTTCATTTTAACTGTAAATTCTATTAAATGCTTAAATAACATAGGTGTAATGGGAGTCTCAAATGCAAATTTTACCTCAAAGCTCTTTATCAATGAAGACTTCCCTGAAGTGAAGGACTTTGCTGCAAGGTATTAAGTTTATCTATCTGCTGCATATGGAATATTAACTTTTATACTTTACAGTAATTTATATTTATTGTAATTATTATCAGTTTGGAAGTCGGTCATTCTTCTTCCAGTCAACAATTGACACCTTTGATTGGTCAACAATCCTACTCTTTGGAGGAAGATTTCCTATTTCAATGTGTTTATAAACCAATTAGTGATTTGAAAGATCTTACTGAGGTTTATTTCTTTATTTCATCCCTTTTTACTTTTAATTATATCAATTATATCAACTAATCTTGCCTTCCGCAAAATGACGATTTTTCTAAAACCTTTCGCCTTTTGTTCATGCAGTTTCTAAGGTGGATTACTCTTACAATCATCTTATCAAGAGAAAAAGATTCATAATAAATTTTTTATTAATCAGAGAACCTACTCTCTTTTTTTTTCCTGGCATGCACAATTTTTTCCTCTTCATTTTGAGTTTTCATGTGACATTACACATGACATTCTCAATTTTGATTCCCAGAAATTTCATTTCTCATTAGGTCTCTCTCAAGTTTGTTTATTTAGGCTTGGCGACAAGCATAGCATCATTAATACGTAAGAATACACATCTACCATGGCATGCCTCTTTGCTTATTTCTTAGCTAAGATCCTTAATGCTAAATAATGTTTATTATTAGACGTTGCTTGCTAGACGATCACTGGGGAAAGACAAGCTGCAAGGATATTCATGAATTTTGACCTTCACATCTGATGTAAATGTTAGAGAATTGGAAGCGTACTAGATGTTGATGTTGCATCTTCAAAAGACTCTACAAGGTCGCTGAGCCATATTTGGAACTTCAGCCTTTCAGATCTAGCAGCCGACTGCAAAAACTTAGGTAATCAATGATACGATGTCACAAGCAGAATTATTTATTAATCACATTGATATCCTGTTGCTGTTTGCTTTATGGAAGATCTGGGTGCAATTGGCGACTACAGTGGCTCCCCATTCCTTTCATTTCGTTCAGATCTCTCTCTCGATTTGTCAGTCGAGGATGATATAGGTAATTGACTTAGTTTTAGACTCTAAAACCATAACAATCTCAAGTTCTGAAAATTGTAGTTGGGTCTTCGAGTTTTAAGAATGCTCAAATTCCACTTGAGAAAATACTGTTAAAGAGGATTAATTCCAAAATAAAAAAAAAATCACTCAAACACAAGATTTAACTGTTGATTTTTTCCGTTTATGTTACAGTTGAGTATTTTGCTGATCAAATTCGTGGCTCGAGCTTGCAATCAGATGAAGATAAAGCATATACAAACAGGGCTGAGGAAACAAATTAGTCGACCTCCAGTAATAGTTCATACAATTTCAACGCCTTCTCCATAATCACGGAGCTTATAAGCTGTAACTATTTTCAACGGTTAGAAATTTAGTTAGTGCAGGGATCAATGTATTATAATACTTACTAAATCATGTATAAGACAGAACAAAATCAATGTCATATATTTTTGTTTAGGTAGTCATGATAGTTGATACTTGACATTGAAGTTCATTGAGCATCCAATAATAAAATTTCGTCCCTAAATAACTGTTTTTTTGTAGTGAGGTTGCTGAAGATTTGATAATCATGCACGAAGACTTTCTCAAGGGAAATTATGAACCAATAGAAAAACTAAGAGATTAGGTCTCATAGTCACCTCGGTCGTCCAGAGTAAAAAAGTAATCTATTTTATTATATTGAGATGAATATATACATGATGTAATAAAATTACTCTTCTTTTTAATTTTTCATTTAATAATAAAAATTATCATATATATATTATCACTAAATATTATTTAAATTGTGTAAAATTCCCGTGCATCGCACGGGTTAATACACTAGTTATATTCTATAAAACAGGGTTTCTTCAACCTTTGCATGCACACGTGTCATGCTTATAGCTTCCGGTTTCCCGCCCAAACCCTCTCTCCTTTAATAAATACCCAAACACTCTCTCTGTCTTTATAATAAAATCTGTAATTATTAATAGATATCTTTATTTATTATTATTAATTATTAATTTATTATAATCTTTTCCTTTTTTTAATTAAGAAGCTAAAACTGTAAGCAACCTCAAAATCGCCGTCTATTCTCTTCTTCGTTGCTTCCTTCTTCTTTGCTTCATTCTCACCGCCGCCTCAAAACCTAAAGATGCAGCGCCACCTCTTCTCTTCCCCTTTCTTTTCGCGCTCGATCTCGCCTCGATCTCGAGCTCGATCTCACCTCTCGCTGCAGACAACCTCTCGCACAAGATCTCGCCTCTCGCCGTTGCACCTCAGAAAGCTCAGCGCCGCCTCTTCTCCTCCCCTTTCTCCTCGCTCTCAATCTCGCCTCGATCTCGCATCTCGCCTAAAGCTGCAGTGTAATATTCTTGTTTTCTGTTAACTACCAGTATTTCCGGGTTAGGAAAAGACATTTACATAGTGAGTTAAGACCATAGATTTTGACCTTTCCCTTTCATATATATCATCTTTGGGATCCATAATAGAAGTCAGAAATTGCTAATGCAGGAGTCAGTTTCTAGACTAAACTGATTTAAGCTATTTTTGTTTTGGTGGCCGACCATGCCTCCTTGGTTTTATGCATCCTAATACTGATCTTTTGCTGCTTTAATTTTTTCTTCCATACAATAACTAATGACAGGCAGGAGAGGGTTGTAAGGTCAGTTCTGCTACCAGCGGATCTTAGGTACGCAATTAGTAAAGATTATTTCTTGGTTTGATTATGTGGTTCATGCTTTTGTTTTAAAAAAATTACAGTGGTTCATGCTTTTGTTTTAAAAAAATTACAATCACTGAACAACTTCAATTGATAACATAGTTTGCCTTAGTTTACTCTTCTGTTTGATTTTTTTTTTCAGTGACTGAACAACTTCAATTGATAACATAGTTTGCCTTAGTTTACTCTTCTGTTTGGTTTTTTTTCAAATAAGTTTTTCCTTGACATATTTTCCAGGGAATTAAAGAAAAGTAGCTGCGAAATTTTGGAAAATGAAAGGATTTTAAAATTTTTATTGTTTTTACCCAAGTCAAATTTGACCTAATTTGAATAAAATTATTATTGATCAAGCTGTTTTTATAAACAGTTTATATTCTTCTTTAAAATTCCAATGCATCTAATAACTATCTTCTTTAATGAATAAGTATATTTATATTCTTCTTTTCAATTCCAATGCATCTAATAACTATCTTCTTTAATGAACAAGTATATTTATATTCTTCTTTTCAATTCCAATGCATCTAATAACTATCTTCTTTAATGAGTGGGTATATTTATATTCTTCTTTTAAATTCCAATGCATCTAATAATTATCTTCTTTAATGAATATATATATTTATATTCTTCTTTTCAATTCCAATGCATCTAATAACTATCTTCTTTAATGAATATGTATATTTTTATTTTTTTTAAATTCCAATACATCTAATAACTATCTTCTTTAATGAATAGGTATATTTATATTCTTTTTTTAAGTTCCAATGCATCTTATTTATCTTTGGTATACGAGTTGACTGCATATGATAATGTGCCTTATTTTGAAATTTAAATTTCAAAGGGATAACTACTGTCTATATATACTCATTCCTATTAACACATCCTCACCCATAGTCTATAACAACTAACCTCTTCACTCTTCGTGGCTAACAGTTTGTTTTGTGATCTTCTGCTTTATGACTTCAACCATGGCAAATCGGTACCATTTCTTTACCTATCTATATGTCAATTCTTAATTCATCCTGTTTCCTATTAATAAATCAATGACATTATTTTTTTCCAGATATGATTTGGTTAAAGATATTAATGTTGGTCCTGAGCATAAAGTTTGGAAGATCAAGGCTAGAGTCATTAGACTTTGGAGAGTTACCTCTTTCACAACACCTGGTCAAAAACTCCTATTGAAATGGTCTTGCTAGATGAACATGTTTAATATTTTTTTTCTAATTTTCTTTCAATATTATATTACTTTGGTCATTTTTATCTAACCATTCATTTTTTTTTACTAATATTTAGAGTCATCGTGTACAATATACCATTAAAAGTTGTCATGTGTCTTTCTTTGAAAAATTCATCACCGAAGGAAATGTGTATGTGATGTCAAACTTAGTTGTTGCTCTGAACTCAATGAAGTATAAACCAACTGACATTGAACCATGAATTGTGTATGCTCAAATGGATGGGTTTTAGTTTTCTGTTTTTCAGAAGCGATGCAAATGATGGTCAGATCAGTATCCACTGCTGGTTTTGAGATGAAAGGGGGGCTGGGTTATGGAGCTAAGATGGTTTTCTAAAAAGAGTTTAATTTTCATGGATCTGTTTTTTCTGTTATGGAGATGGTTTTATGGAAAAGCCATATTTGGAAGTGTGGTATCTGCATTTTGTATATACTGAATTTGACTCAAGTGAATGAAAGGCAGGCCTGAGACTGCTAATACTGGTGGCACGCTACTACACATATTTCTGATTAGAAGCTACATTATGAGAGCAGAGCCAATGACAGTAAGGGCTTCGGGTGCTATGTTTGATCCTAGATGCAAAACATGATGGTTATGTTCTTCTTTCTGGATAATGGTCTATAAATCTCTGCACAAACCTGCAATAGAGGATGGTTTGGGGAATTTTTGACTGCTGTCAAAATCATTTTTGCATATAAAGCTGCTATGGTTTGGGTTTTATTTTAGCCGCGTTTATTTTGTTTTGTCTCCTTGGATTTTATGTAACATGATAGTGCTTGGTGTGCCAAGAATAGTGGAAATACTTCATCGGTTACTGAATTTGGAACTGATGTTGGTGTTATTTATGGGTTTTTTCTTGACAGGATCATTTCTGTTCTTTCAAAAACTAACCAAACTCAGAAATAGATGGACGAGAGGTTTCTGGTGCTTTTCAGATGGTCTGCTTGCCAACTTGATAGTGCTGAAAGGAAGCTCAATGGAACTGCTGCTCCTATGGGGGTTCTTGGTTTTTTTTGTTGCGTGCCAAAAAGTGCAGAAAGAGCTGTACCTGTACTGCTTACTGATTAATACTGATTCTTCAAGTTCTGATGGCGGCTTTATTTACAGTGTTTGGTAGTGTAAATAAATGACATCGTGCTGCAATTTTTTTTTATAACAAAGAAGATGCTATTTACTTATGCCTACAGTGTTTGGCAGTGTAAATAAATGACAACGTGCTACAATTTTTTTTATATAACAAAGAAGATGCTATTTACTTATGCCAACAATTGAAGTTATATATTATGATTAAATATTAATTTAATTGTGTAAGATTCTCGTGCATCGCACGGGTATTATACTAGTTACAAATCCTAAAAAGAAAAATTTAGATCTTAATCCAAAATTAAAATTTTAAAAAATAATTTATCAAATTCAAAAAAGACAATTTCAAATATTTTAAAATTTCCAAAATTAAAATTTTAAATAAGTTATAATGATTACAGTGAAGTACATAAAAAAATAAATTTAATTTAAATGAAATATAGGAGGTCTTTGATGTAAGAAAAATGATAATCCCACATCTAAAGTTACCAAGGCGAATTACACAAAGAGCAATTATAAAAATGGACAAAGAACGATAAAACAACTCATACCTTTCTCGACCTTTTGGTTAAGATCAAGTATAGTATCTGTTCTTAAGTTTACTATCTAATATGTGGGTTATTAGTCCACTTTGATATTAAATTAATTTTTATATGGGGATGACTCATCACAGTAGCTTGCTACTAAGGTTCATATATGTGTCGCCTGTGTGTTGCACTATAGCACAGGCCGGACAAAACTTTAGATCGCATACACATCTACCACCCTTATAAAATTTATAATCACAATTAATATTTTATATTATAAAAAATAATACTATATCTTATATTGAATGAACCCATGATGAAATAAAATTACTTTTCATTTTAATTTTTTATTTAATATTAAAAATTGACATATATATATTATCACTAAATATGTTATTTGAATCGTATAAGATTCTCATAATTTACAATAATAGTACTAAAAATAAGAATGTTTTTTGGGATGGAAAATAAATAAAAGTTGATTTATAAGTAAAGACCATAAATCATGAACGCGATAAATAGAGATAGAGAGAATAATTATAAGCATACAAATAATGTTACTAATGTGATGAAGTAGTAAAGTACTACAAGAACACTAAGAACATTAAGATCTGAATTTAAATGAGATGAATATTTTAGAGGTAAATTCTGCTATGAATTCAACTAATAAGACGAATGAACCGGAAAATCATGAATTAATCATGGAGACCTGAATTTTTAAAAAAATAAAAATGAATAATATCTTGCAAAACATTATAATGATTGAATAATTTATTAATGGTCATTCAATATTTTAGTCAAAAATACTTTATTATTACATTTTTAATGACTCTAACTACGTATATTTTAAAAATATAAAGAAAAAGATAATAATTATGATAACCATAAAACTTTGTATTACATTTATTTTAGCTTAATTATGATATATTAAGAAAGATTTTTTAAAGGTGAAAATAAATCAAACAAATTAGATTGCAAATAAGAAGAATATGTTAAGATATTAAGTTGAACGTTTATCTAAAATAAACTTTTATTTTTAAAAATTTTTATTTATTATAAATAATTTAAATAATAAATTACTATACATTATATGTATTTGAATAATATATATATATATATATAATTAAATTTTAGATAAATTAATAAATAAATTTATTTATAAATTTTCCATAAACTTTATCATAAAAGTTAAAGAACAAATCACACTGACGTTTAAATTTATTTATTATAGAACAAATATAAATGAACTTTAATGAATAAATAGTAAACAAACTTACATATGTAAGTCTTAACTTACTATGATACTAACTAGGTATTAAAAGAAGAAAAAAACAGACATTATCTGGTTTAATTTCTTTCTGTAATAAACAATAAACAGTAGCGGTAAAGAATGAGATAATAATAAACAAGTAGAATATTGGAAATTATCAATCCAAATATGCTTATTCTGCAAAAGCCCAGTTTCAATAGGAGTCTCATGCAACACTAACTTGTTTCCAATATTAAACGCGAGAATTCGATTCACCCACTGAAAAAAAAAAATGGGGAATAAAATGGGTGGAATAAACATTATTTATAACCAAATATAATATTTGCAAAATTGGGAACTAAACGAGAGAAGAGAAGCAAGCTTTTCTGACTCATGCTGAAACAGAAGTCTCCGTTGAGGGGAAAATCTTCCCCAGCATTGCGTTTGAAAGGATTCTCTTCGGATCCAACTCTCTGCGTGCTTTGTTATACATGTCGACTGGAAAACGCTTCCGCAATCTTGCTTGAAGTTCTGCAAGCTCTTCCTTGTTCTTGGGAACCTGCAGAAAGGGTTCCACAACTATTGAAGCTTTCTATAGATGGAACAGAGTCACATGAATAAATTACTAAGACCGGAAAAAAGGCCCAGGCCAAACACAAGGATTGTAGTAACACAGTCGTCTTTCTCGCTTATATCTATTATAAGCCATTTTACCAAAGCTGACCAAAACGATGCCTTCGGTTCACAATCATAATGAACATTGTTAGTGCCATGGTTTGAGATATCACACTACGCTAGGTGGCATGGAATAAACATGTCATTATGATAAATTACCGAAACTAAAACTATTTGACACAAGTAATTTATCTTGTTGTATTGTATCAATTATTTCAACACCATTTGATAATTTATTTATTTTTATCTTTTATTATGCAATACAATGATAAAAATTGTACCATTGCATATCAGAGTTAGGAATATATAGATATGTTCACTTCTTATACCATTTTTTCATCTCCTTCCTCTTCCATCCAATTGTCCACCATAAGTTGAAAAACCAATATGATACCAACACAGCGTCATTCTTGTTAAAACCTAAAACTTCAAGACAATTCGAAATTTTGAACCTTCGTTAGTGCTTCAATGTCCAAACTTTCTGAAATTTAAACTAGTTTGCTAACCCAATTAAATCCAATGGCAATGATTAAATCATTAAATCCGGTTGGTTTCATTGATATTGATAAAATCAAATTTAGTCCAATAACACATAAAAATGTCCAAAGAAAAAAGATTAAAACTTAGGTAAGTCTCTTCAATGACAGTATCTATAACTAATCCCTTATACATTTGTACACTTACTAATAGGTCCTTACAGTCACAGTGAAGTTGACTTACAACAAGCGATAAAATCTCAAATTTCTACTATGTACTCAATTGGACTTCTTAAAGAACTTAAGAATCAAATTTACTAATTATTTACTGGAGCTAACAAAATATATAATCTTGTTAGATTGCACATTTTCTCAGAAAAATGTCAATCAATTGTGTTTTGTCCTCTCTTAAGGAAGACTAGGTTGAATAAATATGCAATAACTTCGTTGGTTCACATACTTAAATATGGCGAGTCATTACCCTATATTCTACCTGTCCACATGATCTAGCCACTCCATATTGTTTTTTTTACCTTTATGTTTGCAAATTATCAATCTGCGGAAGAACTCACAGCTGACCTACATCAGTGTATATTCTAATTTGGGAGTGACATCACTCACAGTAAGAACTTTGCCTAGAGTATTTGTTCAACTACAACCGCAGCTACAATTGTTGACATACATAGCACACGTCTGACTTTGACATTGACATTGAAAGTGATCTTGCTCTCTGGATTCAATATAATTATGAACTATAAATTCTACTTATTAGTGAGATATAAAAAAGAATTCACCTCTTTTTGTATGATCATCATTCAACTAGCTTCTCCGTAATACTAAAATTTAGTAAGTTATTGCCAACAGACTAGACTAAGCAACAGTATGAGACTATTTATTTTTTTATAATCTAGGTCTCCGTGATTAGCAGTCTTTTGGCATTACCCTATTGCCAATAAGGAAATGCATTATGCACCTTTAACGGATAAGATTGTCGCAAACATAAATACTTGAACTAGCAAATCTTTGTCATGTGCAGCCAGAGGAGAGTTGATTCAGTTTGTTTTGCAAGGTGTGGAATGCTACTAGATGGCGATAGTTCCAGTTCCAACAACGATTATAGGCAAGATCATCAATTATGCAGAGTGTTATTATAGGATCTAAGAAGACACTCATAGCATGGAAGGAAATGTGCTCTCCAAAGGCAAAAAGAAGGTTGAATTTAAGGGATACTAGGAGCTGGAATCAAGCTCTTATCAATGGGTACATGATATATACCTCTACCGGACAGTTATGCTTTGTTTACTCAGATGGGCGGGCAAGTGACGGAAAGGAATCAACTCAGGAAAAATATCCCTACAAGAAGAGAAGGGAAGGGAAAAGGAAAAGAAAAGAAAAGGGAAGAGAAAAGAATCCCTAGGGAAAAAAGAGAAGACAGAGGGAATGAAAGAGAGACAATCAGAAAGAAAGAGAAGACGGAGGGAGAAAGACGAGTCGCCGGCGCAGGGGGCGGGCAACTCGTGACAGTGTGAGTGGGCGTCCCGCTCGCGAGCAGCTGTGTGGGGACATCATCACTCGCGACGAGCGCGAGCTGCTGTGCGGGAACACCCGCTGCTCACGTCTAGCGACGAGCGCAAGCTGCCGTGCAGGGATGCCTGCCACTCGCGTGCACGGACACCCCGCCACTCACGACATGCAGTCATGCTAGGCTGGTTGCCCGGGGCCATCAACAACTCACGTGGTTGAGAAAAGGTGACGGGAAGGAAAGACGTTCCGCCCGATTTTGGGTGGATAAAAAATTGTTAACAAATTAATCCACAGATTATTTCATAATAAGTAAGTGATGAAAAGGATAAATTATCCATCCCTTCTTACGAAATAAACAGCGGTGCAAAAAACTTTCCTCAATTTTTTGAATCCATCCTCCCAAGTAAACTGAGCATTAGTGTGAAAATGGAAACATAAAAAGGGGGGCTCTCTGTTGTTCAAGAAGATAGCTACAATTTAGGACAGATAATTGGCATGGCAGGGGCGGATAGATCAATAGTCTAGCTCCTCACTAGTTGTAGTAGCGGTTTGCACTTCAACATTGCAAAGGCCTATAATTGTTACCAAGGATAGGAGTATGTGTGTTGGAAGGTGATTTGGAGGTCTAGGATATGGACGAATCATTCATTAATATTGTGGTTAAGGGCAAAGGACAGACTTCTCACTCAGGACCGCATCACTTTTCCATAGACAACCGGTCTTTATAAGCTTTGCGACATAGAAATGGAAACTTTGAAGCACTTGTTTTTCAAACGTGAGACCAACAGATTTGTATGGGAGCATATCAGAGATTGGGTGAACATCACATGTGAATGACAACCTTGAGCAGTTCACTAAAGCAGCGGTAGAAAGAAGCCCAAGTGATATGGATGAAGCATCCATTAATATTGTGGTTAGGGGCAAAGGACAGACTTCTCACTCAGGACCACATCACTTTTCAATAGACAACCAGTCTCTATAAGCTTTGCAACATAGAAATGGAAACTTTGAAGCACTTGTTTTTCAAACGTGAGACCAGCAGATTTGTATGGGAGCATATCAGAGATTGGGTGAACATCACATGTGGAATGACAACCTGGAGCAGTTCACTAAAGTAGCGGTAAAAAGAAGCCCAAGGGATGGTATGGTGAAACCAAGCAAAGGCAGCGTTAGCTCGCACAGTGTATCAACTATGGAGCGTCCACAACAAAAGGATGTTTGAAGATGTGTATACATCTCCTATCCACGTCATATATATCATATATACAATTAAATGCAAATGTACAAAATACTATTTGTATTATATTCTGTTGTTCAGATAACGTTTGAACAATGGATAGTCAGAGTCTAAGAGGGGGCATAAAAGGAACATAACTAGTTGATATAGTGGTGACAAGCCACGAGCTATCTTAAGAGGTGTTGAATTGTAACATGAGTAGTTACACCTGGTAGGATGTGTATGCCAATTTTATAAATGAATTTATATTTACTAATAAAAAAAACTTAGTAAATTAGATAGATATTATATTTTGAGTAATTAGATTACATCATAGCAGTGCCTTTTCTAAAGTTCCGATGACTTTATGCTAAGAAAATGGATATCAATCTATCAACACAATGATTTACTTTTATACATCAAGCTCTCCAATACTTTAATAATTAATTATTTCACTTAAGCATTCCGAATTATCTAATGAACCATGCCGGTTTAAAATACTTTAAATTGGAAAAAAGAAGTATAAAAAGTAAAGAAAGTCTATTATTAAATAGTATAGATAAATCGTCTAAGTTTTAAATGCCTTAAATTGGAAAGAATCTCATAATAAATACAATAGTTTACAAATTTTAAAATGTGTATTTTATTAATCCCAGATAGCCCACCCCCTTATGTCAGCTGAAAATCACATGTTGCATTTTCTTCATTGGTCATGTGGCACACAACCCCATTCTCTCCTTCATTGCTACCTTCATAGATGGGCAACAACATCTGCCACCTATGTTAACTTTGCCACATCACAACGTTGGCAAACTACCCCATCAATCTCCTTGATAAATTAACATAGTAATTTAACCTGACGCATTGAAAGACAACCGTGAATCCAATTAGGGTTTCTAGCTCTCTGATACGAGAATGTCATTGATGATGAGATTCAACAAGCACCCAATAGTCTCAACTCCAATGACAATGTCGGCCTGGAGCAAGTCCCTAATGGTATTGTATCAAGGCTTGCAAATTACATGATCCGCTCCACCACTTGTATCTCCTCCACCACAATGTCCTTTACAACCTTGATGCCCTTCTACATGACCTTCTCCCCCTCCATGATGTCCTCTGCCTTTTCCTCTCTTGATCCTCTTTCCTAACCCCAAAGAGTGAAATATTTTCTAACTTGACCAAGGAAAGGAGGCTACAAAGGAGAGGGTGAGGAGAAAACCTTTTCCTTCCGAGGACTTGCCATGGCATTGTCAATGGAGAGGAGGTAGGGCAAGCGCAACAGTATATAGAGGGCAGAGATAGTGGAGACACCACCAAGAGGGAAGGCGAGGCAGAGAGCCATGGAACTACACTGACAAAGCTAAGGAGGAGATCTAGCCAATGTGCCTCCTCAATGACACCTAGCGAATGACAAGCTTCATCATTAGTGGCGGCAAGCACTACCTCCAAAACTACTTATCTAGTCACCACCATCGATGTGCTCCTCAGAGATCAGAACTGGGCCATCACCACCTAGTATATATATAAAGGAAACAATTTTTGAAGTGATAAAGAAATGCTTGGCCAAAATCTTTGGCAAAGGTACTAGGAACTTAGTTAAATACTTGGTTTTGCAATCCACCACTAAGTTTCTCAACAACTTGATCTCATATTTAACTGTTGACCATAGGCTGGTGCCTAATTTTAGGTCTGCTAGCTAAACACAGTTAAGCTCGACTCGGCTTAGCTCGATTACACCCCTAACCCAAAGTACTGAGTCTACAATCCAAAAGTATAATCTTAGTCACTCCTAGTGAAACATATCTATTAAAGAGGACTCTCGCAACAACTAGCTGCTACTTCAAACAAAAACATAATAATTACCAATACTTCGACAAGCAAGTAGTAGAATAAAAGAATAAAAACATTCAACCGCCAATTATTACCTCAATTTTAGCCCAATGTTCATAAGCAGAATATTTATCCCAGAGGCTAGTTTGTGTCAAATGTCTGTAACTGAAGAACTCATCAGTTATCTCCTTCCTCTGGCGAGGATCTGTTGTCGGCAGATACAT
>JAGFNQ010005885.1:77336-113816 GCA_024364735.1 Boesenbergia rotunda | reverse complement strand
TAGGCGTCACAGGTATAGCAGTCTGGTTCACTGGTGTAGTAGAATTTTCCTGTTGGCTCATCAAGGTATTAATGGTCTGTTGCTGTTCGGTGACTTGGCGCTGAGTTGGATCACTAACTGAATCAGATCAGGCGATGGGGTCGCCTCGTTATGTCGGTTACTCTGTCTTCTAGCCATGTTCTTCTTCACCCAAGACAGTATAGCCAATATCAGTATTTTTTTCTACTCCTATATTATTCTAAATATCAAGTTCATAAAATAAGATAAAATATCCTTCGTCGTTACATATCTTAAAGTACTTTTTCATCATACTATCGTTCATACTTGCATATCTTAAACCTATAAAGTATCCTTACAGTGCTTACTATCATAAAATATGCACAGAGGTATTTACTTGGAAGCTGCAGGAAGAGGGCTTGATGTGTGTGTAGTGAGATGGTTACTGCTCTGATACCAACCTGTAACGCCCGCTTTTTTTTTCCATAAGCGGCGTTACGTTAACATACTTAAGGCATGTAGACATCATAAGGCAGCGGAATAACTTTAACTTATACATGCCCTATTACCATTCTTAACATAATGACATGGAAACTCGGCATAATGACTTCATACTTAAACATCATATCGTGTCATACTTAACATCACATCATAGAGTTCCATAAGTCATTATTCAAGCATATAAGTGACCAAAATAAAGTTCTAGCATAAACGGTAAACATTGGGTTTCCTGGGACAAGTCACTACCACACACATGAGTTCTTGCCCTCCTGCTGCTTCCATCATTGTCCCCTTGAATGATCTGCGGTATAAGGAAATAAGACTATAAGCACACAGGCTTAGTAAGACTCTTTCCTACTCACAAAAACCATTCATCATCTTATAATGAGCACATGAAACATTAACATACTTGGTGCTCTACTTAGAACATAACATCTTAAATCACCGATCATATACATAGCATGGCATGAACATAACCGTAAGTGCACATTCCTAACATGGCATTAGACATGCCATAACGTAAACATAGTAAACATTCTAAGCAAGCATACTACATGGCATGAACATAAGCGTAATAACATTCTAAGCATGGCATACTACGTGGCATGAACATAAGCATGATAACATTCTAAACATGGCATACTATATGGCATAAGCATAACATAATAAACATTCCTAGCATGGCATAATACATGGCATAACGTAAACATAGCATCCTAAACATTCTTGACGTGGCATAATACATGGTATTAACATTTCTATAAGGTGTAACCCAACCTGTATGGCATATACATAAGCATACTTCCTATCATAGCATATGAACATCTTCTTAACATAATCATGACATAGATCATTTAATCTCATGCATCTTTCTTAATCATGAAGCATAAGCATAAAATCTTATTAGCATAACATAATGCATAACATGAATGAATGCATGAGTGGAATGCATATACATAAGGATGCTTAACTTTTAAAAACATACTTTTAAATGCTTAAACATAATCATCATATCATTGGGGTCCCCGGCTTGTACCACATACATACATCATAGCGCTCATCCCTAGCAAGTCCGAGGTAGCGAGCCCCGATCTACTAGGGTAAGGACAGCATAGTCGGTAGTCCCCGAACCGAGGCGTTCTTAAGGAGCCCATCCCTGTTGCACAGCTCCGGTAGTGCCAGAACCGTGGACAGCTTCGGTAGTCCAAAACTGGGGTGTTCTTAAGGTGCCCATCCCTTGGACCCATACTTCGGTCCGGTACAAGCTCATTCATAAAGTAAAATACTTTTCATGTTTCATCATTCATAAGACATTCATAGCATAACCATGTTACATAAAGCATGACTTAACACATGCTTATCCTTTCATTGTTCATACTTATTACATAGCATCATAATGCCTGGAAGGCATAAGCATTATCTTCATTCATAAACATGGTATGCATCTTCTTTCATAAACATGGCATGCGTCTTTATTCATTTAACATGGCATACATCATTATCCATACAACATGGCATGCATCAATATTCATATAACATGGCATTCATCTTCCTACATATAACATGGCGTGCATACCTAAACATCATTCCTAATTTCAGTACTTGCATGATCATAACCTAGAAGGTAAGCATTGCATCAAACATGACATGTTTTTCATAGATATTTATCCTACTACATAGAGCTTGTATGATCATGCTACGTAAGGTACACATTGCATTTCTTGTCTAAGCATGGTATCTATCTTAAGCATGCATAGGTAGGATTTCCATAACATTCTACTTACCATTCAATTACATGGCATAAAACATAAGACATTCATAATAACCCTATTAAGCATGGCATACAATCATAAACATAAGACATAACACATAAAACATAGTGCCTAAACTTAGGGTTATTGGTAACATGATTTCTACCACATGCTTGAACCTATACATATATATACTTCATGGTAAGCATAAACCATCATTATTTGAACTCTAACTCCTTCCAAACCCTAAATTCCTTTGCTTGGCCGAAACCTATAGGGATGGATTCCATCATTCCATTATTCATGTAAGATAGCATAAGGTAAAGGAACAACCATACCTCATCTATAAGACCATGGGAGGCCATTAGGGCTCATAATTAGGGTTATCCCTAACCTTTAGCCCTCTTTCCTTGTGCTGGCCGAAACCCTACAAGGTCATGGGGGCATGGAAAAATTCCATGGAAACCCCCAATCAAACATTAACACCAAACATATTCTACCATGAGGCCATTGGGACCCTTGCTTGAAGGAAATCCCTAACTTTTTGCCCTAGATCCACCTTGACCGAAACTTGTGGGGGTCATAAGCCTTGTGAAAATTCACATAAGCCCCCCCTCAATCTCCCTTATATCATGATAATACACAAAACACATGCTTGAGTGTTTAGGTTCCACTTTACCCATGGATTCATGGGATGGCCGAACCCCTAGGGGATCCTAGGGTACCCCAAAAATTTTCAAAAATTATATTTAATCTCTAAACATCATGAGAACACATTAGACAACATTAGGAATATTTTTAGCATCATCATGGACACAAAAACCTAGTGGCCGAAACGTATAAAACTAGGGTCCTTGGTTTTTCTTTCTTTCAACATAAAATCTTAAAAACCAACCAATATATCATGCTAAAAATATAAGGAACTATTATACCATAGGTGAGGGAGTCTTACTTTGGTTGATCTTGATTTTTAGACCTTAAAAGAGAAGGAAATGATGAATCCTTTGGACTCTTGAACCCCCTTGCTCTTGTATCCTTGGGAAACTTCTAGTTCTTGGAGATGAGACCTTCTTGTGGAGTTTTTCCAAGGGAAAATCCCTCTAATGGTGGTCGGCTAGAATGAGGAAGGAGGAGGAGAGAAAATGCAAATTGAAGGAAGAATAAGGTAACTCCCAAACCCCCCCTTTATAACCCATTAAGGAGGTAAATGAAGAGTCTCTCCATGACCCTTCATCTTCTTCTAAGCCTTAACTAATCTCCATTTCATTCCCTTATAACATTCCCTTGATAGATGAGTTGGTAAGAGCATACATGGTTGTACAAGAGGTCTAAGGTTCAATCCTTGGCCCATGCACCTTATTTTTATTTTATTTTTCCTTTTATTTTCTATTATTTTTCCTAAAATTCTGAAAATCCTCTAAAAATTCCCCAATAATTATGTTAATATTTCCCATTAAAATCCATTTATATTTATATTAATTTTCATCTAAAATCCACCAATAATTTTGGTACTAAAAAGCCTATATAAGGCCCATTAGTGCCCTTTTTCCCAATTTAAATGAGAAAACATGAATTTTCTAGGCCAAGGTTCGCATTAATATTTCTAGGTTCCTCGGAAAATTATCTAGACATGCTTAATATTTTAAGAAAATATTAAGAGAATTTTCCGGGTCGTTACACGACCTAGGCTCCAAACCAAGTAAAAAATTACTGTGTTTGCGTTTGATTGTTTTATTCCGCTGCGTAACTGCTCTAATCCTAAAATCTGAACGATTTCCGATATTCACCCCCTCTATCGGTTCTCTCGATCCTACAATAACATCTTAACTTTTGAATCCTTTGCCATTATCAAAACTCAGGTTTGACTTAGGTGCTGCCTCCACCAACAGTTTCTCCACCCACAAGGAGCTACGAGATCTAGCCGGAGGTGCTCCGGGGAATCATCCACCGACGGATTAGGGATCGCCCACCTTATGGGCAGCTGTGGAGTAGGAGTCTTATCTCCGAACCACGTACATTGGTGTTTTTCTTCCTTGTTTTAGTTTAGTTTTAGTTTATTTCGCTTGCGCACTAACGGTTGTAGGAAGAAATGCTATTCACCCCCCCCCCTCTAGCTTGGGGTCACAATCTAACAGAAAAGAAGTGAGACTTCTACCTCATGTACTTTTGTTATAGAGTGTTAGAATGTATACTAAAAGACTTGTCTTTTTCTATGAACATCTATATTTTGAAAGAGAATCACGACAACACAATTGCATGCTTATATTAGTATATGCATAACAGTCTAATACTTTGCATATGGTGTGTGGTGACACACAGAAGATCATGTTATCAGTCCCTTGCATAGTATAAGTAGAGGTTCACAATCGAGATGGAGTTGGATAAACCATCGGGATAGGTGTAGTATAATTAGGTGTAGTTTGTCTTGACCATAGAATTACACTTGTGTACTTTGTGTGCATTGTGCAGAACCAGAATAGAGGTGATCCAATTTGTACTTACTTTATAATTGGATCGAACCTCGGTTTATTATGGAGTATAATCTCTAAATCCTCATATAATTACGGGCACGTGTATTTAGTATTTTATTTCTTTGATTTACCAATGGGTGAGATTTATTCTGCTAAATCGATAGGCCCGACAAGTTGGGAAATAATATTAATTACATGGTGTGTCATTGATTATTGACAGAATCTGTGTCCTTGTGAGTCGGGATGATGATGCCCCCTTGATGAGTTGATAAGGTTCATCATGTTAAACCCTGCAGGTGAATTGATCCAACATGATGAGAAGGTTAAGTGGTACTAGTCAAGGAGTTAGAAGTTGATTAATTAAAATTATCAGTCATTTAAATTAATCGACAGACATTCGATATCTTAAACACGGGGAGATGGATGTACTCATAATAGGTGGAGCCCATATGAAAATATGGGGGTTGGTGAGGAAGTTCAATAGAGATCCTTTAGTGGAATGGATCTTCATTAATGGATCGGATTTGGATCCATTAGCGGGCCAAGACCCAACTCCTCCTCATGGTTCCTATCGTAGCCCTATATATACCCCATGAATCCATCAAGAAATTAGATTGATTAAGCCTCATATTATTCTTCTCCCTCTCTCTCTCTCCCTCCCTCTCTCTCTCCTATGGCACAAGAAGGCCGGCGGGTGGGATAAGAGAAGAACATGTGTTCTTCTCTTTTCCTCCTTCTCTTCTCCACTTGTGGCGTGGTACAAGGAAGGAAGAGGAGTCCTTCTTCTTCCTCTTGATCGGACGCAGCTGAGGTGGGCGTGGAAGAGACCCGCTAGCGGCGCTTCTTGGCTAGGGGCGGCGGCGGTGATAACCTCCAAGGGAGGTGTTTCTAGTGGCCAGTTGAGGGAGGAGATCATCTCCTTGGCTACTCCTTGGGTCGACAGTAGCTGTTGAAGGAAGGAGGAGGTGGTGGCAGCGAGAAGAAGGTGTCTTCTTCTCTTGTGTGGCCGGCAGCAATTGGTCGGCTCAAGGAGAGGGAAGAAGTGAGGTTTTGACTCTTGTTTGGTGACTTCGGATCTTGGTAGCTCGTCGCCCACACGACGTCCAAGAGGGAAGCGACATACGGTAGAAGACTACAATGTAAAATAAGAGGTATGACTCTTCCTTGGCTCCTTTCGTCTTATCATTTCATGTGGATGTTTAATTAATTATCTTGTTTAATTATTTGTTAATTGAAATTGATAATTAATTATTTTGGACCCCGATAATAAACATAAAAATTGGCGATCCACTCATTGTCTTTTTCGCGATCGATCGGTTAGGCAAATTACAAGGCTCGATAATTGAGATTGGCTAAGTTGTAATTCGAATTGATTGATATGATGACAAGATGGTCGTTTGGGAGACGGGTCTCCATTCGAATTAATTTTTAATCCGCAGACATGTAGAGCTCTCTCAAGGACGACCAGGTATTCGCTTAGGAAACCCGCCAAGTCATACCCAACATAGAAGTCAATCTATATATTTCTTCTTCTTGAGTATTAGATACCGGTTACGTATCTCACATTTGTACTAATGTGTAGGGCCTTCGAAGAGCTAGATCATTGACAAAGGGCGAAGTGGACCTACGAGTAGGTAATGGAGCAAGAGTTGCTGCTATAGCTGTAGGAACATATTCCTTATCTTTGCCCACTGGGCTTATCTTAGAACTAGAGGAGTGCTTTTATCTACCTGCATTAACTAAGAACATAATTTTAGTATCTTCTTTGGACAAGAAAGACTTTTCATTTATCATAAAGGACAAATGTTGTTCTATAATGTTAAATGGCATGTTCTATTGTAGTGCACCACTTATGAATGGGCTCTATGTTCTAGACCTAGAGACCCAATCTATAACATAAATACCAAACGGTTCAAACCAAATTATTTGAACCAAACATATCTCTGACATTGTCGCTTGAGACATATAAATGAGAGTCACATACCCAGCTCCATAAGGATGGATTACTAGACTCATTTGATTTTGAATCATATGAGACATGTGAATCTTGTCTTCTAGGCAAGATGACCAAGACTCCATTTAGTTGACACAATGAAAGAGCGATAGACTTGTTAGGACTCATACATACTAATTTATGTGGCTCCTTCAATATCGCAGCTAGAGGAGGCTATCAGTACTTCATAACTTTCACTGATGATGTTAGTAGATACGACTATGTGTATCTCATGAAACATAAGTCGGAATCCTTTGAAAAGTTCAATGAATTCAAGAGTGAAGTACAAAACCAACTTGGCAAAAGTATTATGATGCTTCGATCAGATCGAGGTGGTGACTACCTTAGTCAAGAGTTTTGTTACCATCTAGCAGAGTGTGGGATCATATCCTAACTCACTCCACCTGGAACACCAAGTGGAATGGTGTGTCAGAGCGGAGAAATCATACTCTTTTAGATATGGTACGATCGATGATGAGTTAGACAAATCTTCTTACTTCCTTCTTGGGATTCACTCTAAAGACGACTCTCTTCACACTTAACCGAGCTCCATCAAAGGTCGTCATAAAGATACCATATACGTTATGGACTGGGAAGAGGCCCACGATGTCTTTTAAGAGGATTTGGGGTTGTGAGGCTTATGTTCGACGTCAAGTCTCAGATAAACCAGGACTCAAATCTGATAAGTGCTATTTTGTAGAATATCCCAAGGAAACGAAGGGATATTATTTTTACAATCCCAGACTAGGCAAAGTGTTTGTCGCTAGAAATGACATTTTTCTAGAAAAAGAGTTTATTTCTAGAAGAATAAGTGGGAGTAAAATCCATCTTGTAGAAGTTCAAGATGCAGATAGTACTGAGGCCTTGATGGACATTGAACAAGCACCACATGGTATTGTAGATCATGAGATTGTTGCACAAGAAGTTGTGGAACAACAAGCTGTTGAAGTAGACCAACCTCTTCGCAGATCTAATAAGATACGTCGTCAGGTTGAGAGATACTCATTTCTCTTGTCTGACTATGATAATGTTACACTTATTGAGTTGAACGAGCCTACATCCTATCAAGAAGCTGTGATGAGCCCAGATTCTGGGAAATGGCTAGAGGCTATGAGGTCCGAAATGGAATCCATGTACACTAACCAAGTATAGACTTTGGTTGATCCACTAGAGGGGGTTAAACCTATTGGGTGTAAGTGGGTCTTTAAAAGAAAGATTGACATGGATGGTCTCATGCATACCTATAAAGGGTGATTAGTAGCTAAAGGTTTCAAGCAAATTCATGGTATCGACTATGATGAAACCTTTTCACCAGTGGCGATGCTTAAGTCTATTCGGATCATGCTTGCTATTACAGCTTACCATGATTATGAGATCTGGCGGATGGATTTCAAAACTGCATTCCTAAATGGGAATCTACTCCAGCATGTGTACATAACACAACCTGAGGGTTTTGTAGATCCAGAGCATGCTGGAAAGTTATGTAAGTTGTAAAGGTCTATTTATGAGCTAAAACAAGCTTCTCGAAGCTGGAATCTTCGATTCGATGATGCAATCAAAGCTTTTGGTTTCATAAAGAATGAAGATAAACCTTGTGTTTACAAGAGGGTTAGTGGGAGCACAGTTATCTTCCTGATCTTGTATGTAGATGACATACTTCTCATTGAGAATGATATCCCTTCCCTACAGTCTATAAAGACGTGGCTAGGGAATTATTTCTCAATGAAAGACTTAGGTGAAGCAGCCTATATCCTAGGCATCCAAAATCTATAGAGATAGATCTAAGGGTTTGTTTGGCTTAAGTCAGAGTACATATATTGACAAGGTGCTTAATCTATAACACTTGAGTTTTTCAGAATTTTTTCAAAATAAACAAAAAAAAACTAAAAATTTATTTTAAAGGGGTCAGAGCAAAAGCTCAAACCCGCAACCCACAATTCGGGTTGATTTTATGTTTCCATTAGAGATAATAATCATCTCATTAAAATATGGAACCGATATTAGATAAATAATAGTAAGCGTCCTTTATGGGAGATGGTTCAACTTCCACTTAATATATAAAGGATGGAAAGGAGAGAAAACCAAGGGTTTTCTCCTCCTTCTTCCCTGCGAAAACCAAGAGAGGAGAGTTAGGGTTTCTTACCAAGTGGAAACTAGGGTTCTCTCCTAGGGCCAAGGGTTGGAAGATCGCACAAGGAAGAAGATTCTATGTCGGGTAGTAAGTTTAAAAGCACAAGGATGTAAGTAGATCACTCACCTGCAATAAAAAATAATTTTTGTGTGATTCTAACATGATTCTAAGTCTTTGGATGATGTGATCTTAGTATAGCAAGACCAAGGTCCTGATTTGCCCGAAAGCAAGTTTTGGTATTAGGGCACGTAAGGTGCTCGATAAAAGTTCAGAGTAAGACCGAGGTCTTACTAAGCCCTAGAACGAGTTTTAGGACTAAGAAATGAGCTAAGAAACAAGACCAAGGTCTTGTTGTGTCCTAAAACAAGTTTTGGGAATATTACTTTTTAAGTGCAAAAGATATGCTAAGTTATGCATTGTAAATACAAGCATGAGTACAAGTTTAAGTATATTATTTTGAAAGATCAAGGTCTTTTTGGCATGTACCGGGTCGAGGCCCATAGAGATCTAGGCGAGCCTAGTAGAGACTCTCTATTAGGGTTCGGTAGCTAGCTACCCCGAAACTTATTAGGGATGCGTGCATTGGTACTATGTCGGGCCCAAAAGAGGATGTTTATTATTTTGAAGTATATGAAGTATAAGAATATAGGTTTCAAATTTTCTTCCATAGCAAGTATTTATTTCAAGCAAGTTAAGCATTTTCAGTTCAAGCAAAATTTTCAAATGCAAGCAATGGTTACAAATGTATTCATGAGCATTTTTCATGTTAAAGAATAGCATTTTCAGTTACACATGTTTTTAAAGTGAGCATGAACATGTTTTATATCGAATGCATATTTTGTGAGATAGGTATCTACTTACTAAGAAATTTGCTTATAGTTTGCATCCTTTTATTGCAGATAAAGGTAAAGAGAGGATGTAAGGCAAGGAGGCTAAAGGATGGATGGTTTGTGTTAGTGGCGGCGGAACAATGGAATGAGATCCTTCGGGATGAGTTTAATGTTCCAAGCTCTAAACAATAGAATGTTATGAGTTTTCTTGAGTTCATGATTTATGTGTCATGTTAGTTATGTTTATTCCGCAAGAAGATATTAAGTTTGAAATGCATGCTAAATGGAGTATGATTGAGTCTAATTATGATGATTTATGATTATGATTTATGATTCAGTGTTTCTGAAATTTGAAAATTGCAGTTCTAGAGGTATTAGTCGACTGATTCAGATATCAGTCAACTGCCCTCAAGAAATCGAGGGAACAGAAACATTGGTCGAGTGATTTCCAGGTGCAGTCGACTGGTGACCCCATCAGTCGACTGGTTCCTGGCCAGAAATCAAACAGAAAGATCAGTCAACTGAATTGGGATAATGAGTTGACTGCACCAGTCGACTGCTCAAGGTGTCAGTCGACTAGCACGAGCTGATAAGAGAAGTGAATGTGACTTCCCTCTAAGGTCAAAGTTAGTAAGAGAAGGTCGTTACATAATCTTTTTGCCATGCAGAATTCCAAGAAGGGATTTCTGCCGATGTCACATGGTGTGAGTCTTTCGAAGACTCAATGCCCCTCTTCTAAGGAGGAGAGAGACCGTATGGATCAGATCCCTTATGCATCTTCTATAGGGTCTATCATGTACGCCATGCTTTGTACTCATCTAGATGTCTCGTATGCTTTGAACATGATGAGTAGGTACCAATCAGATCCAGGTGAAAGTCACTGGACAGCTGTCAAGAATATTCTCAAGTACTTATGAAGGACGAAAAAATATTTCTTGATATTTGGAGGAAATAAAGAGCTAGCTGTAAAGGGTTACAGTGACGTAAGCTTCCAAATAGACAGTGATAATTTCAGATCGCAGTTAGGGTATTCATTTTGCTTGAATGGTGATGCTGTGAGTTGGAAGAGTTCGAAGCAAGACACAGTCGCAGATTCTACAATAAAGGCCGAGTATATTGCCGCGTCTGATGCAGCAAAAGTGGCTGTTTGGATCCGGAAGTTCATTACAGAGCTTGGTGTGGTTCCTAGCATAGTAGACCCGATAGACCTCTATTGTGACAACAATGGGGCCATTGCACAGGCTAAGGAACCTCGCTCTCATTAGCGGACCAAACACATACTACAGCACTTCCATCTCATTCGAGAGATCATCGATAAAGGAGATGTAAGGATATGCAGAGTACCCACTGATGCTAACATCGCGGATCCTTTGACCAAGGCTTTGGCACAAAAGAAGCTTGTTGGTCACACTAGGTCACTGGGTATTAGATATTACAGTGATTGACACTAGTGCTAGTGGGAGATTGTTAGTAGGAGCCCTAGAGCCAATTATGTGATGATTGACTTGTAACGCCCGCCTTTTTTTTCGGCGTTACGCTTAACATACATGAGCTTATCGAACATCTTAATGCAGCGGAACTTTTTCTACACATGCTTTTAATCATGCTACTAATACATGAAACATCTATACATGCCTAACTTGCCATTCATGAACATAATAACATTCGGACTTAGCATACGTCATCATAAGTAGCAAACAACATATCCGTGAACATCATGAGTCTTAGGTTGTTCGGTAGGTAGAACCATCGTAAACATAACATAGATTCTAAGAAGGTATATCAAAACTCAAGCCATGCAATATGTATAAATAAAAGAAATCTTTTGCCATGTCACCGCCACACACACACATACTTTTGCCCCTCCTGCTGCATCCCTTAATAGCCTCTTGCTTGATCTGCGGTACGAGAAACATAAGACTATAAGCACATAGGCTTAGTAAGACCCTTTTTCCTACTCACTAAAACCATGTGTCACATAACATAATCGCATAAAGCACCTTAGCATAACATAATTCAGACATAAACATAAACTTAGTCTTGGCATAAATCATAAGCATAAACATAAACTTAAACATGAGCATAAACATAAACTTAAACATGAGCATAAACATAAACTTAATCATGAGTATAATGCATTAACTTAAACATGAGCATAATGCATAACATGAATGAATGCATGAGTCAAGTGCATATATCATAAGGATGCTTAATTTTTTTGAAATCATACTTTCATTTTAAATACTTGAACATAAACATAACATCATTGGGGTCCCCGGCTTGTACCACATACATACATCATAAGCGCGCATCCCTAAGTAAATACGAGGTAGCTAGCCTCGACCTACTAGGGTAAGAACAGCTTCGGTAGTCCTAGAATCGGGGCGTTCTTAAGGTGCTCATCCCTGTTGGACAGCTTCGGTAGTCCCAAAATTGTGGACAGCTTCGGTAGTCCAGAACCGGGGCGTTCTTAAGGTGCCCATCCCTTGGACCCTTACTTCGGTCCGGTACAAGCCCATTCATAAAGTAAAATACATATGCATACTTCATCATTCATACTTGACATATCATAGGAACAGCTACGGTAGTTCCAGAACCGTGGACAGCTTAGTCGGTAGTCCAGAACCGGGGCGTTCTTAAGGTGCCCATCCCTTAGCATGACATAGACATACTTAACATTTCATCATTCATACTTAACATCATGATGCCTTAAAGGCATGAACATTCATCATCATTCTTCATTTTCATTCATAAGATATGTCATGCTTACATCATTTTGTCTTAGGCCATGGTTATCATTTTCGTTCATCATCTTCATTCTTAAACATAGCATACATACATATCATTCATAAAGCTTGGCATACATACATAACATTCATAAAACATGCATGGTTAGGGTACATAGCATACATACATATCATTCCTAAAGCATGACATACATACATAACATTCATAAAACATGCACGGTTAGGGTACGTAGCATACATACATTTCATTCCTAAAGCATGACATACATACATAACATTCATAAAACATGCATGGTTAGGGTACCTAGCATACCTACATGTCATTCTTGAGAACTTAACCCAAACCAAGCCCTAGATTAGGGACTTGGCCGAAAACCCTAGAGGGCCATAGGTCCTTCGAAAAATTTGCATAACCATGGTTAACCTCCAATACCTTACTTATCATGTCATAGGAACCCACTTGGACCCTTAATTGGTTTTAACCCCAAAGTCCAAGGCCTTATTCATGCTTGGCCGAAACCCTAGGGAAGAAATAACCCCTAGAAAAGTCATATAAGTCTCCATTATCATCCATAGTCTATCATAGCAAAACATACCAATCATGCTTGAGGGATTAAAATTAATCCCTAGCCCTATACTTGATGTGGCCGAAACCCTAGATGGGTTTTAGGGCATCAAAAATTTCCCTAGATCATAATCTATGTCTTATATAACATCATGAAACATTTAAGTGCACAAAAAAAAATTTACATCATCCCTAAGCCCAAGCAATAGCCTTGGCCAAAACCCTAGGCTCCACTTCATGGTATTTTTTTCCAACTTAAATCTTAAACAAACATCTAAATCTTGTTAAGCATCAAGAACAATCATACCACAGGTGAGAGGGGTCTTACCTTCCCTTATCTTGGATTAAATCCTTGGACAAGGAAGTAGGAAGGACCTTCTTGCCTCCAAACTTCTCCTTAGCCCTTGTAGTCTTGGTAGAGAACCTAGATCTTCAAAAGGGAGTCTCCTTGTGGAGTTTTTTTCCCAAGGGAATGGGGTTTGGGGTTTTCGGCTAGGAGGGGAGGAAGAAGAAGAGAAGAAGGAAATGGATTAATGGAATGAGAGAAGAGAAAGGTAACTTCTCCTCTTATGCTTTTAATCCACATTAAGGGGGGTAAGTGAAGAGTCATGATGTCTCTTCCCTTGATGGCTCCTCCTTCTTCCCATGCCTTAACAAAAATCCACTTCATTCCCTCATAGCACTCCCTTGCTAGGTGAATTGGTTAGAGCATGCATGGTTGTACAAGAGGTCCAAGGTTCAATCCTTGGTGCATGCACTAATTTTCTATCTTATTTTTATTTTATTTCTCTATTATTCCAAAAATTCTCTAAAAATTCCCCCATAATCATGTTAATATTCCTCATTAAAATCTATTTATTTTATATTAAATTCCACCGAAAATCCACTAAAATTATGGTACTAGAAAACCCATATAATGCCCATTAGTACCTAGTTTCTCAATTTAAATGAAAAAATCATGGATTTCTAGGCTAAGGTTCGTTCCAACACTTCTAGGTCCCTCGAAAAATTATCTAGACATGCTCAATATTTTAAAGAAATATTAAGTGAATTTTCCGGGTCGTTACAATCCCCCATACCTCGTGAAAGTTCGTCCCCGAACTTAGAATAGCTCCGGGTACTTGCACCTCATCTCGTCCTCGCGTTCCCAGGTAGCTTCCTCGAACTGTTGACTTTGCCATAGGACCTTGACTAGGGGTACCTCCTTACTCCTTAGCTTCTTGACCTCCCGATCCAAGATCTGGATAGGTCTGCTTTCATAACTTAGGTCCTCCTGAACCTGTACTGTCTGTGGCTCGATCACTTGGTCCGTATTTGGGATACACTTTTTATGCATCGACACATGGAACACGTTATGGATAGCCGACATCTCTAGCTCATATGCCACCTTACCAACTCTTTTCAGAATCAGGTACGGCCCCACATAACGCGGACTTAGTTTTCCCTTCCTTCCAAATCTCGTCACCCCTTTCATAGGAGCCACCTTGAGGAACACTAAGTCTCCAACGTTAAATTCCAGTGGTCTGCGCCGGACATCTGCATAACTCTTCTGCCGGCTCTGAGCAGCTTCTATCCGTTGTCGAATATTCTGTATAGCTCGGGTGGTGCTGTCGATGGCATCCGTTGTGAGCCTCATTTCCTTCTTTTCACCACCTTCGTACCAACAGATCGGAGACCTACATCTCCTCCCATAAAAAGCCTCATAAGGTGCCATTCCAATAGTAGCTTGGTAGCTATTGTTGTAAGCGAATTCCGCCAAGCATAGATACCGACACCAGCTCCCCTTGAAATCCAAGGCACAAGCTCGCAACATGTCTTCTAGTACTTGATTCACTCGTTCAGTTTGCCCATCAGTCTGAGGGTGAAAAGTTATACTGAATCGTAACTTAGTGCCAAGAGACTTCTGAACGCATTCCCAAAAATGCGAGGTAAAACGACCATCCCTATCTGAGATGATGGTCCTAGGAACACCATGAAGTCTGATTATTTCCTTAACATATAATTGAGCTAGTTGCTCCATCAAGAAGGTCATTTTGATTGCTAGGAAATGAGCCGACTTCGTCAACCTGTCCACAATCACCCATATCGCATCATATCCATTTGTCATCTTGGGAAGTCCTGAAATGAAGTCCATAGAGATATCTTCCCATTTCCATTCCGGAATCGGAAGTGGCTGCAGGACTCCTCCAGGCCGTTGATGCTCTGCCTTCACTCATTGGCAGGTCAGACAAGTACTGACACACTGAGCCACATCTCTTTTCATACCAGACCACCAGAATTTTCCCTTCAGGTCTTGATACATTTTGGTGGATCCCGGGTGCATCGAATAAGGGGTCCCATGAGCTTCTGCCAATATTTCTTTTCGCAGCTCCGGATCATTAGGGATACATAGACGATCCCTAAGGTAAAGTGCTCCCCTGTCGTTGACATGAAAGTCATCACTCTTTCCTTCTAGGATCTCCTGTTTGATTCTCTGGAGACTCAGATCACCATCTTTTCCCATATGTCCTCCAACATCGTGGGTGATATCGTCATGGGACTGATATTATGCGTTCAGCATAAGTAGGAGTGTTCTACTCTTATGTGTGTAGGCTAACATATAACTCCCTACATGAGGCCATATAGCTTATACATAAGATCATAAATTATAGTTAGCATAAATCATAGATATAGTACCTATAATTGCTTATGGAATATTATGTATGGGTAATAACTTATAGGATGCGTGGTTACCTGTCAACCTACCTTTAGACTCAAATTGAGAACCTATATGATCGGCGCTCGGTTAATATTAATATCAGGTTATAAACATAAGGTTGGGTCACATTTATAGCTAATTGCATCATAACTAACTTAAACTTCATCAGTTCACATACTAAAACTGTCTGAACTCAACGAACTAGATGGGTTGCCATCACGCCCAAAATGAAAAATACCATGGCGGTGACTAACACTCCCTCGTTCACCTCCCCTTGGCCTGCCTCGGGATTTTCTACCGTTTCCATCGGATCCTCTTCTTCTATCTCGGGGACCTCCTCGACCACTTCCGGGTTTTCCTCGAACATCCCGGGGTCTTCCTCAAACATCTCGAATATCTCGGGGTCCTCCTCAAGCATTTCGGGGTTTTCCTCGATCATCGGGTCTTCCTCAAACATCTCAAGCATCTCGGGATCCTCCTCGTATATCTCGGGGTCCTCCTCATACATCTCGGGATCCTCCTCGTACATCTCGGGATCCTCCTCGTACATCTCGGGATCTTCCTCCGAGTCCCCCAGGTCCTCCGGAAACTCATGGCGGAGAAGCTGCGTACATAACTCTGTATATGAGATCTAGCATCCATGCTGCCCCCAGATCTGATAAGCAACCTCTCTCGCACGATTGGGTAGCGAACGAAACAGCTGTAATGACCCGAAAAATTCTCTTAATATTTTCTTAAAATATTGAGCATGTCTAGATAATTTTCCGAGGGTCCTAGAAATAATTATGTAAAATTTGGGCCTAGAAATCCATGTTTTCTCATTTGAATTGAGAAAAACTAGGTACTAATGAGCTTTAAATGGGCTCCAAAAATGGGTATTAATTAAGTAAAATTAATATAAATATAAAAGAATTTTATTTAGGAATATTAGCATAATTATGGGTGATTTTAGGGGGATTTTAGGAATTTAGGAAATAAAAATAATAAAATAAATGAAATAAAAATAAAATAAAAATAACGGTGCATGAGCCAAGGATTGAACCTTGGACCTCTTGCACAACCATGTATGCTTTAACCAACTCACCTAGCAAGAGAATGTTAGGAGGGAATGAAGTGGATATTGGTTGAGGCTTAAAAGAAGATGAAGGGTCATGGAGAGACTCTTCATTTACCTCTTTAATGGATGATAAATAGGGGGTTTGGGAGTTTCTTTCTCTCTTCCTTCAATTGCATTTCCTCCTCTCCTCCTTCCTCATTCTAGCCAAATACCTCCAAGGGAGTTTTCCCTTGGAAAAGCTTCCACCAAGGCTCCATCTCCTAGATCTAAAGTCTTTACAAGAGTACAAGGGCAAGGAGGGATCAAGGGTCAAGAGCTCTACAAGTTCTTTCTCTTTTAAGGTCTAAAAATCAAGGAATCCCAATGTAAGACTCCCTCACCTGTGGTATAATAGTTCCTTATGATTTCCATGATTTTTAGCATGATATATTAGTTGGTTTTGGATTTGATGTTGAAAGGAAAGAAAATCAAGAATCCTAGGTTTATGGGTTTCGGCCACAAGGATTTTTAGGTCTATAATTATGCTAAAAATCTGTATAATGTTATTTAAGGTTCCCTTATGATGTTTCGAGGTTAAGTATAATTTTTGGGAATTTTTGGACTACCCTAGGATACCCTAGGGTTTCGGCCAACATGAAAGAAACAAGGCAAGCACCCTAGGACACCCTAGGGTTTCGGCCACAATGTTTAAGGGTCTAAAATGATGATAAAAATCCCAATCATGATGTTTAATGTACTCTCATGATGTCTAGAGGTTTAATATAATTTTTGAAAATTTTTGGGGTACCCTAGAGACCCCATATGTTTCGGCCAACCTCAAGGACCCAAGGGTTAGGGTTGAGCCTTTAACTTCAAGTATATGTTTATGTGTTGCCATGATATAAGGGTGATGGAGGGTGATTATGTGAATTTTCACATAGCCTAGAGGCTATACAAGTTTCGTCCAAGATGGGTTCATAGGGTAAAAGTTAGGATTTGTTTAAAGTAAGGGCCCCAATGGCCCTATGGTAAGATGAGATTAGTGTTTTATGATAGATTGGGGATTTTAATGGAATTTTTCCATACCCCCATGGCCTTATAAGTTTCGGCTAGCCCTAGGAAAGTGGCTTAATGGTTAGGGTTAACCCTAATCATGAGCTCCAATGACTTCCTATGGTCTCCTAAATGATGTAGGGTTGTTCCTTCACCTTATGCTATGTTACATGTTTATGGAATTTATGGAACTCCACCTTGGAAGTTTCGGCCAAGCCTTATGTCTAGGGTTTGGGGTGGAGTTAGGGTTCAAAGAATGATGGCTCATGGTTACCATAAAGTATTTATATGTATAGGATCATGCATGTGGTAGAAATCATGTTAACCATAACCCTAAGGGTTAAGCACCATGTTTTATGCTTTTATGTTTTATGTTTATGATTGGATGCCATGCTTAATAGGGTTATTATGAATGTCTTACATCTTTATGCCATGTATTTGAACGGTAGGTAGAATGTTATGGAAACCCTACCTATGTATGCTTATGTGATGTAAGAACCATGCCAGGTTATACGCTCATGTTATGTTAAGAACCATGCTAAGTTATTGTGTATGTTCAGGATATGAATGATGCCATGATAAGTATGATAGGTTTATGTTCAGGATATGAATGATACCATGATAAGTATGATAGGGTTATGTTCACGATAAGAATGATGCTATGATAGGTATGTTATGTTAGGTTCATGATAAGAACGATGCAATGATAAGTATGTTATGTTTATGTTCATGATAAGAATGATGCATGCCATGTTGTATGAATAAAGATGCATGTCATGCTTATGAAAGAAGATGCATACCATGTTTATGAATGAAGATAATGCTCATGCCTTACAGGCATCATGATGTTATGCAATATGAATGAACAATGAAAGGACAAGCATGTGTTAAGTCATGCTTTATGTAACATGGTTATGCTATGAATGTATGATGAATGATGAAACATGAAAAGTATTTTACTTTATGTATGGGCTTGTACCGGACCGAAGTATGGGTCCAAGGGATGGGCACCTTAAGAACGCCCCGGTGTTGGACTACCGAAGCTGTCCACGGTTCTGGCACTACCGGAGCTGTGCAACAGGGATGGGCACCTTAAGAACGCCTCGGTTCGGGGACTACCGACTATGCTGTCCTTACCCTAGTAAGTCGGGGCTCGCGACCTCGGACTTGCTAGGGATGCGCGCTATGATGTATGTATGTGGTACAAGCCGGGGACCCCAAATGATGATATGATGATTATGTTTAAGCAATTTAAAAGTATGTTTTAAAAGTTAAGCATCCCTTATGTATACGCATTCCACTCATGCATCCATTCATGCTATGCATTATGCTATGTTGATAAGATTTTATGCTTACGCTCCATGGTAAGAAATATGCATGAGAATAAATGATCTATGCCATGATAATGTTAAGAAGATGTTCATATGCTATGATAGGTATTATGCCATGAATTATGCCATGCTTAGAATGTTCACTATGTTTATGATTTATGCCATGAATTATGCCATGCTTAGAATGTTCACTATGTTTATGATTTATGCCATGAAGTATGCCATGCATAGAATGTTCACTATGTTTATGATTTATGCCATGAATTATGCCATGTTTAGAATGTTTACTATGTTTATGTTCATGCCATGCTATGTATACGATAAGTGATGTAAGATGTTATGTTCTAAGTAGAGCACCAAGTATGTTAATGTTATATGTGCTCATTATGAGATGATGAATGATGAATGATTTTGTGAGTAGGAAAGAGTCTTACTAAGCCTGTGTGCTTATAGTCTTATTTCCTTATACCGCAGATCATTCAAGGGGACAATGAAGGAAGCAGCAGGAGGGCAAGAACGCATGTATGTCGTAGTGACTTGGCCCAGGAAACCATATGCTTACTGTTTATGCTAGAACTTCACCTTGGTTACTTATATGTTTGAATAATGACTTATGGAACCTTATGATATGATGTTATGTAAGACATGATATGATGCTTAAGTTCAAAGTTAATATGCTAAGGTTCCCATGTCAATAAGTTAAGAATGGTAACAGGGCATGTATAAGTTAAGTTATTCCGCTGCCTTATGATGTCTACATGCCCTAAGCATGTTAACGTAACGCCGCTTATGGAAGAAAAAAAAACGGGCGTTACAACAGCGCTCCAATTCTATAGTCATCCACGATCGGAAACCCTTCCTGCTCCAGTTTCCAGAATAGCCGGTCCAATAACCCCATGTTGCCTTGAATTCCAAGGGTCGGACTGTACTCAACTTCCTCTATTCGTTCCATCAGCTCGCGGCACCTCTCAGTGTAGTTCTCATGCAACATCTGGAATTGAAAAAAAAATGACATAGTTCGTACCAAACCGACCAAGCCTGTACAAAACCAATTTTTTTTTCAATTCGCAAATATATACAGAGAAAAACACACGCAAATCGGTTTCTTCTACCCTAGTGATTAAAATATATAACCACTTTTCCTACCCTTAAATTCTAAATAATAAAATATCATTCTTATGTACATGTGTCCATATCTTCGTAAATAAAATATGCAATTACTTTCCATTATCTACCATAAGGTGTCATTCATATTTACATATCCTAGAATCATAAGACTTCCTATAAAGTGCTTACTACCATAAAATATGCAGAGAGGTACTTACTTGGAAGCGACAGGAAGGAGGCTTGATGTGTGTGTAGTGAGATGGCAACTGCTCTGATACCAACATGTAACGCCCGTCTTTTTTTTCGGCGTTACGCTTAACATACATGAGCTTATCAAACATCTTAATGCAGCGGAACTTTTTCAACACATGCTTTTAATCATGCTACTAATACATGAAACATCTATACATGCCTAACTTGCCATTCATGAACATAATAACATTCGGACTTAGCATACGTCATCATAAGTAGCAAACAACATATCCGTGAACATCATGAGTCTTAGGTTGTTCGGTAGGTAGAACCATCGTAAACATAACATAGATTCTAAGAAGGTATTTCAAAACTCAAGCCAAGCAATATGTATAAATAAAAGAAATCTTTTGCCATGTCACCGCCACACACACACATACTTTTGCCCCTCCTGCTGCTTCCCTTAATAGCCTCTTGCTTGATCTGCGGCACGAGAAACATAAGACTATAAGCACATAGGCTTAGTAAGACCCTTTTTCCTACTCACTAAAACCATGCGTCACTTAACATAATCGCATAAAGCACCTTTGCATAACATAATTCAGACATACACATAAACTTAGTCTTGGCATAAATTATGAGCATAAACATAAACTTAAACATGAGCATAAACATAAACTTAAACATGAGTATAAACATAAACTTAAACATTAGCATAAACATAAACTTAAACATGAGTATAAACATAAACTTAAACATGAGCATAAACATAAACTTAAATATGAGTATAAACATAAACTTAAACATGAGCATAAACATAAACTTAAACATGAGCATAAACATAAACTTAAACATTAGTATAATGCATAAACTTAAACATGAGCATAATGCATAACATGAATGAATGCATGAGTCAAGTGGATATATCATAAGGATGCTTAATTTTTTTGAAATCATACATTCATTTTAAATACTTGAACATAAACATAACATCATTGGGGTCCCTGGCTTGTACCACATACATACATCATAAGCGCGCATCCCTAAGTAAATATGAGATAGCTAGCCTCGACCTACTAGGGTAAGGACAACTTCGGTAGTCCTAGAACCGGGGCATTCTTAAGGTGCCCATCCCTGTTGGACAGCTTCGGTAGTCCCAGAACCGTGGACAGCTTCGAAAGTCCAGAACCGGGGCGTTCTTAAGGTGCCCATCCCTTGGACCCTTACTTCGGTCCGGTACAAGCTCATTCATAAAGTAAAATACATATTCATACTTCATCATTCATACTTGACATATCATAGGAACAGCTACGGTAGTTCCAGAACCGTGGACAGCTTAGTCGGTAGTCCAGAACCGGAGCGTTCTTAAGGTGCCCATCCCTTAGCATGACATAGACATACTTAACATTTCATCATTCATACTTAACATCATGATGCCTTAAAGGCATGAACATTCATCATCATTCTTCATTTTCATTCATAGGATATGTCATGCTTACATCATTTTGTCTTAGGCCATGGTTATCATTTTCGTTCATCATCTTCATTCTTAAACATAGCATACATACATATCATTCATAAAGCATGGCATACATACATAACATTCATAAAACATGCATGGTTAGGGTACATAGCATACATACATGTCATTCCTAAAGCATGGCATACATACATAACATTCATAAAACATGCATGGTTAGGGTACGTAGCATACATACATGTCATTCCTAAAGCATGGCACACATACATAACATTCATAAAACATGCATGGTTAGGGTACCTAGCATACCTACATGTCATTCTTGAGAACTTAACCCAAACCAAGCCCTAGATTAGGGACTTGGCCGAAAACCCTAGAGGGCCATAGGTCCTTAGAAAAATTTGCATAACCATGGTTAACCTCCAATACCTTTCTTATCATGTCATAGGAACCCACTTGGACCCTTAATTGGTTTTAACCCCAAAGTCCAAGGCCTTATTCATGCTTGGCCGAAACCCTAGGGAAGAAATAACCCCTAGAAAATTCATATAAGTCTCCATTATCATCCATAGTCTATCATAGCAAAACATACCAATCATGCTTGAGGGATTAAAATTAATCCCTAGCCCTATACTTGATGTGGCCGAAACCCTAGATGGGTTTTAGGGCATCAAAAATTTCCCTAGATCATAATCTATGCCTTACATAACATCATGAAACATTTAAGAGCACAAAAAAAAATTTACATCATCCCTAAGCCCAAGCAATAGCCTTGGCCGAAACCCTAGGCTCCACTTCATAGTTTTTTTTCCCAACTTAAATCTTAAACAAACATCTAAATCTTGTTAAGCAGCAAGAGCAATTATACCATAGGTGAGAGGGGTCTTACCTTCCCTTATCTTGGATTAAATCCTTCGACAAGGAAGTAGGAAGGACCTTCTTGCCTCCAAACTTCTCCTTAGCCCTTGTAGTCTTGGAAGAGAACCTAGATCTTCAAAAGGGAGTCTCCTTGTGGAGTTTTTTTTCCAAGGGAATGGGGTTTAGGGTTTTCTGCTAGGAGGGGAGGAAGAAGAAGAGAAGAAGGAAATGGATTAATGGAATGAGAGAAGAGAAAGGTAACTTCTCCTCTTATGCTTTTAATCCACATTAAGGGGGGGCAAGTGAAGAGTGATGATGTCTCTTCCCTTGATGACTCCTCCTTCTTCCAAAGCCTTAACAGAAATCCACTTCATTCCCTCATAGCACTCCCTTGCTAGGTGAATTGGTTAGAGCATGCATGGTTGTACAAGAGGTCCAAGTTTCAATCCTTGGTGCATGCACTAATTTTCTATCTTATTTTTATTTTATTTCTCTATTATTCCGAAAATTCTCTAAAAATTCCCCCATAATCATGTTAATATTCCTCATTAAAATCTATTTATTTTATATTAAATTCTACCTAAAATCTACTAAAATTATGGTACTAGAAAACCCATATAAGACCCATTAGTACCTAGTTTCTCAATTTAAATGAGAAAATCATTGATTTCTAGGCTAAGGTTCGTACCAACACTTCTAGGTCCCTCGGAAAATTATCTAGACATGCTCAATATTTTAAAGAAATATTAAGAGAATTTTTCGGGTCGTTACATGACTAGGGACTTTTTGTATCATATTCTATCATTAATAAAGGCATGTTTGGTTATTATACTTACTTTATACTTGTGCCAAATAACTAAGTATAATAATGTCCTTAGGTTGTAGGTTCTTATCTACATCATATCGATTAGTTGAATCGACAGTGAGATAATGTAGAGAACACTACACTAAACCATTCCTAGTCAAGCATTAATATTCAAGGTCAATATTAATGCATGGAGACTAACATGTAGGTCAATTGATGACTTGAGCTCACAAGTCATGGATATGTGATATCAAGTTGACACATGGCTATATATTAGAGAATGTGTACTGAATTGACCCGCCATGAGAAAGTTTCATAGATTGTCATATGAGTGTCATAAATTTTATCATGTGACTATTAGTATGAATAGTTCATAGACATGAAGTCACTACGGTTTGCTACATAAGAAGTTATGTACTTTGGTATCGTCAAACGTCACCCATAACAGGGTGGACTATAAAGGCAATCACTGGGTATATAATGAATTATGTGGAGGGATGTGAGTGATGTAGATGGTATATATCCCTCTCATATGACAGGAGTGATATCTGTGGGCCCCTTGATCCAGTATGACTGCTAAAACGCATGACCATGCTCAAATGAGTCAATATGAGATATTGAGCTCATTTGTTTGAGTGAGTCTACTTGGGAATCAAGAAACACAAACATTGATCGAGGATGACACAGTCTATGCCTCATTGGTCAATCGAGATATCGAGGATAGAAGGGCAAGGTCATACATTGTCAGAGTCACGGAGGCTAAGTCTGATCTCGACTTTTCTTGTTACTTGGGTAGCAATGATGCATTGCTAGATACCGCTCATTGCTTATGTGTCTAAAGCGGTTTAGGCACATTGCCAACGTTACAAGAACCTATTGGGTCACACACTAAGGACATGATACTTTGAGGATTGATTGATCATAGTGTTGGTGTCGGAAGCACCAAAGTTAAACCTATGTTTTGATAATGGCAAAGGGTTCAGAAGTTAAGGTTGTATTATGATCTAACAATGCTAATCAAGTGTGCAGGTAGTCCTAGGTACACTAGGCACTAAGTCCTGGCCGCGGGCTAGGCAACTAAGTCCTGACGTAAGGTTGGGCACTAAGACCTGGTGAGTGAAGCTGGGCACTAAGACCTGGTTGGGGACTGGGCACCGAAGACCTGGTGAGTGAAGCTGGGCACGAAGACCTAGTGAGTGAAGCTGGGCACTAAGACCTGGTGAGTGAAGCTGAGCAAAAGTCCAACCGGAGGAGCCGGTTGGCAAACAGGTAAATTCTCCCAAGAGGAGTAGGTGAGGAAGCGTTCCTCGTAGGAGGGAACATTAGGTGTTAGTTCGACCTAGGGTTCCATTTGAGAAGCCCAAAGTCAGAACCAAGACAGCTCAGGCTGTAAAACATGGTTTAATCTTATCATTTATATGCTTCTTGTGTTTTGGAACTAACCCTGATTGCAGGAACGAAGGAATGAAGGTTTCTGCATTCAGGCGCCTCAATGGAGTGAGGCGCCTCACTGGGCTAGGCGCCTGTGTTGAGACAGGCGCCCCATCCAAAGAGGGATTCCAGCCATTCAAAGCAAACTGTCACGCAAGCCTCAGGACCAAGTCATTGATACGCTTGTGTTAACATAGGCGCCCCAGTTGAAGGGATAAGCGCTGACCAAGTCTGCGAATTGAAGTTCTCGCAGGACAGGCCATGTGTCAGGCGCCCCCTTCAACACAGGTGCCCCTGTTAACACTATATAAAGGGGTTCACCCCCAAGGCTTCGAAATCAATTTGCTTCCGACACTTTCGATCAAGCGCTACGCTCCGACAAGCTCCGTACTCACGACTTAAGCGCCAACGACGACCCGCTGCTCCGAACTTCCAACTTCTCCAGTCGTCGGTAAAAGTTCAATTTTTATGTGATGTAATTTTTGTTTAATTCTATATTTGTACTCAATTTGTAATCACTTTTATGAAAATATAGAATTGCCCATCGTAAACGGTCAAGGACCGTGAGCCTTGGAGTAGGAGCCGACTGCGACTCCGAACCAAGTAAAAACAAAAAGTGTTAGCGATTGTTTTTTCTTTTTCCGCTGCGTAATTACTCTCGTTATTTTTGAAAATTTAACGATCGATATTCACCCCCCCCTCTATCGATTCAATGCCACACTTAGTTTGACTATGATTTGATCCGAATTAGATTGATTGAGTTAGACTCAAGTGAATCCAATTGGATTATGGGATTGTGATCTAATTTGAGTTAGACTCATTTAGATTAGGCTCAACCACATTTGGATAAGATATTAATTCATTAAAGTGTTTAATAAATTAATATTTATGGAGGAGGAAAAGTCTCTCTTCATTGAATGAAGAGAAGTTGAAGAGTCACATGAGAGATATGCTCTTTATTGACTTTAATGAAGGGAAGCTAAAGGGACAAAAACCTCTTCATATTCGTGGGATGAGTATAAAAGAGTTTCTTGTCATTTTGGATGGTGACTTAATCATTTTCCCTTCCTCACTTCCTCCTCTTCTCCCTCTTTGGCCAAAACCCTATTTTGGGGTTCTTGGTGTCTCTGTGAACTACCTCAAGTTGCTAGCACAGCTAAAGTAGTTGAGAGATTGTGTTCGTGTGGATTGTTAGTGATATGAGAAAAGTGTCGTAAGGCAATCGCCATATGATTGTAATCATTTATTTTAATAAATGAATATTCACAATTTGAGTATACATATTTGTGTATTTGATTGAGATCTTAAGCTCATTTACTGAATGTCCGCAATACAATTCACAGTATGAGAGAATTTGTGATGAATTCACAACTAGTGATTATCTCTACATGTGCAATTGTGAAGTATTGAAATTGTCCCTAGTCGATGAATTGATAAATACGGACACTATCAATTCTGTTGAGACTAGCATGGGTTATTCTCTAAACGGCTGATTCTCACTGGCTGGTGACATTGAGATGTCCCGAGATAAACATGAATGCTAGTTAAGGGAACTAGTTCATTGGAGTGACTGACTGTAAAACTTCATATGGTAGTCTACATATAGATATATCAATGAAGTTCTTACTGCAGCTTAAGTGCGATGTTCCTTTGACTTGCGGTGTTCAAGTCATCTTGGTCATGGAGACTTATACTTTGACATCTTAAGCAAGCATCTCCAAGGAGGTGTGGACCCAGGATGATTGGGTATAAGCCGAAGTGCCTGAAGATGTTTGAACAGCCTACAAAGGATTCACCACTCCTTGCGAGGAGATGTAACCCAAGGCCTATCGTCGGATTATTACTCGAAGCATCTGGCCAGAGCATGACATGTTCAGAGTATGAATCTCCTAAATACATGAGAGTAATTAGAATCCGTAGGACGAGAAAACGTTACTTGGGCTAGGTGTGACGTAGTCAGCCTAGTGGGGACTGACACACATAGACTATGTCCTGAACCAAGTGGGTATAAGATGGTGAAGGGAATGGGGCACGATTCATTATAGCTGCTGAAGGGTTTCAGAATTGTTTCTGAGGTCAACCGTTGATCTTTCGATTAATTGGGGATCATGATGTACTACTAGGTGTCACTCATGATCGTTCTATAATTGATTAATTATAGATGGCCAACATAAATCGAAAGCCTATTTAGTCACACGCACTACGAGTAATCCAAGGGATTTAAAATGAGTTGAAAATTAGATTTTCCAATCAAGAGAGATTAAGTTTGGTTGAGCCAAACATTAAGTCGAATCTGAATTTTTCAGAGACGCATCGGAAGCGTAAAATGGCTAAGTCTTTTGAAGACTTAATAGATGAATTAAATAAGTTTAATTCATTGGGGCGTGGCTTGGATAGGCCGACCAAGAGGGCCTCCATCCTCTTTGCTTGGCCGGCCACAACAAAGGGAGAGAACCAAGATTTTTGTTCAATTTATAAAATAAACCAAGTGTGGTTTGTTTTATAAAATTATGGATGATATAAATTTTTATATATAATAAACCAAGGTTTAGTTTATTTTTCATGGAAATTAAAATGAACCATGGATTAGTTTATTTTATAAAATCAATCATGGATTGATTTACCATGATAAAGAAATTTATTCCATAAAAGAAAAGAGACTTGATTGATTTTTATCATGAATTAAAATATGATTTTAACCATGATATAAAATCAAACTTGGCATAATGAAATAAGTTATTCCATATTTGAGAGGCTTGATGGTTGAGAGGCCACTATATAAAGGACCCAAGGCAAGGCTTGGAGAATAATCGAAGTGATAAAGACATAGGCTCTCTCCCTCTCTTTCTCTCCTTCTCTTCTCCCCTTCTTGTCATGCGCCAACCAACCCCAAGAAGGATCTTTTGCCGACCACCACCTGCTGCCGGAGAAGGAAGCTCCGGCCATCCTTTTGTGGTTAGTCTTCCGACTTCTCTCTTGGTTTTTCTCGTCGCGTTCTTGGAGAATCTAGTAGTTCTCGAGAACACGAAACTCGTGGCTTTGCGAAGTCATCCCGAAGATACTCGGCGTGGACGCGAATAGAGGCGGAACTTCCAAGGGACGCTTACGGTTGGATCTCGTCCCTTCCTTTGAGTTACGCGAGGTAATACATAAATTAGTTTATGTTTCTGCAAAATTTTAAATATATGATCATGTCTACACAAGATAAAATTACATGCTTAGATGTGTGGTTAAATAATTTGAGAAATTATTTATGCTAAACCTTCCGCTGCACGTAATTAATTTTAAAATTACGAACCCACATCCATGTCAACATGCACCCGGTCCCTACTTCTGAACTCTTTGACTTAATCATTTTCCCTTCCTCACTTCATCCTCTTCTCCCTCTTTTGTCGAAACCCTATTTTGGGGTTCTTGGTGTCTCTGTGAACTACCTCAAGTTGCTAGCACAGCTAAAGTAGTTGAGAGATTGTGTTCGTGTGGATACGCAAAAAAGCACGGATGCTTGAACATGCAAGAGATCCGGTGTACCTTAGACGAGCGGGATAAACGAAAGGGCACGCATCAAAGGTATATCTATAAGATAAGTAGTTGTAGATCGACTTTGTACGAGTTTTCTTTCGCATGGATCGCTCGAGGGATCTTGTTTCTACTACGGGTTTTTATTTATGTCACCGGGAGATCCCAACACTTAAAGCACTTTATAAGTGCTATAGGTAGCCTACTTTACCAAACAGCTAGCAGACCTAATATTTTATTTGCAATAGGTGTTTGTGCTTGGTAGCAAACCTGTGCTAAGGAATCTCACTTAAGTGCCATGAAAAGAATTTTTAGGTATATTAAAGGCACTTTAAATGTCGGAATTTGGTATCCTAGGACTCCTAATTTTGTCCTACTAGGTTACTCTAATTCAGACTATGCAAGGTGCTAATTAGATAGAAAAAGTACTAGTAGAAGTTGTCAGATGTTGGGTCACAGCTTAGTTGGTTGGTGTAGTAGGAAGCAATACTGTGTTGCATTATCCACAACTAAAGTTGATTACATAGCCCTAAGAGAATGTGTAGCCCAACTACTATGGATGATGGATACCCTTAAGGACTTCCAACTGACCTACACTAACACTAAAGTTTTCATTGATAATATTAGCTCAATTAATCTTATAAAAAATCCTATACACTATTCTAGGACTAAATATATTGAAGTAAAACACCATTTTGTTAGGGATCATGTAGCCAGGGGTGATATTGTACTTACACATACAGAGTTCAAATGTAACTAGCTGATATTTTTACTAAACCACTACCTGAGTCTGAGTTTAGTTCACTAAGAAGACAACTAGGAATGTGTTCAGTAGAATAGATTTATTTATTTATTTTTGCTTAATTAAAATCATTTTTGTTAGTTTTCCAAAAAAAACCATTTTCTTTAGATATTTTGTAAAAATTATTATCTTTAACTATTTTTCAAAAATCCATATTTTTTAAATCATATTTTTCTTAAAATTTTTACTTATCTTTTTTACTTAGTTTTCAAAAACTTACCTCTCTCAAAACTAGGGATTTCTTTGTTATGGCTTAGCTTAGGACTTACCCCTAGTATGCATGCTCTTATAGACTTAGAAGCCAGTATCTCACAAGCACATTAGGATACCTTGCTTGACATCTTAGACTGGGTTGTGATGCTTAGGCCTATGTCTTAACTCATGATACTTTAACTCAGTGCATCTAAAGTAGTTGGGGTAATAAATACCACTGAATATTAATCAAGTTAAATAATCAAGCTTAGAAAATCTAACTTGATAAGACTACTTAACTTGACTAACCCAAGTGAAAACTACTATTTTATAACAGTTAGTAAGTAATAAACTAGGTTAAATAGGGGCCTAAAGATTTTTTTTTTATGTTTTTCAAATTCTTTTTAAAATTATTGCATGTTTACTTTTGAATGCTTAGTCTCAAATCATGCTTGAACTCAAATGGGTGGATTAACTTGGTTCAAATTTTCTCTGCATTAGTTCTTTTTTATTGATTATCTATCTCAAAATTTTACTTAGAACATTGTATTTGCTTCCTTAATAGTATTTTTTGGCATTATTCATATTTGTTAACTTAAAATTATTTTTTAAATTTTATTTATGTTTTCAAAATTCATGGGCTCTGATACCTATTTTTTTAAGTTTTCTTTCTTTTCCCTCTCCTTAATCAAAACTTTTTTTCTATATCGCAAAAGTGGAGAGTAGGGAAAAGTAAAATTTTTCAAAGAATTTTTCTTGTAAATTTTTTTTTGATATATCGCAAACGGGGAAGAGTAGGAAAAAGTAATGTTAAAAAGATTTTCAAAGTTTTTCTTCAAAACTTTGTTTTTCAAAAAGTTAAAAAGATTTTTAATTTTTTTTCAAAACATTGTTTTTCAAGTTTTTTAAAGGTTAATATAATACTCTATTTTTCAAAGTGATACTTAGAATTTTTCAAAATAACTAACTTTTTCAAAGTACTTTTTCAAAATTCAAAGTAATTAACTTTTTTAAAGTACTTTTTCAACGTAATACTTGAAACTTTTCAAAGTAATCATCTTTTTCAAAGTGATACTTAGAATTTTTCAAAATAGTTAAAAAAATCTTTCAAATTGAAAATTGCATCTTTTTCAAAAGCTTCAGGGGGATAATTTGATATTAAGGGTGGGTTTCATGCACTCTTTCAACTTTGCATGATTTTTGACCCAACTTGCAAATGTTTTAAAATCAAGGGAGGGATTACTTATCAAGAGTGAGATTTACAAGTTTTTTTCAAATATTTCGAACTTGGAAAAAATTGCTTTAATATTGAACATATGATTAACTCTATTTCATTACTTGCTTATCTATTTTAACATAATTTTTGAACTGGGTTATCATAAATCAAAAGGGGGAGATTGTTGGTGTAGGAAGCACCAGATCGAATCTGGTTTTGATAATGGAAAAGCGTTCAAAATTAAGTATATTTTGTGATCTAATGTGTTTGACAAAGTGTGCATGAAAGTCCTAGTTTGTCTAGGTACGAAGTCTTGACCTGCAGGGTTGAGCACGAAGTCCTGGTTGAGGACTGGGCATAAAGTCCTGGCTGAGGGCTGGGTACCAAAGACCTGACGGGCACGAAGACTGATGGTTGGAATAGCTCAGCGGATTTCCTTAGCAACCACGGGGTCGAACATGAGAGACCTCGCTATGTCTACGGATTAAAAATTTAATCCGAATAGAGACCCGTCTCCCAAACGACCGTCTCGTCATCGTGTTGATTGATTCAAGTCACAACTTAGCCAAAACCAAAGTTAAGGCCTTGTAACTTTTCGAATCAAAAGACCGCGAAAAAGACGACGATTAGATCGCTGATTTTTGTGTTTATAATCGGGGTCCATGACAAAAATAATTATCAATATTAATTAGCAAATAATTAAACTATGATAATTAATTAACACATGCAATGACAAGAATAATCAAAGCAAAAACAACAAGAACAACGAAGGAGTCAAAGAAGAGGTATACCTCGTCTTTTATCTCGCAGTCTTCTACCGTATGACCCTCCCCTCCTGGATGTCGTGTGGGCGATGAGCTACCAAGACGCGGAGTCACCGAAGGCTTCCAATTAATCCTCCTATCTTCTTCCTCCCCTTTGGCCAACAAAGCCTAGCACTAGGGTTCACCCGCCGGCCACCTTACTTCTTCCCCACCATGCGCCGCCGACCACCCAGTTGGAAACGGGATGGCTAGAGAGGGGGGGGGGTGAATATAGCCAATCACTTTTCTCTTTGAAACTTATCAAGATTTCTGCACTCAATTTATCAATAGCACAGCGGAAGAAGCAAAAGAAAAGAAGCAGTGCAATAAACAAAACAGAAATGAAAGCAAACAAGAACAACTACCAGGGTCGCTAACAAGAGGGTTTACAAGGTTCGGGGATAACTTGCCCCTACTCCTTGGCGTGCCCATAAGGTGGGTGATCAAGCCCCGGTGTTCACCGGATATAACGCAACCTCCTTCTCGGTAGAGAAACCTCTCCACAGCGTTTCAAACAAGGATATAGATTTAAGCTTAATGAAACACAGAGAAAACTCTTACTCAGCACCTAGCAAGGACAAGAACACAGCGAGCTTATCCTGAGCTCCACCCAGCGACGATCTCACGCAAGGACTCCCTCCTTCGTGTCTTCTCACTGTTGGACTCCAAGCTCCTTGTTCTTTCCTCCCAGCACTCACGTAAGAGTTGGTTGCTTCTCGATTGCAGTTGCTTGCCCAAAGTGATGAAGACTTCAGGAACACAGCAAGCAAATTGTGGAGAAACACAAGGCGCAGCAAGAACTTCAGCAAGCTCAACACTGAAAACTGTCGAACACTTCTCTTCTTCAGCCGAAGTCTTCTTCTCGCTTTTGTTTCCCCACCAAGCATCAGATGACACTATCCATGCAGCTCCCAGCTACTCATCTGCCAACGCCAGCTACCACTGAGCTATCCCTGGACTCCCAGAGCTTCCCTCATCCAAGCTCCAGTCTCAGCTCCAGTCTGCAGCTCGACCGTTGCAACCTGAGATGGAAAAACGGACAAACCTGCTCCAAGGAAAGTTCTCCATTGACTCTCCTTGAGTGTTTGAATCCTCCCCTGTCACCTGTAGCTTAATCAGACTGTTAGAGCAGTATATCACACAGTAAATCAAATATCAGAAGTAAACAGCAGCGAATCGGATATGGTCAAGCGCGATCAGAGCGTCTGACAGTGCAATTTGAATTAAAGTGATCGGTCACTGGACCGATCAGAGCGCCTCCTGATCAGTCACCAGACCGATCAGGCTAGGTCCAGACCGATCAGGATCCATCTTGATCGATCCCCAATGCTCGATTAGAAATCGCGATTTCTTTGGGACTCTCCTGGATCGATCACCAGACCGATCCCAGGTTGTGGATCGATCACCCGACCGATCCACTCCTTTATTGGGCGATTTCTGAGCTTCGCAGTCCAAACCTCCTTATCGGTCACCGGACCGATCAGGCAACCCCCTTATCGGTCACCGGACCGATCAGGCAACCCCCTGATCGGTCACCAGACCGATCAGATCATGACCAGACCGATTAGGCTCCGTCCTGATCGATCATAGAGAGGAGACTGCGACACTTGATCGTTCTTCGGAACGATCTGCACAGTGATCCCGATCGGTCACCAAACCGATCAGGAGCAGATCAGCAAGGGAACTCAACCTCACTGTTCGCTCCCTGATCGGTCACCAGACCTATCAGGAGCCAAGCAGTGGGTGAAACACACACTCCCTGATCGGTCACCAGATCGATCAGGAGCAGTACAGTAGGTTCCCAACCTCACTGTGTGCTCCCTGATCGGTCACCAGACCGATCAGTCATCGCTGGATCGGTCACCAGACCGATCCATGACGGAGCAGCGTGCCAGATTCCCTGATCGATCACCAGACCGATCCAGGGACTCAAACTTAGCCCTCCAAGCTATGTTTTCATCCACCTTAGCCCTCCAAGCTAAGGATTTTTCACCTAACTCTCCAAGTTAGGAATTTACACCTAACCCTCCAAGTTAGGACTTTTCACCTAGCCCTCCAAGCTAGGACTTTTCACACAATCCTTCCGAATTAGGACTTTTCCAAACCTAGCCCTCCAAGCTAGGACCTGACCCTCCAAGCCAGGACTTTTTCACCTAATTCTCCAAGATGGGAATTTGCACCTAACCCTCCAAGTTAGGACTTTTCACCTAGCCCTCCAAGCTAGGACTTTTCACCCACCTCTTCCGAATTAGGACTTTTCACACACCCAGCCCTCCAAGCTAGGATTTTCAACACCTAACCTCCCTGGTTAGGATTTTCCAACACCTAGCCCTCCAAGCTAGGATTTTCCATACCATGCTTGATCACCGATCAGGACTTAATCATCATCAATAATCATCCACCTAAACTTAAAATCGGTGTCAACACCAAAATAACAATCAGGGCCAGACTGCATCAACAATCTCCCCCTTTTAGTTGTTTGACAACCCGATTTTATGTTTAGGGATTCTCAATCAAGTTTTCCAATTTAGAATCCTAGGGGAATCCAGATCCTTCCCCTACAATATGATCATCCTAAACTTAACCAAGCAACACTCTCCCCCTTTGTCGAACACCGAAAAGGGGCTAGAAGGGCTGTTAAGTTTAACCATACTCCCCCTCAATCCTAGGGGTATCCCAAAACAACTGTTGGGACCGGGTGCATGTTGACAAGGATACGGGTTCATAAATTTTAAAATATTTACATGCAGCGGAAGAATTAGCATAAATAATTTCTCAAATTATTTTTAACCACGTATCTAGCATGCGACCTTATGATGTGTGGACATGATCATAAATTAAAATTTTGCGAAAAAGTAAACTAATTTACTTTGTACCTCTCGTAACTCGAAGTAAGGGACGAGATCCAACCGTAGCGTCCCTTGGAAGCTCCGCCTCTATTCGCGTCCACGCTGAGTTCTCTTCGGGATGACTTCGCAAAGCCACGAGTTTTGTGCCGACGAGAACTACTAGATTCTCCAAAGGCACAACTAAAATAACAAGAGAAAAAGATGGAAACTAACCACCAAGAAACGGAATCTAAATTCCGTGAAGGAAGGAGATGCGACCCGCTTCTTCTTCTTCTTCTTTGGCACCTTCTTGATGGAGGTTGCTCACGCCAACTCTAGGAGATGTGAGGGTGGTGCGCCAGCCCTAGGAGGGGTGGACGCCGGCCCTATGGTGAGCAAGGGGCGCCGGCCCTAGGAGGGAAGGAGAAGGAGAGAATAAGAGAGAGAGAGGGAGAGAATTAATCTCTTGATTAATTGATTGAGGAATTCAAGCCTAGCCTTGGTTCCTTTATATAGTAGCCTCTCCCTTACCAAGTCTCCCCTTTAACGGAATTAACGGAATAAATTTTCATAAGGAATTTATCTTATAAATTTTCTTATGAATTATTCCGTTTAAGCCAATTATAACTAACTTTATAATAAAACAAATACATCTCTCCTTTTAATTATGGAATAAAATTTGTATAAAATTTTCTTATCATGGAAAAATTAATTCATAATTGATTTTATTAATTAAAATTAAACCAATTCATGGTTTATTTTAATTTCCATAAAAAGAATAAATTTCTACAAATTTCTTTATAAATCTCTTTATATAAATTTCTTTATATATCAATTTATTTATCCATAATTTTATAAAACAAATCGCACTTGATTTATTTTGTTATTTAAACCAAATAAATTGGTTTATCCCTTTATTGTGGCCGGCCAAACCAAAGAGGGTGGGCACCCTCTTTGGCCGGCCACAACAAGTCCATCTCCTCGCGAATTAAACTCATTTAATTCGCCCAATAAGCCTTCAAAAGACTTAGCCATTTTAAGCTTCCGTTGCGCTTCTGATTAATTCAGATTCGACTTATTTCTCTTGATCAAAAAATCCAATTTTCAACTCATTTTAAATCCCTCGGATTACTCGTAGTGCGTGTGACTAAATAGGCTTTCGATTTATGTTGGTCGTCTATAATCAACCAATTATAGAACGATCATGAGTGGCACCTAGTAGTACATCATGACCCCCAATTAATCGAATGATCAATGGTTGACCTCAGAAATAATTCTGAAACCCTTCAGCAGCTCTAATGAATCATGTCTCATTCCCTTCACCATCTTATACCCACTTGGTTCAGGACACGGTCTATGTGTGTCAGTCCCCACTAGGCTGACTACGTCACACCTAGCCCAAGTAGTGTTCTCTCGTCCTTTGGATTTCTAATTACTCACATGTATTTAAGAGACTCATGCTCTAAACATGTCATGCTCTGGCCAGAGGCTTTGAGTAGCAATCCGACGATAGGCCTTGGGTATACATCTCCTCGCAAGGAGTGGTGAATCCTTTGTAAGCTGTTCAAACATCTTCGGGCACTTCGGCTTATACCCAACCATCCTGGGTCCACACCTCCTTGGAGATGCTTGCTTAAGATGTTAAAGTATAAGTCTCCATGACCAAGATGACTTGAACACCGCAAGTCAAAGGAACATCGCACTTAAGCTGCAGTAAGAGCTTCACTGACATGTCTATGTATAGACTACCATGTGAAGTTTTACAGCCAGTCACTCCAATGAACTAGTTCCCTTAACTAGCATCCATGTTTATCTCCGGACATCCCAATGTCACTAGCCAGTGAGAATCAGCTGATTAGAGAATAACCCATGCTAGTCTCAACAGAATTGATAGTGTCCGTTTTTATCAATTCATCGACTAGGGATATTTTCAATACTTCACAATTGCACATTTAGAGATAATCACTAGTTGTGATCCCATCACAAATTCTCTTATGCTGTGAATTGTATTGCGGACATTCAGTAGATGAGTTTAAGATCCCAATCAAATACACAAACATGTATACTCAAATAGTGAATTATCATTTATTAAAATAAATGTTCACAATCATAAGGCGATTGCCTTAGGACATTTCTCTCATAT